>CM024634.1:2263218-2710800 GCA_014182715.1 Eucalyptus cloeziana | reverse complement strand
GCCCAATGATCGGCAAAGGTCACTGGCCATTGTGAGGCCCTAATGGCTCTCGACGGCCACGGTGGAAAAAAAATGAAAGAGAAGAAATGAAAAGAAATATACAAAATTCAGAAAAATTGTCAATATTAGCACCGATCGTGTCACGTAAATTAAAAAAAAAATTAGGACTAAATTGATCAAATTGAAAAGTTCAAATTAAATTGAAATCTATGCAATAGGTTAATGATTTTTTTAATAATTCTTTCGAGTTTTGCAAGGAAATGATGTCAAATATGGAGAACGGTTCAAAGTAAATGCTCATGCAAAGATATTCACACGGATGAAATAAATTTGAAGATATAGGCGGTGATAGAGAAGACAATCAGCGGGCCAAATGCAACCATAGTAACTTCCTCGAGATAAAGGCTTGCTCACTCAATGAGAAAAGTGGCCGGTGACTGTTCTACTAGTTTTCCTTTTGGTGGTGGGAAGTTTTAACTGCCAAGTCCATCCGTGCCAGAGACAAAATTCAAAATTCGAAGCTTGTTATCTTTCTCTAGGAGAAACAATGATGAAATCAAACAATAGATGATGAGATCAATGCATCCCATTCGTTGAATTATGTGGACCCGATATGGGACCCACGTAATTCAATGGTTGATATTGACTAAGCTTATTTGCACCTTGTTAATGCATGTCGACCAAACTTGACTCACAAACTCTAGCAAAAACAAATTCAAAAGAAGAAAAAAACATGACTCACAAATCATGTGCATGTTAAAAATATGATTAAGTTGTCCCCATAATATACCTTTTGATTTTTTTTTTTAAATATACTACGGAATTTTACCCAACTTTAAATGTCTATCTGCATGCATGTTTTAAAACTCAAGCTTCAGTCAACAAAAAATGACATGCGTATATCTTGTTTTTGTTTTTTTTGTTTTTTTTTTTTTTACGATGGTAGAATTGTAATATTATCTAATCTAACGGAGGAAAAAGGAAAACCAAAATACAAGGCTAGATATATCAAGTCTCGTGATCTCTCCGAGAATCTAACCACACCACTCACCGAGGCAGATCAAGGCCCGTGTTCTGCCCGTGCTCCTTCATCTTCCCAAGTCTGAAAGTCCCAAGCATTGACCCTCCCTCCCCAACATCATCCAACCCACCTCCTGACCATTCGCCTTGCTTGTAAACACATGGCATTTAGCTTCATCTCAGATTTATGGAACAAATGGAACATCCGAGGTTTCGTTGTTCTAAGCCTCTCTTTTCAGATCTTTCTCATTCTATTTGCACCTTTTAGAAAGAAAACGGCGAATACCTACATTATTTCCCTTTTGTGGTTAGCCTATTTAATGGCTGACTCGGTAGCTGCATTTGCGGTCGGGCTCATCTCTCACAACCAAGGCAATTCAAACACTCATGTAGTAGAAGTAGATAGAGCTCTTCAGGCATTTTGGGCCTCATTTCTCTTGCTACATCTTGGCGGTCCAGATACAATCAATGCCTTCTCTCTTGAAGATAGTTCACTTTGGCGACGACACCTGCTCAGTCTCATATTCCAAGTCGGTGCCGCCATCTACGTCTTTGTGCGGATATTTCCTAACGACAAGTCATTGGTGATCCCAACGATCCTAGTGTTTCTTGCAGGGCTTATAAAAATTGCAGAGAGAACACTAGCACTTTATCTCTCAAGCCTCCCAAAGCTCAAGGAATCGATGCTCTTAGACAATGATCTAAAAATGGATGCATACTCGCAATTGCTTGAGGAACTCGATGTTGGAGGGGATGGATATGAATGTTCTGATGAAGAAAGAGCAAAGCTTGATGAGAGCGTCGTGGTGAAGCATGCTTACTCATTCTTTCAAATCTTCAAGATCTTCATCGCAGATCTCATCTACACAAAACAACAGCGCAAAATGAGCAATAAATATTTTAACAAAGTTTTTGCGGTGGATGCATTGAGAGTGATATCAGTTGAACTCAATTTCATTTATAAGGTGCTCCACACAAAAGCATTGACAATACGTCACAAATGGAGTTATATTTTCCGCATCATAGTCTCCACTAGCATGGTGGTGGCTTTGGTCTTGTTCAATCGCTTGAAAAAGTTATCGATTCCCTGAACTCGACTTGAAAATTACTCATATTCTTCTTTTTGGAGGGATAATTCTCGATGGGATAGCTCTATTCAACCTCGTTTTTTCTGATTGGACTGTTGCCAAAATCAAGCACACCACCACAGGGTCATCTAAAGTAGATGCATTTCTCTACAAGTTGTTATCTATTACGGATTACTTGAGGAAGCCCCGATACATCACATGTGAAGTAGAACCTAACCCCAATGTCACTTACAAGGTCTTAGATACACCCTTAATATTTCGAAGGTGGTCAAAATCCATCTCTGCTTACAACCTTTTTTCTGAGGCATTGAAGGAGAGTCCGAGAAAGATATGTAAGTGCAAACAGTTTTGGGGCATCGTCATTTTCAAAAATATCTGCAGTTTTCCATTCCGAATGGTCGACGAGATCATTTCTTATTTCCTTCAAGTTGGTGAGACAATAGCTAGATGTTGTGGTAAAAGATCAATGATGGCAGATGCGAAGTACATGTCCAAAAATCTCTTTATGAAGAAGCTATGGATCTTTATCTTTAATGATTTGAAATGGGATCCCAAGAAGGGGGATGACCTGGAATGGGTGACAAGGCTAGTCAAGAGTAATCAGTCTTCTCCGAGTAGTACGTCGAACGATCTCCGCAATATTTTAGATCGTGTCGGCAAAGCTAATATCCACAACTATATTATAGCGTGGCATGTTGTTACTGAAATATGGTATAACAAAGATAAACAATTTATGAGCTCCACAATCCTAATTGATCGAAGGGAATTCAGCAAGATCCTCTCCGATTATATGATGTATCTTTTACTTAATCAGCCTAATTTGATGTCTGCTGTGGTGATGGTGGGCATTGCCCAAATGGAAGCGATGAAGACGTTGCTCGAGCTACGGAAATTCTTCGGTGATGCGACCACGGATTTGAACGGGTTATTTGAAAAATTGTACAATGAAGTGCCGCCTCAAGATCCTGCTGACTCTTTGAAATCCGCGCTCAACGATGGGCGCCTTTTGGCCCGCCGACTGGAAGATGATGGGGAAAGCAAGTGGGATAAAATAAGCCACATGTGGCTTTGGACGTTGAAATATGCAGCAATTAATATTAAGGGAGAGACACATGTGCAGGCACTGGCTAAGGGGGGAGAGCTCCTTACCTTTGTTTGGCTGTTGATGGCTCATCGCGGTTGCTTCTACAAATCTGAATGGGGCATGTACCGCGAATATTGGGAAGAGATGTCTAATTACAGAGATGATAGCGATGACAGTGATGCGAGTGTGGCCAACAACGAATGCTCTGCTTAGATATTTCATCCTCATCAACTGTCTTATTTACCTCTGCTCATGGCATTTCTACACATGTTCGTTTGAATAAAATTTACTAGTTTGTGTATCTTTATGACTAATGAGAAGAATCGATGGATTTTCATTCTTTACGGTAAGCCTTTGCCCGTGTCTACTCCTATTGATGGTAAATATATAGGTCGTATTTAAAATTATATTTTAAAAAAAAAGAAGAAAATTTAATTGGTTATGCTTCTCAAGGTAAAATGATAATACAGAATGTAAATTTACACAAAAAAAAAAATAGTAATTTTCTCATAGATGGGATGCAAATTCAGGAATATCGCCATTTTTTCTCACCCCTTTTTCATTTTGTACGCTCATAAAACATGTACTCTTTGCTGCTTGATACGAAAGAAGCGACGCCTCAAAAATGAGAATAAACTGGGTAATTCCCATAATATTCCTGCGAGTTTCATCATCCAATTTTCCCAAAATTATAAATCCAAAAAATTATAAAATTATAGAAAAAAAATACAGAAAATTCCAGAAGTCCCCACGTCTCACTTCAAAACCCAAGCTCCCCGCTCAACACAGAAGCAACGGCGTCGGCGCCCTCCATGCTGATGCACCACTCTCCCTCCTCTCTGATCCCGAACCCTAGACACTTGCCCGTCGGCCGAAAGCACCTCGCCGTGTCCTGCGCCTCCACCTACGACCCTGCCCCGACCAGCCACTCCCCTCCCAGGCGACGGCGACGATCCACAACATCAGCGACGAGGCCTGCCGCCACAGCCAGGCCCACGCCTTCTCCGTCAAGTACGTCCCCTTCGGCTGCGACTTCACCGCCTCCGAGTCCTACTCACTCGACGAGATTGTCTACCGCAGCCGCTCGGGCGGCCTGCTCGACGTCCGGCCCGACATGGACGCCCTCAAGAAGTTCGACGGCGCGTACTGGAGGAACCTCTTCGACTCGCGCGTTGGCTATGAACCAGCCTCCGTACATTGGTTGGGTAGTCCGCCGTCTCCTCTCAAAGCCTCCTCCTTTCGAGCCAGGGGACTCGCATCGCCCCGATGCTCCACCACGACGGTTGACGGAGCATCTGCTTTGATGGCGAGCGCGATTCCGGTGGCCTCCACCGCTGCTCCGCCCATCGACGCCGGTTCGTCGGTTCCGAAGCCGATCAGCTTGTGGCCCGGTACGTACTTCTCTCGCCCGTCACCAACGCCTCGTGGGAAGCAAGATCCGAGACATTCGAGGAGGTCGGTGATGCCGGTGTGGCCGAGAGTGCTGCGTCGCCGGGGAGCGAATTGGCTCTGAGAAGTCCGTCTAGGAGGAGGGCGAGCGTTTTCTACGAGTTTTTGAGTGATTATGTTGCTCGGAGATCAGTATAGGAATCCTTGGAATGACATCAGGATGGGGAAGCTGGTGGAAGATGTCGATGCTCTCGCTGGGGCTATATGCTGCTATTAGGTAAATTAAACCGACCTTTGAACAAGTATCGGATGGTGATACTTTTGTTTCTGGTTCTGAATGTGCTGACATTGGTTTTCTGCGATGCTTCTCCAGCTTAAATGTCTCAGTTTGAATGATGGTTCAATAGTTCAAATGTGGTTTTAACCGAATTTTGATCGTTTTTGTCCCTGCATACTGTGTCATTGAAAGAAAGAGAGTTCCTATGGGCTTTTCCTGCAGAAGATGAATTGCATATGATGTCATTGACACTGCTAGAGTTAGGTAATACAGTCAAATGGTGCTTCAATAAATTCCTGACATAAAACTGAGTTGCTGGTGCTTAGTCGATGGGTGATCAATTCTAGTATTCTGATATTTGTAGTTTGAATGTCAAGTCCTTGTTTAATAATCTAGAATTGGTCATCTAGTAATTAGAGAACATATTGTAACAACATGATGCTGCTTTGCTGTAAGAAGTACTTTGTCTCTATCATTCGTATATGTGCATATCTAAATTCTCATCAATCTTTGTCCATGTCGAGTTCTGCAACTAGAAGGTTAATGCCTAAATTCTCTAGTCATTAGCTGTAGTTCATATAGTGTGGGAATTCATTATTTGAATCGTGTGTAACAGAACATCCCCATTGTATTCAGCCGTTTGCTTTTGGACTAGCATTGCTCCATCGACAATAGCAACACAAGGCCTCTATTATTAGTTGCTGCTTCCCTAGGCAGAATGTTTCTCACGAGGCCAATCCGTATTGACACTGACTTGCAAATAGTGTGAGCTGTTACATGGGTTGGGCGCTAGTCAATGCAGATCCACCTGGAAGTAACTCAGTCCACAGAAGGTATCATATGAAACAGTACTTCCAATTGATGATAGTGTGCTCCTTTCTCCCCTCAAGTTGATGACTGCTTAATTGGCTTATAGGACGAGAACATACATTTCCACCTGCCGCCACTAAACAGTTGCAGGAGTCAGGTTACTCTTGATCCTGAAGGATGGTGTCACTTTGATCTCCATGCCTTTAATGTGTGTTTATTCTTTTCATTTACTCTTGCATGTTTACTTTACTCTACTCATAAAAACTATGGAGAAGTTTGCTAATTTGCTAGCCATTCACCATTCTCTTATTACCAAAAATAAAAATAAATAAATCAAACCCATCCAAACTATGGAGAAGCTTGCTAATCAACATCCTCTTGCCAAGAAATATTGGCAGTTTGTCAAGGTTTTCGACATGTTCAAGCACAATACTCAGGTGGCAGATCTTCATAAAGTTGTCCTTTCCATGATATAGTCTCATTACTGATCCATTCTGCTGTTTACCTTATACTAGTATTTTCTGGCTGAAATCCAGGATTCCTCATATTCAGTTGCACTTCAGTTGCACTTACCGCCAATTTCACATTCATGGCTCGTGATTCTAGAACTGGGAAATCAGCTCCAATTAAGCCCATCTCCCCTGAGATAAAGAGAGAAAAATTACTTTGGCAAGAGACAGAAAGGAAGGAATCAAATGAGGAAAAAAGAGAGAAGAACGTAGCATAGATACTAAGGGGGATAACTTGTCCAGGCTCCAAGCTTTGTTTGCTGAAGTTTGTGTCTTCTGTGATATGCCTGCACTGGCAGACAGTGATATCATTCCGAGAAGCGACACTTGTTTTGAGAACTCATTAATATGCCATTCACAGCAAAGGAATATTCATGGAAGGGTATTTGGAGGATTTTAATGTGAATGCCTTTGCTGGTTTGTCAATCCGGTTCTTTGAAGTTGACCATGTTGAATTCTTGAGACCTGTAAGTACTCATCCAGCGCATGTGTTTCTACGTCTAGCTGCTGCTGTTGCATGACTTAGCTGCTGAGTGTGGATCTGTAGCAATGATTACATGATATGTCTGGTGTCAGTCTTTTATAAGCACGGATTGTCGTACTTGAGCCTTCACTCTTGCAGTTTTATGTACTAACTTTGTTTGAACATTTATCAACTCAGTTTGAAAGGTGTGCATGTTGATTTGAATTTAGGTAAAAATAAAAAGTAAATTTTCTTTACTTACCCTGCCAATATTTATGAGATTATTCAAATTTAAAAATTATGCAAAAAATTATATGTAAGTTTGCGTTTTAACATTCGATTGTTTTACAATTGTGTAAAACTCAATTCCTACTCGAGAAAGATCGCTCATGGTAAAGTTAATAAATATATATTTCGTTATGTATTCTCCTCCCCCGACATGAATGGTCAAACTTCCTGACTGGGCGAGGATATAAGTTTTTGCTGTGGAAAACCTAGCTGCTTTGGTAAAGCCTCCCACTTGTAATAACTCCAATTTGGCTTCGGCTTATATCATGCACTTTAAAGGGGATTTTTTCCCCCCCGGCTTCGGCCTATATCATACGAGAAAATATTGGGCACATCATATTTCCCATGTCTGCGATAAAACGCTTTATAAATTTGTCTAGCGTGTCAAGGTGGGCCCCACTTGTCAAATTACCCCGTCTACTCTCTCCTCCTTTCCGTTTCTCAACGTAACATGCTCTCTCTTTTCGTCTCTAACTTCTCGTTTCTTCTTTTTCGTTTGGAGAAAAGACACCTGAGCGAAGGTCCAGGCGTCTGCCGTCACCTCTCCAATTTGTTGTCTGCCCTCTCCGTTACTCTCTCTAAGCTTGGGATATAGCTGTGTTTCAAATTTAGGAAACAAATGGAGCATCTAACACTCCATCATACTGAACTTCTTGCTTTAGGTCTTTCGGAAGCTTTGGCTCCAAATATATATGCTTTAGCTCGCGTCTTAATAGGAAAAACGATATTAGTAGGGTACATATGAGCTCAGAATTATTTAAGGTAGACCTGATCGTCATGAGTTTTTAAATGTTAAATATACATTTTTCACCAAGGGTTTGGAGATGTTTAGTATTAAATAATAATTATTTCCCCATCCAAGGCATACCAATTAGTAAGTATGAGAGGATTAATGTCATAACTCAAATATTAAAAAACTACTTTTAATCTTAAAAAAGAAAATTTCGATGGAATTTTACACGACTTTATATGTCCATTTGTATATGATCGGTCGCGCTTCAATCAACAAAAAATGATATGCAAGTATCTTGTTTTCATGACGACGGTAGAATGATTATATTACGTAATCTAGCGGAGGAAAAAGGAAAACAACAGAACAAGGCCAGTAATGTGATATAGATTATTGTCCGGCAACCTAACTATGCTCACACCACTCACGACAGGAGAGGCAGAGCGAGGCAAGTGCTATGCACGTGATGCTTCATCCTCCCAAGTTCCCCCTTCCTCTTTATAAAGTCTGCAGACTGTCTTTTTAGTTTTTATGCATGTAAGCCCTCTTGATGGATGGTTGAGAGGAGTCTTAAAATTCAAACTAAGCAAAAACATGACATTTTCCTTTACTTCGGATCCGTAGAACAATTGGAACATCCGAAATTTCGTTACTCTAAGCCTCTCACTTCAGATTTTTCTCATTTTATTAGCACATTTTAGAAATATTTAAAAAGAAAAAAAGGAATCGCCAAATATTTTCTCTCTTGCCGTTGGCCCATTTGATGGATGACTGGGTAATTGCATTCGCAATCGGGCTCATCTCTCACAACCAAGGCAATTTGTCGCCCATGCAATTGAAATAGACCAAGCACTTTTGACCCTCATTTCTCTTGCAGTTGAAAGCCAATAGATTACACTATCAAGACACAATAAGATACATTTTAGGCATTTTCCCCATAATAAAAGGACCTAGTCTAAAATCAATATGAACACCCCTTACAAAAGTGAAGAGAAAATGATAAATTGATTTATAGAAGAGATGATGCAACAAACAAGTGAGTTATGTTTAAAGATTCAATAAAGATATATCACATCATTTACTACTCGATTTCATCAACTAGTATTGTATTTTTAGATTAATAAGAAGAAGAGACAAAACAAAAATTTAGTCTTTAAATTCTTAGTAAATGTTCGATTTCATCTGTGAACTTTAATTTTCGTCAAATTAATGCTTTTGCAATCAATTTTGTGTTTTTTTTATATGGTTCTATAAACCAAAGGAATTAATACTTTAAAATATAGTAGTGTGATTAAACAATACTCATTCTTCAGCCACATATGATTACATCGTATCTTGATTAAATGTCTATCTATTGAGAAAATCTTTGGCGGTTTATTACCACCGTATCAGCGTCATATGTGGCATACATTTTTCACTCATTCCACTAAAATATTGACACGTCCATCAATCCGTGTCAGCTGACATGGAATTTAAATAAAAAAATTTAAAAACTTTCACCCCTCAGCTCTCTCTCCTCTTCCTCTTCCGGACACCAGCGGAGTCGCCGGTGGTGTGATCAAGCAGATCGCCGCTGCATCCAAGCGAGCATGGCCGGCTCCATCTGTTTTCTCCATCTCGTCGTTCTCGAGATCTGGCCGTCCATGGCCGAAATCGTCGCTCGTCCATGGCTGTCATCGTCATTGTTCATCCATGGTCGAACGCGTTTGGGCGTCGTCTCTATTGTTCATCAATGGCCGACCGCAAGCCGACTGCAAGGGACGATAGATCTCGATATTTGAGCTCTGTCCATGCCTTCGAGATCTCAACCTCGCCCGCTGCCATGGCCGATCACGAGCCAACTGCAAGGGACGACTGCAAGAAGATGGCTTCCTCTTTTTTTCCCCCCTTGATATCTAGGCTCTGTCCATGGCCTTCGAGATCTCGACCTCTCCCGTCGCCATGGACGAGACCAGATCTAGAGGCACGATCCGGTCTAGATCTGGACGGAAAACCACTGCGAGCCATCATGATGATGGAGGAGTGGCTCGGCCGTCGACGGGGCCAACCACGAGCTGACTGCAAGGGATGACAGAGCTGGCCGTGAGCAAGGACAGAGGAAGACGGAGAGCACGACGGAGGGGAAGCTTCCACGGGTGGAGAGGTGCAGATTTTTTTAGTTTTACATTTATTCCACATCAGCGGGCATGTGTCAATTTGTTATTGGATTTTAGTAAAAAACAGACACCACCTTAGCAGCCAATAAATATTTTCTCCTATGTATTTCGTTATTACATAATTTTGTTAATTCTCAATTTGAATGCTCATTTGATATTTTGCAGAACTATGTTGTTCTTTGACTAGGTCGATCTACTTATCCTATAAAAGCACACTCATTTAACTTTTTCAATGGTATCTAACTCATCAATAATATCAAGTGTTTTGCTAAATGTCGGATCACCAAATATTTCATTTAACTCATACTGAAATTTCATAATTCAAAACTTGGATAGTTACAGATAGATGTATAAGTAGAATTGAGACAGAATCAATATAAAGATAAAACATCAACCCAACACAAATTATTTGCTAATAAACAAATAAGGAATAATCTCAACGTGTGTTTCTATATATATATATATATATATATATATATATATTCCTACTATTTTTCAATATATGTTGTTGTAACCAAATATTATATTAGAGAGGAGCGACAATATTCAAAGTAAGCAAAAATATGGCACTCAATTTGCATATGTGCAATAAATAGAACATTCAAGGCTTCATCATAGGAAGCCTCTTGCTTTAGGTCTTTTTGAAGCTTTGGCTTTAAAACATTTGTGCTTTGGCTCGCTGTCTTAATTAGAATTGTTGTATTAGGAGGGCATACGTGGACTCATAATTAACCTATCTAAGGCCGACCTTTTCATGTCGAGTTTTCAATGTTAAGATAAACTTTTTTAAGGAGGGATTTGAGGTGTTTAATATTTAATTCGCTGCGACCATAAATAAGATTAAGTTGTCCCATAATATTATACCTTTTGAATATATATTTTTTTTTTAAGTATAGATGGAGTTTTACATGACTTTAAATGTCTGTTTGCGTCAGTGTTTTAAAACTCAAGCTTCGATTAAGAAAAATGATGGGCAAATATCTTGTTTTCATTACGATGGTAGAGTGATAATATCATCTATTCTAACGGAGGAAAAAGGACAACCACAGTACAAGACCAGCTATATAAATTCTTGTGATCCTTGCGGGAATGGGAGGTAGAGCAAGGCCAGTGCCCTGCACGTGCTTCTTCATTCTCCCAAGTCTCAAAGTCCCAAGCATTGAACCTCCCCCAACATCACCCAAACCACCTCCCAACCATTTGCTTTGCTTGTCAATTTCTACTTCAAGGCTTCCTTATAAAGTTTGCAATGCATTATTTTCTTGATGCATGTAAACTCTCGTGATGGATGTTGAGAGGATAGTTTTGTCCTAACCAACATTATATTAGAGAGAAGATACAAAATTCAAACTACGCAAAAATATGGCATTGAACTTTATCTTGGATTTGTGGAGAAAATGGAACATCCGAGGTTTCATCGTACTGAGTCTCTTGCTTCAGGTTTTTCTCATTTTATTTGCACCCCTTAGAAAGAAAACAACGGATCGCCACATTGTTTTCCTCTTGTGGTTGGCCTATTTGATGGCTGATTGGGTAGCTGCATTTGCGGTTGGGCTCATTTCTCACAACCAAGGCAATTCAAGTGCTCATGTAGTAGAAGTCGATGAAGGACTTCAGGCATTTTGGGCCTCATTTCTCTTACTACATCTTGGCGGTCCAGACACCATCACTGCCTTTTCTCTCGAGGACAGTTCACTTTGGCCACGACATCTGCTTAGTCTCATCTTCCAAGTCTACACTGCCATCTACGTTTTTGTGCGGATATTTCCTAGTGACAAGTCGTTGGTGATCCCAACGATTTTGGTGTTTCTTGCAGGGGTTATAAAAATTGTAGAGAGGACACTGGCACTTTATCTCTCGAGCCTTCCAAGGGTTAGGGAATCAACGCTTTTAGACAAGGAGCTAAGAATGGCCGTAGACTCACAATTGCTTGAAGAACTCGATGTTCTAGGGGATGAACATGGAAGTTTTGATGAAGAAAGCACAAAGCTTGATGAGAGCATTGTGGTAAAGCATGCTTTCTCATTCTTTCAAATCTTTAAGGTCTTCATTGTAGATCTCATCTTTACAAAACAACAACGCGAAATGAGCCGTAAATATTTTGCCAAAGTTTCTGCGATGGATGCGTTGAGGGTGATATTAGTTGAACTTGATTTCATTTATGAAAAGCTCCACACAAAAGCATTGTCGATACATCACAAGTGGAGCTACATTTTCCGCATCATAACTTGCACTAGCATTGTGGTGGCTTTGGGCCAGTTCAATCGCTTGAAGAAGTATCAGCTCCCCGAACTTGATGTGAAAATTACTCGTATCCTTCTTTTCGAAGGGATTATTCTTGATGGGATAGCTTTGTTGATGCTTGTTTTTTCCAATTGGACTATTGCCAGAATCAAGTATAACACCACAGGGTTGTCTAAACTAGATTCATTTCTAAACAAGTTGGTATCCACCATGGATTACCTAAGGAAGCCTAGATACGCCACATGTGAAGTAGAACCTAACACCAATGTTACTTATGAGGTCATAGATACACTATTTATATTTCGAAGGTGGTCAGAATCCATCTCTGCTTGCAATCTTTTTTCTAAGGCATTGAAGAAGAGTCTGAGAAAGATATGTAAATGCAATCAGTTTTGGGGTATTGTTGTTTTTAAAAATATCTGCAGCTGTCCATTTCAAGTGGTTGACAAGATCATCTCTTGTGTCCATGAAGCTGGTCAGACAATTGACAGATTATGTCGTAAAAGATCAATGATTGCAAATGCGCAGTACGTGTCCAAGAATCCTCTTATTAAGAAGCTATGGATCTTTCTCTTTAACACGGTGAAACATACATCTAGGAATGCGGATAATCCGGAAAGGGTAAGCCAAATAGTTCAGGCTAGTGGTAATGTCTTTTTACCAAGTAGACTGGGGAGGAGCGATCTCAAAGAAACTTCAGAGCTTTTCTGCAAGGCTAATTTCCACATCCATATTATAAGGTTGCTCATTGCTACTGAAATTTGGTACAACATAGAGACATGCATCGGAAGAAATGATGAAATGGAATTTAGCAAGATCCTTTCTGATTATATGTTGTATCTTTTACTTAATCAGTCTAATGTGATGTTTGCTGTGGCCGTGGTGGGCGTTGCCCAAAAGAAATTAGCTTCAGGACCTCATCATCAGTGATGCGACCAAGGATCTGGAAGGTATATGCAAAAAATTGTACAATACAGTGGGCCCTCGAGCAGAGGCCGTGTTGGGTGGTATTAACTATTCGGAATCCCTGCTCTACGAAGGGCTCTGTCGGGCCCAAGGCTTGGAAGATCGTGGGAAAATGAAGTGGAAGAAGATAAGCAGAGTGTGGGTTGGGATGTTGCTATATGCAGCAGTTAATATTAAGGGAGAGGCACATGTGCAGATGCTGAGCAAAGGTGGAGAGCTTTTTACCTTTCTTTGGCTGTTAATGACTCATTTCGGTTGCTTCTACAAACCTGGATGGGGCATGTATTACGAATTCTGGGATGAGCGGAGTGGGTATCTACATTCGCATTCTACTGAATAATCTACTCAGATATTTCATCCATATTGTCTTATTTACCACCCTAATGACATTTCTACAAATTTTTGTTTGAATAAAATATACTAGTTTGTGTATCTTTGTGACTAATGTGGAGAATGGATGGATTGTCGTTCCTCATATAAGCATTGCATATGTCTACTCTTAATAATATATAGAATTGAAGTTAAAACACTTTGACCCATTTTAACTGGGCCATTACTTCTTCATGATCCATATACGACCCATAAGTGAAAAATATGGGTTTAAAAATGGGTCCATGACCCATTTTGCCACCTCTAACTCTTATTGATAGTAAATAATCAGTTCATACTTATAATTTTTAAAAAAATAAGAAAATCTAATAGGTTTTGCTTCTTAAGGTAAAATGCTAGATTTTAAATTTACACAAGGGATAGTAATTTTCTCAAAGATGGGATGTAATATCACGATTTCGCATTCATATTTAAAGACACGAATGTGTATAATCGTCCTCTCATTGTCATTCTCATAAGGAAGCTGACCATATGGCTACTTTTCCTAAGACTTTTTTTCTCAACAACTGACAGTTGTCTGATTGTTTTGTAGGAAATAGATTTGAAATGAAAAAGTGCAATTTTCACGTAAAAACCAAAAAAAAAAAAATTTCAGGTGGTGTAACCTCACTCGATTTGTTAAATAATCTTATTTGACTCTTTTTGGTTGCGAGTGTAAAATGATTTTGTATATTTGTAATGGACATGACATCAATTATTCCCATGAGCTTTAGCAAGGGGATCGATTACGCAGAGATAGACAGATGGCATCCAAGTTTGATGCTTGAACAAAATTCGCCTTCTTCATAAACAGGACAGCATAAAGCCAATTGGCAATACACCAATCGAGAGCCAGATAAATCCGTATGATGACATACCAATTAGGAAGAGCTAAGGCATCGTTGAGTCCTCGCCAAGCAATCTGCAGATCGATCCCACGAGATGTGGGATTATATGAAATAATCACAAATCAGCTCTTAAATTTGGAATATGTTCACTTTTCCCACCATGCTACTGTGCATAGCTAAGCCCCATCTGCCCGTAGTCCCGATTTGAAGTGCCGATGCACAGAAAAGATATGACTAAAACATCAGAATTTATGACATTTAATGATTTTTTTTACCATAAGTTATATGGTTTATCAAAAATATTTCTTAAATTAATAATTTTTACTCGTTTGTCAAATCGTCGCCTCCGTACATTGTGTCGGTAGTCCACCGTCTCCTCCTTTCTCAAAGCTTCGTCCTTTCGCGCCACAGGACTCCCATCGCCCCGATCCTCCACCGCGACGGACGATGGAGCATCCGCTTCGACGGGCGAGCGCAATTCCGGTGGCCTCCGCCGCGGCTCTGCCCATCGACGCCGGATCATGGATTTGGAAACCGATCAAGCTCGTGGCCCGATACGTACTTCTCTTGCCCGTCACCAACGCCTCATGGGAAGCGAGATCCGTGTCAGAAAAGGAAGCTGAAGATGTTCATAGAAGGCAAAACAAGAACGAAGAAGCAATTGTCTTCCTTTTCATTGATTGTAATTCTGTACATGTAGTTCGTATTTAATTACAAAGAAGAGAAATAATAAAGGAAGTTCAATATTTGCCTATCCTTTTCTATTCTAAAGTATATTTAATTTCCTAACAATATAGATTACAAAATCATGTACAAAATCATATCTTCCAACACTCCCCCTCAAGCTGGTGGTCTGTATATGTCCAAGACGCCTAGCTTGTGTAGAAGATATGTATGTTGTCTTTGACAAAGAGGTTTAGTAAATATATCAGCGGCTGTTCAAGTCCCGATTCCTCTTGTCTTGACAATTCCTTCTTGAATCTTTTCTCGTGTAAAATGACAATCAACTTCTATATGCTTCGTTCTCTCATGTAGTACTGGATTTGCCGCAAGCTTTAGTGCCGAATCATTATCACAAAAGAGTAAAGTTGCCCCTTTTACGGGAGCTCCAAGATCCAGAAGTAGACCCCTTAACCAAACTATTTCACATACAGTCTTGGCCATAGATCGGTATTCAGCTTCAGCCGATGATAAAGATACAGTAGATTGTTTCTTTGTCTTCCATGAGAGTAGTGATTCCCCAAATTTAATGCAGAAACCAGTAATGGACCTCCTACTCATAGGACATGTGGCATAATCTACATCACAATAGGCTGTCATTTCCATGTTGCACTGTCGGGAAAGAAGTATTCCCAAATCTGGACAGGTCTTCAAGTATTTCACAACCTTCAGGGCTGCACTCAAGTGAGACTGCTTCGGACTGTGCATAAATTGACTAAGAGTCTGTACTGCATAACAAATGTCCGGCCTAGTCATAGTGAGATATATCAGTTTTCCTACTAGTCTCTGATATCCTGAGGGATCTTGCAACAGAGGATCATTAGAAGAAGATGATACACCAGTGTCATAGCTGACAGAAGTCAGTTTAGAATTCTGCTCAATAGGAATGACTAATGGTCTACAACCTGATAATCCTGCTTCTGATATTATTTCCATCACAAATTTCCGCTGACTTAATGAGATGCCTTGATCTGAGCGAGCTATTTCAATTCCAAGAAAATACTTAGGTGATCCTAAGTCTTTGATATGAAAAGTCAAGTGCAGATACTCTTTAAGTTTCTTTACAGCAGAATCATCATTCCCCATGATAAGAATATCATCAACATAGATCATCAAGTAAATAGATGACATACCTTTTGTACAGGTGAATAAGGCATAGTCATACTTGGATTGCTTGAATCCAGCAGCCAAGAGTGCACTGGTGAATTTAGCATACCATTGTCGAGAGGCTTGTTTCAAGCCATAAAGGGATTTGCGGAGACGACATACCTTCGACTCCCCTTGTCTTCGTAATCCTGGTGGAAGCTCCATATAGATTTCTTCATCCAGATCACCATGCAAGAAGGCATTATGGACATCCATTTGGTGTAATGGCCAGTCACGAAAAGCAGCAATAGACAAAAAAGTACGAACCGTGACATCCTTTGCTACAGGAGAAAATGTTTCGTGATAGTCAAAACCTTCTCGCTGGGTGAAGCCTTTTGCCACCAAACGGGCTTTATATCTCTCCATAGAGCCATCTGCCCTGTATTTGATCTTATATACCCATTTACATCCAATGGGTTTGCGATGATCAGGCATTGATACAACATCCCAAGTATGATTGTCTATCAGTGCATGTAATTCAGATTCCATGGCCTTTTGCCAACGAAGGTCATCTTTGGCTTCGTTATAACTAGAAGGTTCTTGATCTTCAGAAATACGGCTTATGCAACACAGATGTTCTGGTGATAATCTATCAAAGGAGACATAAGATGAGAGAGGGTATCGAGCACCTGATGATTTTAAGGAACTGCATATATAATCCTTCGTCCAAGTTGGTGGCCGAGTGGTTCGATGAGAACGCCTCTGTGACACCTGTGGTGTGGTGGATGTTTCCTCAGTAGTAGTTGTTTCTGAAGTATCTTCCAACTGTGCTGGTTCTGCATATGGCGATCCTTCTATAAATGGCTGCTCAATGGGATCTTCAGTAGGATTCGCAAGAGATGTTGTAGGCAAGACATCAACTTCTCTAGGAAGAGTAGGAATAATGAATGTTTCTCCAAGTGATGAATCATCTTCCAATAAGAATTGGTGATTTGTCTTCTCTTCTGTAGTTAGAGATGTTAATGAAAAAGGAAAAAACATCTTCATGAAATACAACATCTCTGCTGATAAAGAAAGTCCCTGTAGATGGTGCATAAAGCCTATATCCCTTTTGCAAAGTCCGATATCCCATAAAAATGCATTGAGTAGCTTGTGGCGACATCTTATCTCTATGGCCCACTGTAGTGACATAGCATAAGCACCCAAAGACTCTGAGATGAGATCAACTCGGCTTTCTCCCATATAATAACTCAAAAGGTGTCTTTCCTTTTAAAATGCGGGATGGCATGCGATTGATCATATATGCTGCAGTAATCACGCAATCGCCCAAAATTCTTTGGGAATGGAGGCTTGGAATTTAAGTGCACGTGCCACTTCTAAAAGATGGCGATGTTTTCTCTCGACAACTCCATTCTATTGGGGTGTGTAAACACAAGAGCTCTCATGCAATATCCCATTTATATTGAACAAGAAAGTACATTCAGCATTAAAAAATTCTTTTCCATTATCAGTACGTATCCTACAGATTGGTTTCTGAAATTGAGTTTTGGATAAGGAAAGAAATGTCTTTAAATGAGAAAAGACCTGATTTTTGGATTGCATGAGAAAAATCCATGTGGCACGGGAGTAGTCATCCACAATTGTGAGAAAGAACCTAGAGCCATCATGATTTAAAGTATGATAAGGCCCCCAAACATCAGCATGAATAAGAGAAAAAATATCTTCTGTTCGAGAAGTGCTGTTCTGGAATGGAGCACGTGTTTGTTTAGCCATAGGACAAATAGGACATTTAGGATAAGGAAATAACGCACTATGGCCCAAACGTTTATGATTAAGGAAATTAATGCCATTGGCAGTAGCATTACATAGAGATTTATTGAATTCAATAGGAGATAATT
The DNA here is from genome assembly GCA_014182715.1 of Eucalyptus cloeziana. Lineage (NCBI taxonomy): Eukaryota > Viridiplantae > Streptophyta > Magnoliopsida > Myrtales > Myrtaceae > Eucalyptus > Eucalyptus cloeziana. The sequence continues at coordinate 2,692,855 of CM024634.1, read as the reverse complement.
TAAGAAGATATGGAAAATCCAACCAAAAATATAATCCATGGCTGACTCTACCCAAGCCCATCGGTTTGCCGCCGAAAGGGCCTGAAAGAAACATTTATCGAATGGAAAAGAATGTGACATGAATTTTCTTCACAGGCTCGAGCAACTGAGATCAGATTGAAATGGAAATCGGGTACGTAAAGCACTTTTTTTAATAGTAACAAGAGAACTAAGCTTTACGGTCCCAGTCATTGTGACTTTGGTGGTATTTCCATTTGGAAGTTGTACTGATATAGGAAAAGATAATTTTGTAATATCTGAAAGTAAATTCCTATCACAGACTATGTGATCATTAGCACCTGAATCGATAATTCATGCATCATTTGAAATTGAGTTCATGAAACAATAGGATGTACCTGTGAAACTGCCTCCTTTATCTGAAGGATCTAATTTCTTCAAAGTTTCCATCAGCTCATGATATTGTTCATGGGTAATTGATTTTCCCAATTGTTGACCCGATACCTGAAAAACTGAGGAAAATTTCCCCTTTTCTTTTTCTCCTAGCTTTCCATGCAATTTCCAGTAATTTTCAATTGTATGGTGTGGGCGTTTACAATAATCACAGTACAGCTTACCTCTTCCTTTTGGCCCATTATTTTTTGCATTTGAATTGGCCCTATTGTTGAATTGGAAAGCTTGGGCCGAAATAGGCCCGTAGGAACCATCAGATCCTCCAAGGAATGGGCCGCGCGAGCTATCGGGCCCATTGTTGCTTGGCGATCGTGAGCCGTCCGATCCCATTAAGTAGTTGCTTCGGGAGCCGTCGGATGGATTTAAAAAGAACGAACGTGGGCCGTCGGATGCAGCGGAGATGATGCCACGTGAGCCGTCCGATCCTGTCACCCCTGGAAAAAATGTGACTCGTCCGATTGATGGTGGAGATGATCTCCACCGTCCGTGCTCCTCTTTAAGAATGATCTAGGGTTTTCGTTCTCGAAACCAAACCCTAGATCTGCCTCTCTCCTCCCCGAGCCTCTCTGTGTCGAGCGAAAATGGCTCTTCGCAGCCAGAGCAATTCCGTCTCCTCCTTTGCCATGGTCCGCGGATCTTTGTTGGCTCTCCTCCTGTATCGCGAGTTGATAGATCTGCCCGAGACTCAATAGTGGCTCCATGGTAAGTATGTGGGATTGAAATGGGAGGTATGCCTCGTTGAGGATGAGGAGGAATCTCGTTGTTTTCTCCCTTTCTCGCATCTGCTTGTATTGTTGTTGGATGGGATCTGGCCAGTCGAATCTTTTTTCGGCTGCCTCCATCTCATTCCACAGACTCGAAAGCTTATTGTATATGGTCGCGATGCTCATGTTCCCTGTTTCAGATCTGAAATTTGCCTTGTTAGATAAAAAATTCTCACTTGGTCGAGTTTTCCATACATCTCCCTTATGTTTTCCCACATTTTCTTTGGATCCTCCGTCGGGGGAAGCCCTGCCGCAACCTCGGGCGCGATGCTGTTTTCAACCCAGGTTCTTACCAGTTGGCTGCATCTCCTCCAGAGCCGTGCCATTCTCTCGTCGGTCGGAATCGGAAACGATCCGTCGATGAAAACTTCTTTGCTTTTTGTTATGAGTGCCCGCCGGAATTTGCGCGACCAACTTGAATAATTTTCTGCACCTTTTAATTGCTGACTTTTGCTCTTCAACTCTGGGCCGTCGCTGTTTGTTGTATACAATGGGTCGCCGGGTTCCGGCCGGCCACTGGCAGCAAGAAATTGATACTGGAAGAAACCCGGTGTAGGAGTCGGGTAGGAATTTGTTCCCTGACCCGAACCCCCGAGCCCGAATCCGTAATCCGCATTTTGGGATCCCGAATAGGGATTAGTTCCCTGACCTGAAATATTCGATCCTCCCGTCTGCTCTAGGCTGATGCTAGGGTTTGCCCCGTCACTGGTCGGCAGACCCGCATCAGTTCGCGCGCTGCTGTGATAGCCAGGCAATGATGCGTTGGGAATAGGCCCAGGATACCATGGATATGGCATCCATTGGTAAGGGTTACCTGCGAATGGTTGCCCTGTAATTGCCTGAGCCTGTTGTTGTCATGGCACGTGCGTAGTTGAACCTTGGATTTGTTGTTGTTGTTCTGGTGCAGGGATTATAGCGGCTGGATCTCGGTTTTCCAAAGCTCGTGTCGAAGCGTCTGATGCAGATTCATCGACGGGAGTCAAGGTGAGATCTGGTGGTGTTGACATATCGGAAAATTGATTCCTCTATTATCCCCTCTTTTGCAGGTATAGTTCCTTCAGGCAATCAATGTTTCTGATTCCTTTGGCAACAATGTTCTGAAACTCGAGGTTGATGTAGAAGGTAATTAGAAGCGGAAGCAAAACAGTTCAGAACCAGAATGGCTCTGATACCATGTCAGAAAAGGAAGATGAAGATGTTCACAGAAGGCAGAACAAGAATGAAGAAGCAATTGTCTTCCTTTTCATTGATTGTAATTCTGTACATGTAGTTCTGTATTTAATTACAAAGAAGAGAAATAATAAAGGAAGTTCAATATTTGCCTATCCTTTTCTATTCTAAAGTATATTTAATTTCCTAACAATATAGATTACAAAATCATGTACAAAATCATATCTTCCAACAATCCGAGATAATCGGGGAGGTCGGCGATGCTAGTGCGACCGAGAGTGCTGCATCGCCGGAGAGCGAATTGGTTCCGAGCAGTCCGTCTAGGAGCAGGGCGAGCATTTTTGGCATTTTTTCTAGTGATTATGTGCTCGAAGATCAGTATAGGAATCCTTCGAATGAGATCAGGATGGGGAAGCTGGCGGAAGATGTCGATGCTCTCGCCAGGACTATATGCTGCTATAAGGTAAATTAAACTGAGCTTTGAACAACTATCGGATGGTGATACTTTTGTTTCTGGTTCTGAACGTAGTGCCATTTGTTTTCTGCGATGTTTCTCCAGCTTAAGTTTCTCGGTTCGAATGATGGTTCAATGGTTGAAATGTCGTTTTAACTGAATTTCGAGCATTTTTGTCCCTGCCTTTTGCTTGTGTTAACGCAATGCATACTATGCCATTGGAAGAAAGAGAGTTCCTATGGGCTTTTTCAGCAGAAGATGAATTCCGTGTAATGTCATCGACACTACTAGAGTTAGGTAATACAGTTTGTGTGCTTCGATAAATTGCTGATATAAAACTGACAGATGCTGGTGCTTAGTCTGTGGGTAATCAGTTCTAGTACTCTGCTATTCGTAGTTTGAATGTCAAGTCCTCATTTGAATAATCTAGAAATGATCATCTGGTAATTAGAGAATATATTGAACAACATAATGCTGCTTTGCTGTAAGAAGTACTTTGTCTCTATCATTCGTCTATGTGCATATCTAAATTCTCATCAATCTTTGTCCATATCAAGTTCTGTAATAAGAATGCCTGAGTTCTCTAGTCATTAGGCATAGTTCATGTAGTGTGGGAAGTCATCATTAGAATTGTGCGTGACAGAACATCCCCATTGTATTCCGCCTTTTGATTTTGGACCAGCACTGCTTCATCGACAATGGCAGCGCAAGGACTCTATTATTAGTCACTGCTTCTGTAAACAGAATGGTTCTCAAGAGGCCAATCCACATTGACACTTACTTGCAAATAGCGCGAGCTGTTACATGGGTCAGGTGCTCATCAATGGCGTACCAACTGAGAGTAACTCAGTCCATAGAAGGTAGAAGCAGTACTTCTGATCAATGATAGCATGCTACTTCCTCCCCTCAAGTTGATGATTGCTTCATTGGCTTATAGGGCGAGAATACACGTTTCCATATGCTGCCACTAAGCAGTTGCAGGAGCCACGTTACTCCTGATCCTGAAGGATGGTGTCACTTTGATGGCCGTGCCTTAAATTTGTGTTTATTCTTTGCAAACCATATTTACTCTTGCATTTTTTCTTTACTCTACTCATAAAAACTATGGAGGAGTTTGCTAATTTGCTAGCCATTCACCATTTTCTTATTACCAAAAATAAAAATAATTAAATCAAACCCATCCAAACTATGGAGAAGCTTGCTAATCAACATCCTCTTGCCAAGAAATATTGGCAGTTTGTCAAGGTTTTCGACTTGTTCAAGCACAATACTCAGATGTCAGATCTTCACAAAGTTGTCCCTTCCCTGATATAGTCTCATTACTGATCCATTCTGCTGTTTAACTTATACTGGTAATTTCCTACAATCTAGGATTCCTCAGATTCAGTTGCACTAACCGCCTATTTCACATTTGTGGTTTGTGATACTAGAAGTGGGAAATCATCTCCAATTAAGGCCATCTCCCCAGAGATAAAGAGATTAAAATTACTTTGGCAAGAGGCAGAGAAGAAGGAATAAAATGAGAAAAAAGAAAGAGAGAAGAATGTAACAGAGATACTATGGTGGAGGACTTGTCCAGGCTCCAAGCTTTATTTGCCAAAGGTTGTGTCTTCTATGCTATGCCAGCTCTGGCAGACAAAGATATCATTCTGATAAGGGACGCTTGTTTTGAGAACTCATTAATATGCCATTCAGAGCAAATGAATATTCATGAGACCTTTACCAATATATATATATATATATATATATATATATTTTTGGAGGATTTTAATTCGAAGGGCTTTTTAATTGGCCTTTTCAACCACATCTGCCTTTGCTGGTGCGGCACCCTGGTTCTTTGAAGTTGACCAAGTTGAATTCTTGAGACCTGTAAGTACTCATCCAGCGCATGTCTAGCTGCTGCTGTTGCATGACTCAGCTGCTGCGTGTGGATCTGTGGCAATGATTACATGATATGTCTGGTGTCAGTCTTCAATAAGCACGAATTGTCATACTTGAGCCTTCACTCTTGCAGTTTTATGTATACGTGTGAAACTATGGATCTGTTAAGTGGAACATCGTAATATGAAGGATATTATTTTTGGGATGAAGGCGGATGTTGGCAATTTTCTCTGCCTCAAATGCTGTGTCCTGTATACGGAGCTTGACAATCCAGCTGAAGCCCTGATAAATGTTGAAGCTGTGGCCCACGTGATGCAACCTGAGCTCAGATCAAGCGAGGTACAAGTGGGCCATGTGTGTTACATTTTCTTTTAGCAAATTTTGATACCATTACTCTGATCAGAAGTCAAAGGATGCTGTGATTAGGGATATATCTCTTTACTCCCCCCTTCTTTTGGGCCCAAGCTATCTACCATCCCTTAACATTATGATCATGCATAAGAAAATCAAATAGTGAAACAAGAACGAACTGGTAACCTAGTTAAGGGATACTGAAGTCTTTCTTTAACCCTATCTAAGTGCTGAACTAGTGAACTGAACCTTTGTGAAGTTATTATATCTTTTGTCAGACTTGGTTTCAGAACACTATGTCTTAGATACTTGTTGACACCTAAATTTTGGCGATTTAATTTATTTATTTTATTGCATAGAAAATTAGGGGTTAATTTTATTAATTGCATAGTGTATAGATTTAGGTTGCATTTATTTTTTATTTGCATTTTTTGCTTTTTATTGAATCGGTGGCGGATGGGTTCAAATTAGATGGGCCAGGCCCACGAAGCGAGCAAGTTGGCCCAAGCCCATGTTTTTTTTAATGATTGAAAGATTATCTCGTGAAAAATTAGAAATTTGAATTTTTTGTTCGAGATATCATGAATTGTTTTCGAATAGGGCAAGTGATATTGCGTTCAACAAAACAAATATTGCGGATATCGATTCGAAAAAATTGAAAACCTAATCGGTGGCCTATAAATAGGTTTGTTCGCTTAGGGTTTCAGGAGGCCACACATTGAATATACGGCCGCCCAAAGGGGCTTTTCTCGGTTTTCTAGGTCAAAAATTGAAGACAAAGGAGAAAAATTTCTGTCTTCGTTTTCAAGGTTTTTGGGGGCTCTTCATTCATTCTTTTGGGAAAATAAAAAACAATACAAAAAGAAGGGAAAAGCTGCCGAGGAGAAAAGTCAAGGTCAACATATATAGAGCTACAATAGAGAGAAGAAAGCGAGAGAGAAGGGAAAGGAGGTCTCTCTCAGTCATGTTCATCACTCGAAAGCTGTGTTTCACCGTCAACTCCTTCGCTGCTGCCCTGGCGTTTCCAAGTGTCCCACTTGCATCCATCCATCACTGGCGATAGCTTTGACAGCAGCATCAACGAGTGCTCCCGCAGTCTTCAATCGATCCAGGACAATTCCCAAACCACGTTGTGGAGTGCGGGAAGAAGCCAACGCCCGCACAAAAAGAGAAGACTTTGAAGCGGTGTTCCTTGTCTGGATTGGTACAAGCCTAGAACGCTGGTTTTTTCCCTCACGCCTGCAGCACGTCGTCCTGCCGATTACCTTCGCGAAGCGCCCACGGTTCCCTTCAACGATCCAAGTTCCAGCTGTGCCGAGTTCCTCCCGATTGAGCCGTGATCTTATGTGGTCTCGCTCAACAATGCACCCACGAGAAGCTATAGCCCCGCGTGATCCAGTGACAACGAGCCTCATCGTCAAGTAGCAACAAGTGTTGTCTCCCGCAAAAGTTGCTCCCCCACGTCAATCTAATTACGCAGCTCAAGAATAATTCGCATGAGTCCATTTAGCTCTTTGCAGGTTTCTTTTGGGGGCAAATTTATTTGTCCTCTTGTTGTTGCGCCCAGTCCAATACGGGAAGTGTTGAACATCTCCAGCTTTTGGTCGTAGCCAGAGAATTTGCCGAGCACCACCCACGGGCACCTCGTTGGCCATGAACAGCCCATCCATCACTCGCCAATCGCAAGTCGTAAATTCGGAAGCCGAAATTCGAAATAGGTAAAAATTTTGTCTATTTTGATTTTCGAAAATTTTGTTTCCTTATTTGATATGTTCGTTAGCCTTATAAGTTGGGAAATTTTCCCAATTTCATAACGTGCATATGATTGACAGTCCGATTTTCGCGCCCGAAATCTGACTCGCAATCACACGAAAAAATCGCCAATCCGATCTCACGCACGAGATTCGATTCGTGATTTTGTTTAAATTTGGCCAACCCGATCTCATGCGCGAGATATGGTTCGTTAATTTTTTTTATGGATATCGATCTTATCTTGCCTGATTTGCTATCGTGTGGTTTGAGTCAATCTTGTTTTTGTAAAAGGAAAAAGAAATCCAAAAATTTTGAATTAGGATTAGGTTCGTTTTGGAATATCTCTAGTCTTAGGGTTATGTTGCATATTTAGAATTGCAATCTTATTTCGAATTAAAAAAAAAAAAACACAAAAAAAAAAAATCATCATCATGCATATATCATTTAGAATTAGGGCATTATTTGCACTTCATTGCATATTAGGTTGATTGCATGTTTGATTTTATTTAGATAGATCTTTTGAGATAGATTGCATTATAGATTAGAAACTTTCAAGTTAAGATAACATCCTAATTTAAATTAAGATTTGGCCTAGCCCAATTCTTAATGTAAGTTGGATAGAATCTTAATTTCAATAGTTATTTTTTGCATTTTTCTTAATTTCGAATTTCATGAAAAATCCAAAAAAAAATTCTTAGAGTAAATTCATTTCATTCTCTAGGATAGAATTGCATGTTTTTTTTTAAGGAAAGTAGAAATGTCATGTACACGTCATATAGAAGTAGATTCATTTAGCTATTATTGTTAGATCCATTTAATTAGAAATTGTCCGTCATTAGAATTAGGTCATTTTGGTTAATTTAGATTGCATATTATTGCATGTTCATTAAAAAAATCACAAAAACTTTTACTCATTAATATAGTTTAAGACATTTTGTCATGCCATATCATTTCATATTAGATTAGAAACATTGCATTGCATATGGACTATATTCTCATTAAAAAGTGAAGGCAAAAATTGAATGATTGCTTGTTAATTAGAAATCATATCTAAGATTGTTGATGTGAATTCTGATCTAACAAACGCAGATGTTTTCGTTGCTTTGAGGTAAGTCATGCATTATTTTATTTGCTTTCTTGAGTGTTAAATTGGTGGTATGCGCACATGTATGATCACCTCACACGTTAGGAAAGTGAAATAAAATCAATTTAAGCTGCCTGCAAAACATTTTTTCGAAATAAAAGAGAGGTACCGAAAGGGCACTAGGATAGTCTAGTGTAACCAAGTCCCCGTACCCAAAGTCTCTGGTTCGTAGGAGTAAAATGATTCTCCCATTATTTTACTTATGTGTCTAATCGACCTACCGTAAACTGATTAGTGGCGACTCCCTTTTGCATGCTAGATATTTAAATTGAAATTGCGAGTTGGTATGGGCTTGGGAGAGCCCGAGCTAAATCTAGGCTTAGCAATCCATTAGCCTAATTTTAGGTGGTGCACCCGAAAATTTGGTCGCAACAATACTCCTAATAAATTTGTTGTTATTTCATCTATAGTCCTAACTGGTATCAAACGAATTCAACTTTACATTAACTATACATCCTGAGGCCTTGAATGATGGATTGAGTATTCGGAAGTCCCATCCATGGAAGAAGAGGCATGGCATATCCTTGAATGTGTGGATGCTGAGAGTTGTCAGACTTAATCCTGAATACACTTCTCCAGTGACTGAAGCGAACGGCAATGCTTACTTGCAGATGGAATGAGAATTAGTGGGGGAATGAAATTGATACTCAAAAAGTAGGACAACATTGCCAAGAAAAAGAGGAACTCGGGGCCATCAGTCTAGTTAGGAACTTAACGGATGTCTAACCCACCAAACATGTATCAGCATTGCGAAGTCCAATTATTTACTACTTCTGAGAAAGTCTCACTGCACAATGAGATGAACGAAAGATTAGAAGATGCCAAGTAAAATGATTTTGAGAAAGAAGAGCACCTGCCAAGTAAAGTCTCACAAGGACATGGGACTAAACATGTCACTGATTCAAATTGATGGACGGTGACAGGAAAGTTGTGAACTTCCACATCTGCTGGTAATAAAACTGGTACTCTGTTCAGCATTGATATGTGAGTGTTTTTTGCTTTGTGACAGAGTTGTTTGCTTTGTCCTAATGCTAGGTCAAGGGATTACATGCTTGCCATTGCATCAAGAATTAATAGAGTTCTTATGATAAGGCTTCTTTAGGTGGAATTCTTTTGAGAAATTTGCTTGCAAAACATGCTTGGAAGCAATTGGTAAATCGGCATCCTTCATAAGATAATCCATCAACGTTTCAGATTTAGACTGGTCGACAATCTGGGGTTGGAACTTGGGAGTTCATTGCTACTAGATCCAGTCGCATTTATTAGCAATTTATTTGAGACAATTCTCTGCTGAACTGCTTATGCTGACCATATTTCTATCCTTGAATGATTGAAAATGGAAAAGGTTCGAACAGAGTAGTCTTGCAAACATTTGCAAGAATTTTTTTTTGTTGAAACCCGGCTCCCACAGCCTTCATTTTTATTTCTCCCTAATAAGTTCCAGTAATCTACTGTGTCCGATCAGCCACTCGTACCAATTTCCTCTTAAAATTTATTCAGTTACCTCTAATAATCAAATCCAACTCAAACTATGATGTTGGTTCTATACCAAGGAGACAGTGCGCAAGGCCATGGAAAGACCTAAAAAAGAGTTCTGGTAAGCAAAGCCTCAAGATTGTCAATGCTTCCCGCAGTTGGTCACCTTGGTTATTCTGTCAGGACAGTTAATGTTATGTAGTTTCATAAACAACTAGCAAAACATGGTACTTTTTGTTGGTTTAATTGGCATTCATGAGAACATTTACGTCTGTAGTAGGGCGATGCTTAATCTAGACTTCATGAACTTTTCAAGCTCTATTTAGCACTATGTGACACTCATCACTCCATAGTTCCTATCATACATAGTCATAGACAAGGAATCATTATGAAATTCACTGCATGCCCACATAGTTTTATGTAAAGCCCTCTGCTGAAAGTTGTCTTAGAAGTTAAATAGAAGTACGAAACTAAATTGTTGCCCTGCGGCCATAGGCGATTTTAGAACAAACTTGTATAGCTGGTATTTTTTATGCCATTGTAATTATATCCGAACCCATGAGATTAAAGTGGTTTGCGGAATGATAGATTCTTATCTGTTACTAATGCATTTTGTCTAGCTAATCGAAAATGAGTGAATAGCGAAAACTCACCAATTCATCGTGTGTTTTTGGGTGAAACCTCTCGGCTGCTCTTTAGGTTGCGACCCAAATTATTAAGGTTAAAAAAATAAAGCTCGAGAACATTTCTCTGCTAAAATTAGTTACGTATGTCTAAATTAATACAAGGGAAAAAGCCACCAAAAACCCCCAACTTTGCCTCGAGTGATAGATTTACCCCAAACTTTGTTTTGTGACGTGAAAAACCCCGAACTTTGCTAACTATGACACATTTACCCCAAACTTTTATTTGTGACACCAAAACCCTGAACTTTCATTTGTGTGACACATTTACCCTAAATCATATGGGCATTTTGGTCTTTTTACTTTTAAAAAAATTTTCTTTTTTTTCTTTTTTTCTTCTTCTTCTTCCTCCGCCGGCTCCGCCATGGCCGGCGGAGGGAAGCCTCGCCGGCATCCGGCGGCCTCGCCCGATGCCGGCGAGGGCACCCCGCGCCGAGGCCCTCGCCCGACGCAGCGAGGGCGGCCTTCCCGTCGGCGTCGGACGAGGGCCTCCCTTGCCGATCCGGCGAGGGCACCCGCCCGACGCCGGCGAGGGCACCCTCGCCAGCCCTCACCCGACGCAGGGCGAGGGCGGCCTCGCCGGCGTCGAGCGAGGGTGCCCTCGCCAGCACCCGCGCCCGACCAAGCCGAGGGCTGCCCGACGCTGGCGAGGGCAGCCCTCGCCGGACGCCGGCTTCCCTCCGCCGGCCATGGGCCGGCGGAGGGAAGAGAGAAGAAGAAAAAAATAAAAAAAGAAAAAGAAAAAAATAAATAATAAGACGAAAATGCCCTTAATGGGGTAAATGTGTCACAGTTTGCAAAGTTCCGGGTTTTTCACGTCACAAAACAAAGTTTTGGGTAAATCTGTCACTCGAGGCAAAGTTGGGGGTTTTTGGTGGTTTTTTCCCTTAATACAATATAGAATCTTGTCATAGTCATGTTCTTACAGGTTACCATCCATCGGTATTGTGTTGAATGAACTATTAGGCTAGAGTTAAAACCATATCTGAAGCTCTCGCCACAAGTCAAATAGGAGAGTCATGCCTAAGAGCATTAACGTCAACAAACAATATGGTTGATATGAACTGGTTAGATTCACGTTTTTGCATAAACAACTCTTCCATCTTTTCTATAATTGTAAGAAGTTGATCTTTCCATTTATTTCTTCTGTTTCTTCGGATCTCATAATCGATCTCTTTGATACATGCTCACAAAGTACTAAAGACTTACTGGACAATTATCCCCGATAAGGAAATTTGTCCAAATGTAAGAAGATGAACAGTAGAATATGCTTCAATATATTTACTGACGCAGCCCGTGAACAATTTTTTTTTTTTTTGGTCGAAAGAGGTTTCTTTCATTACTTCGTAGAAACAAAACGAGGACATTTACCCAAGTCCAAACATAAAAGAGACGTAAGACAAGGAGAAGGATGAGACAACCAGTTCCGCAAGGGAATCGTCGCGGCAAGCCTCGCGATCCAATCCCGCGGCCCGATTCGTTTCTCTCGGACTAACGCCAACGGACACCCAGTAAAGAACCCAGCTGTTGTTGACAATCCGCCACCACCGACCGAACAGCCCAGGGAACTTCAGCCCGGCCCAGATGGCATATGCTGCTGTCGAATTGTCGGTCACGATCCGAACAGAACTCGCTGTACTTGTTTGCCCCTCGTTTGTTGAACAAGACCATCCGTGCGTGTCTTCTCCACGGTTCAGCCCCGCCTTTAGAGCTAGGGTTTCTACGACAAGGGCTGACGGAGCAAGGACTTTCTTGGCGAATCCACCCACAAGACGCCCACGATGGTCTCTGCAAATCCCAGCAACCGCTCCCTGTTTCGAAGTGCTACACCAAGACCCATCCACGTTCAATTTCAGCTCGCCTATTGCCTGTGGTATCCACTCCTCCTCTATCCAATCTTCCTTTTCCTTTCGTTCGCGATGTAGTGCTTTGGAGCTCCATTTTCTGTAGAGTTCCGATCATAACTAGCTTCCTCCACAATCTTTGGTGGTTTTAGTCTACGGATCTCGAAAACCCATGCGTTTCTTGCTTTCCATATCGACCATAAAATACCTGCAAGAAGTGCGTTTGATTTTCGCTCATTCTCGGTGAAACAAGTTCTCCGAGATCCATTTATCCATCCTTGTAACTTTCTCGACGGCCGTATTCGCCTTTAATGCGGGGTCTAACCATATCCATTTCGTCCGGAACATAAGAGGAGGAGATGCTCGAGAGTTTCGGGGCATCGTGGCAAATTGGGCGAGTGGATCGGGTATCATGTTTCTCCCGTAGAGATTTTCTCTCGTCGGCTTCAGTGCATTATTGCATACGCTCCATAGGAAAAACTGCACCTTTGGGTAGTGTTGGGTTTGCCAAATTGTGGTCCATAGAACTCGGGGTGGCTGATATGATGATGATGCTTGGTTCGCTTTAAGCTGTTTTTCTGGGAGCATATTTTGTTGTAGCCACTCTTGACCGAATATGAGCCCGTATTATTGCCCGTCCACACTAGTCTGTCCTTTGATGGGTTTGAGCTGAGCGGTATAGAAGGGATCTCGTGGATAACATGCTCGTCGAACATTTCCTTTAGCTTCACTACATTCCATTCTTTTTCTTCGGGTACAATCAATTCCTCGACAATCTTTGGCTCATTTAGAGTTGCAGCTCCTCCAATTTGGCCTATGGGTAGCCAAACATCTTCCCTGATTCTGATCTTCTTACCATCACCCACCAGCCATCTCATCTCCGCTTCAATCACCTCCCTTCCTGTCAGCAAACTTTGCCACCCCCATGAGGGGCGAGTACCCTTACCAGCATGCCAAAACTCTCCTTGTGGGTAATAAATATCTTTAACAATTTTTGTCCATAGGGAATTTGGATCCTGAACCAGTCGCCAGGCTTGTCTCCCGAGCATGGCCTTATTGAAAGCAACTAAGTCTCTAAACCCCAATCCACCTGTATCCTTCCTTGTTCTCAAAGATTCCCGGTTCCTCCAATGAATTCCTTTTCGGTCAACAGTTTGTTTCCACCAGAAGCACGCAATTCTTTTTTCTATTGCTTTGCAAACAGATATCGGTATCTTGAAAATAGACATTGCATACTGTGGTAGAGCTTGTACAACTGTTTTAATAAGTATCTCTTTCCCTGCTTTAGTCAACAATTTCTCCTTCCAACCCTCTAGCTTCGCGTTAACCCTTGCTAGGATCCATGCAAACATATGCTTTTTTGATTGCCCCCCCGACGGAATTCCCAAATATTTGCCTGTCTTGTCTATAATAGGGACTCGTAATTGATTTGCCAAGTTCCTCTTTAAAGTTTGTGGACAATTTTGGCTGAAGAAAATACCGACTTGTTTAAGTTGATGGCACATGCCCGATGCATAGCAATACTGGTTTAGGATATTCGCCAAGTTTTGACATTCCATAACCGTTCCATCTAAGAAGAATATGGCATCATCGGCAAATAATAGATGAGAAATAGTTGGACACCACCTATTTAGTTTGATTCCCTTCAAGCTTCCATCTGATATTGCCCTGCTCATTAGTATGGATAGCACATTTGCCATGATAATAAATAGGTAAGGCGAAAGTGGGTCTCCCCCGTCTTATGCCTCGGGATGGATGGAACCGCCGCATCGACTCCCCATTAATTTTGACACTGAAGGATACCGTGGAAATGCACTGTTTCACACACTGGACCCATTCCTTGCAGAATCCCATTTTCTTCATACACTCACATAAGAAATCCCATTCAACTCGGTCATAGGCCTTTTGCATATCTAATTTAAGAACTGCCTGAACTTTCTTTTTCCTCTTTCGAATGCGTAGTTGATGTAGCATCTCTTGAACTATCAAGATATTGTCCTGTATTTGTCTCCCACTCACAAAAGCACTCTGTTCTATTGCAATAATTTCCGGAAGCCATGGCTTAAGACGGTTAGCCATTACTTTAGACATAACCTTATAACTGAAATTACATAAGCTGATGGGCCTGTATTGAGTGATATTTTCTGGATTTACTACTTTTGGAATGAGAACAATATGTGTCATATTTAGTTTAGGATCAAAAGTACCCGTAGTGAGGAAGCTATCAACCATCTGGAATACATCTTGCTGAATGTCAGTCTAGTAATGATGATAAAATTGCCCACAAAGCCCATCTGGTCCAAGTGCCTTAGTGGCTCCCATTTGAAAAACTGCCTCTTTTACTTCATCCATTGTTAGCCTCCTCATCAAGGACTCATTCATTTCCGCATTGACAAGTTGTGGGCATTGATCTAGGACTGGTTGAAAATTTCTAGGACCTTCAGTAGTGTAGAGGGATTGGTAAAAATGGCCAATGTGTTGCTTTAGTGCTTCAGGTTCCCGGCACCAATGATCATCATCTATTTTCAGCATTGTGATTCTATTCCGTACCCTCCGTTGGACCGTAATAGCATGAAAATATTTGGAATTGCTATCCCCCCACCTCAGCCAATTTATGCGGGATCTCATACTCCAGTACATTTCTTCCTGCCTCCATAGCTATTCAATCCGCTCTTTAATTTGTTGGATTTCCTCTCTGTACTTAGCACCTTCTGGGCTATTAGTTAGCACAGTTAGTCTTCTCTTTAAAAGCTCAATTTGCTTATGTGCGTTCGAGAATTTCGTTTTGCTCCATATTCCCAATGCACCAGCCACCTTTTGTGATTTTTGTACTACATCACCCAATGTGTTATGGTGATCATTCCATGCTCCTTCAACAATATCCCTGCATTCTGGATCTTCTAACCAATTTGCCTCAAATCGAAACTCTTTTTTCCTTCTTAAGATATTCGGATATAGAGTGAGGATAAGAGGACTATGGTCAGAGCCTAATGCTGGCAAAGCAACAGCCTCTGCATTTGGAAACTCCACTCTCCATTCTACGTTGCATAACACCCTATCTAGCCGTTCTCTTACCAGATTTTCCCCAACTCTGTTGTTTGACCACGTATAGGCACAGCCCTTGCTTTCAATATCCATTAATGCACAGTCATTCAGCATTTCCCGAAAAGCCACCATCCGATAATGATCCATCCCTCGTCTTCCATCCTTTTCCCATAAATTAAGAACCTCGTTGAAATCCCCCATACAAATCCATGGTAGGGAGTTGATATGGTGGATTGCTCGAAGTTTCTGCCATAAGCAAGTCCTCTTTTGGAAATCAGTAGATGCATGTAGAAAGGATACTCTCGTCATGGTACCATAAGTAGGGTCCCTGCAAGTAATATCAATCAGCTCCTCTGAGTGCTCCTGTACCTCCACCTTTACTTCCTCATTCCACATTACTATGAGTTCCCCTGCCATGCCAATTGGATTTATGAGAAACGACTCCTTGAACTGAAGTTGCTGTCTAACTCTGTCCACCACTGTTTTTCTATTCTTCGTCTCCATAAGGAACACCAAGTCGGGTCTATCAAGAGCCACAATGGCTCTAAGATGCTGGAACGTCAGGGCAGACCCCAATCCCTGACAGTTCCAGCTCAATACTTTCATTTATTTCCCGGTGGCTTATTAGGGCTAGCCACCAAAGCCCATTCATGTGCTCCCTCATCCATTTAGATAGGTGTTTCGAGAAGTAGAGTCTCATCAATCACGTTTGCATCCATCCCCTGTAAATTGTAACTCTTGGCCCTCTTCATTTTCTTGCTCGCCGGGGGAATATGACCCTTCTTACTCTTTTTGTGTGATGTAGCTGTGCTGTCACGCACTGTTTCTGCCCATGATGAATCCGAGAGGAGAAGTAGAGAACTTGTGTCTCTTTTGCCTTTCACTACCGTGGGCTCACTTGCTATACCTTTCCCTTTTAACTTTAGTAATTCTGAGGATTGAGCTTCCATAGGATACCCCAATTGCATCTCATAGTTCTCATTATTGGTCGGGACCTCCATGGTACTAGCTGGTGGAATTTCCGAAACTGTTTCTTGTTCCTCACGATGTATCTCTTCCCCATAATACATTTTCCAGAAAGGACTATTTTCCTTATCTTCCGCTTTCAGCCAAGATCCAAAGTTTCCAGCTACTTCCTCCCCTTGCCTTGGTTCCTCGTAAGGGATTTCCTCACAGTTTGTGGTATAATGGCCTATTCGGCCACATGAATAGCAATAGTGAGGAAGCCTCTCATACTTAAAATCCACCCATATTTGATCATCATCGAAATTCACCAATGCTCCTGGCCATAGGGGGCGTGATAAGTCTAGCATCACGCGCACTCTTCCCACCTTACACGGGCTGCCATCTTTGCCATCTATTTTCAATTCCACCACCTGTCCTATCTTCCCGACCACCTCCAGCATCGTCTTTTTAGTGATTCGAATTATCGGAATTCCCAGTACTTGCACCCAGAATGCACAATGAGTAAAGACATGCCGGTGGATAGGTACCTTTGGTTGTAGTTTCTGTAGAATAAGCAGGTTCCCCAAGAAACACCAAGGGCTAGCATCCAAGACTCTTTTCAAGTCAGCTTCCTCTTTGAATGTGAACGAGAACAGGCCCACCTGCACTACCTCACACACTACGTTTTCAGTCTTCCAAGCCTTCTTCATTGTGGATAAAAAGGCCTGAAAGTTTACGTTTGGCCTGGAGAATAGTTTCCCTAGCAGTATGAGATTACATGCTTTCCATTTATCTTCTGGAATTTCTTCAAACACGTTGGCTACGAAATCCTCTGACCACATTTTCCCCATTCTTCTACATAATGCAGCCAGCTTGCGCTCTTTAACTGATTCGTTCTCCATTGCTAACTCTTCCTTACAGGTGCAAATTCAGGACATCCTCCAAGACATACCCAGGAAAGTAATTGATTCGAAACCCTCTAATACCGAGTGGTGGAGCTAAAGAAGCATGGATGAAGGGAGCTCTAAAACCGATGCTGTCTCTATTTCACGAACATTTTTTGCCGGAATCCATCCATTCTCGCAAGAATCTGTATGTATTGGGTGGTAGAAGGATGATGGTAGGACCGTTGCTATAAGAGGAGAGATTACATTGTAGAAATGGATTCGTAGGGTTTAGGGGTCTATGTTCGGGTTAAGGGATTTTGATCGGCAGGTGGAATGGGATTCATTTAGGTTGGGAGATGTAGGGTTTGGGAGACACTATCGCCATGGATAGAGATGGTACTCTTCCGAAGAAGAGAGGGACTCTTACAAGGACCGGATCCCGTAAACAATTCCTTCTGTCATTATATTATCCCCGGCTCTAAATTCTTTTTTTTTTAATATATATTTATAAACAGGTAATGTAATTCGCCAAATAAAAACTTAGTTTCGTTCATTGAGAATACAGAAAAGTAGGCCCTCTTTTCTTAATGTTTTGCCCAAGCTCTTGTGAGGGACGAAACATCAACGGATGTGTATATCTTCCCCTTTGTTACTTCTTGTTGGGGCATTATTGACAGAGTTTAAGCCTATGAAGCTGGATCAGATTTCACTAAGAGCATAATTTATTAAAATGGAAGCCAAGTCATTAATTTGGTTGTTCATTTTCACCATGAAAATCCCATGTTGAACTTTGACGATGTGATCGCCTTTTTACTTTTCATGTTTCACTTGAGATTGACTACTTGAAAAATAGAATTGGCCGCTCAAAAAGAGTTAAAAGACTTGAAGAGAACGATATCTTCCATTGACATAACTGCCAAATTCCCTCTCATCGATAAGACAATCCACAATCCCCTCGCTGGGCTCTTGTCTGGTCTCTTCTATCCCGCAGTAAAAATTGACTACAAAATAACGAATACCCATGAGATAATTAGATTCATAAACAAAAGTGAACATAAAATGAGACCATCTCTCTCTGTTTTTGAATTCTCTTTCACTGCTGCAGGAGCTAGAAGTTCGATTCAATTGCATGAAGAATATGTAGAAGAGTTAAGATAAAGAGTCAGGTTAAGTAAGGATTGTAACATTGCTTTGTTAACGGCCAATTTTTGACACGAATAATTAACATGACCTGAAAAGGACAAGTGATTGTAGACATATTCAAATTGATTATTCTTTCTATATACAAACAATACATGTGTTCTTTGCTAAATAACCTTTTCAATTTGCTTATGACAAGCATAGATATGACTGATCAAAAGGAAGATAAACGGTAGTTGGCAATTGAGGGATCGCCCTCGCCGCCGTGCCGCCTCCTCGTCAATGCCGAGAAAGGTAGGGGAGGTTCAGCTGGGGTCACCGGCCCTAGCCAAGGGCCGGTGACCCCAGCCAATTGGTGGCGAGGGCCTCCCAGCCCTCGCTTAGATTTGGGACGAGGGTCACGGCCCTCCCCCAAATTTGACGAGGGTTGCTGGCCCTCACCTAGCCAAGCCAAAGGCAACCGTTGGCGTTGTGCTATTCCTCTCTCTCTCCTCATTTTTTTATATTAATTATTTATCACGTTAGCAGCAAAACGACGTCGTTTTGCATTTGTCTAGCCATGTTAGCGTATAAAACGAAGTCATTTTGCACTTGGCTCACCGAAAATCGCCACATCAGTATTTTGGCCGGATTTTCTTACTTGACACTTAACTGATTCATTTTGCTCCGATTTTGATACTCAAGTGTCACTTTCCTAACTTTTGGCACTTAAGTGTAATCTTGTACCAAGTTTTGGCACTTTAGGTGTCCCGGACTCTAGTTTGTTGGCTCAATGAGAAAAAAATTGGCTGTTGACTACTCTGTAGGATGTGCTTTTGGTAATTGTAAGTTTCCAATGGCGCCACGGACAAAATCCACAGTCAAAGCTTTGGATCTTTCTTTTGGGAAAACACTCATTAAAAAAAAAAAAATGATGGTGGGACCAAATGCACTTCAATCGTTGAGTTATGTGAACTCAACGCACCTAATCCAACGGCTGGGATTGAGTATGCTAATGTGTACTTGATTTATGCAAGTATTGCTCCAACATGACTCACCAACTCTTACAAAAAAAATCGAAAGATAAAAGATAAAGCGACCTTTGGGCAAGTTAAGAACATTTCGTGGGGTCCTTGTGAAATAAAAAAACGAAAAAGAGGAACATTACTTGAGGTCCAAGTTACAAAAAAAAAAAAAGGAAAAATATTAAATATATACTTTAACATTCACCCAATCACCGAATACATCTTTGGAGGCTACTTTACATCTTCAATCAATTGACCTAATTTCGCTACTTACGAAAATGTCATCTTCCCTTGATAATGCAAGTATCTTGGTTTAATGACGATGATAGAATGCTAATATTATATAATCTAACGAGAAGGAAAAAAACAATAGTATTAGGCCGGATAGATTATTGTGATCCCTCCAAGAATCTAACTACAGTACCGTGCTTGTCGTTTTATGTGAGTGCAGGGATAACTATGATATGTGTGACATCTCAAATTTTCAATTCTGTTTTCTTCTGAATGAATCGGGCGTTTCATTGATGTGTTTATAGGGCTATTCTCAGAACTGATCATTCTTGAGATAACTAGACTATTCGGGAAAATTATTAGGAATTTTAAGGCAATAGACTTAAGAATTCGACCAGGAATCGGCTTCTCGACCGTGTCCATCTTTAGAGGCCATCTCGGCACAGTTAAAAATCAATTTGAAATTAGAGATAGACTAGATCGATAGTGATGTGTGGCTAATTGTGGGTGACACCACTAAATTAGAAAATTCGTGTCGACCAAAGACTAGACTGATTTTCTTATTGTTTTGGTACCCCTGTGTTCGTATTTGGATCCTCGGGATTTTCACGACAACCAAGAGTCGCCAATGAGTCGAGTGAGTTCATAGTGGTTCAAAGAAAATCGACCACGAGTCAATTGCACTTAAAAATATCCGAAAGTTATCCAGTAGCCTAGGTCACGCTAAAAACACGTCAAATAGAAATTAACCGCCAATTCGAGTTCGATTTCAGAAATTGAAGTTTCAGTCATGTCACAATAAATTCTAGGAGTGTTGACTCAGTCTCAGAAGATTTTTCGGAGATCCCGAGATTTTTACGGAAAATCGGTTCGGACGCCGTGGAAAATCAACGGAATTTCGGATAGGCTAAATTAAAAGAAAATTCGACTTCCGAGCTATACCTTTGAATGTTGGGGACTGGCAGAGAATGGTACGGGATTTTCCTTCGATGAAATCGGGCCTCAATTTGGAGAATCGAATGAAGAATTGGAGCCAATAATTGAGGAAATTCGAAATTGGATTGGGGCTGAAATTTTGGACTCTAATATGGACCAATTATTGAAAAAAATGAGTCAAGAAAGTATTATTGGACAAGAAGATAATTATGGAGACTTTTGGGGGAACCAAGCAGTGAATGTAAAGGATAAGTTTTGATGATTTTGGGTCCCCTTTTTTCTGCCTTCTCCCGCACGCCTGTCCACCGCCTCTTATCCGCGTGCGTCTCTCTCTCTTGCTGAAAATTCACCGAAGTCCCTCACCCTTGAGAATTTTCTTCGTGTCAATCTCTCTCTCTCTGCCGCTTGCATCTCCATGTTTTCTCTCTTTTCACCCTCCACCGAAACCTTTTTTCCCCCCCTCACATACGCACCACCTTCACCCACCGTTTCTCCTCTGCACCACATACCCAAAGCCACCTCTATTTCGGTCAACTAAAGAAATTCTCCCTCAGCCAAGTTGACTCCTCCTGCAGCAACGTCTGGACGCCAGCTGCCTCTCCACATTCGAAACCAACGCCAGCAGCACCGCTTGAAGAAGCCCATGCATCTTCAGCTTCTTCGGTCAACATTTCCAGCAATTGTCCCCGCGGCCAGCGCCTCCTCCTTCCTTTCGTTGCCACGACTACCCTTCTTCGCGTGATTTCATTTGGCCGAATCAACCCAGCAACCGTCCACGCAATCAAGCCACGATCGAAGCTGCTCCTCGCCCCCGCAGACCGCCTTCAACTTCTTCGACGTGGGCTCATTACCATCGAGCCCACAACCTACCGATCCCCCTCCGTTCCATTGAAGACAGCAGCCTACGGTTGGGCCCATTTGCAGCCCAATTTCAAGCCCAGTGAAGTCAGCCCATTCGCAGCCCAGTCAAGTGAATTTCATTCAGCCACTTGAAGTCCGGCGCAATTTAGTGAAGTCCAGCAAGCCTTTTTGAAGCACACGCCCGCAAAGCAAGACTTTTGGGCCCGGTCCGAGTGTCCGTCGATGTCGCCGAAAATCCGAGTTTCGGCCACCGTCGCATCGTCACCGCGGTGTTCTGGTCCTCGCTTTTAATCAAGTGAGTTTTACTCACTAATGCTTTCTTAGTCTGCTAATTATACTTAGGGTTGGTTAGATTTAATTAAATGCAATTAGGTGGTTAGATTAATTTAGATAAATTAAATTAGAGACTTATGGATGCATGTTAGGTGGTTAGAAATAGACATTAGCAAGTAGACACGTTCTATTATTTATTGAACGAGTCTCGGTAATTTTCCGGGCTCGTCTCGGCTTCCAATCAGGCATTATAGGCCTAAATTGGATTTTTAGTATTTATTTATTTATTTTTCGAAATTAATTATTTAATTAATTATTTTTCTGGAAATTCAACCCAAATGGCCGGTGACCGGAATTTTGTGCTGATTGTCGTGGTGCAGTTCGTTTATTTAATTGAGCTTCAATTTATATGAAATTGATTTAAATTGTGACTTTTAGGACGTGTTCCTAATTGGTTGATTTCAATTATGTGATGGGAAATGTTTGGGTACCGATTGTTAGTATCGACGGTGGAGTGGTGAATCAGTGTGGCATCTAAAAGGGCACGTGGGCTTGGTGATTTGATGCATCACTTTGGTGAACGAGTACCTTAGAGAATGCACGTGGCCCCCGTATCGTAAAAGGGCACGTGGGCTCGGTGAATTGATGCATCACTTTGGTGATCTAGTGCCTTAGAGAATGCACGTGGGCCTGGGGGGAATTAAGTGAGGCATCTTGGAAAAGACACGTGGGCTCGGTGATTTGATGCATCACTTTGGTGAACTAGTGCCTTAGAGAATGCACGTGTGCTCTGTGACATGTAGTCGACTAGTTCGATTTGTTATGAGTAGTTGGGTGCCTATTATGAATTGTACTGATTTGCAGGTGGAGCCTAAGACTAAGGTAAATCCTTTGACCTGTGCGTGTTTAGGCAGCCCATAGTGTATTGGCTTACTAATCGAGTCTTAGGGGGTAGAACTCGCTGAGACGTGGTCTCATTGGCCATTTCAGGATCCTGAGGAGGAGCTGAGGAGGAGGAACCTGAGGAGAAGAAAGATCTTGGATGAAGAAGATGATCCAGAGAGAAATCTTGAGTACAACCCGGATGTGGATTGAGATCCCATCCCTTTTGTGAACCCTGTCTTAGTGTAGATAGGTGTGAGACTAATATGCTGTAAATAGTATTGTAAATATACTATGTGTTATGCTATTAATAAAAGTGGTTGTAAATTTCAATATGAAAAATATGGCCTGCTTTTCTATCCCAATGTTTTATTGTCTGGGGATTTTTAACTGCTTCCGCATGCATATAAGAAATAGAAAGGGTTGGCGATACATAGTCCTGGGATATCGCACGTTATTAATCGACCAAGGTGAAGGATGGGCGCGTGCCCGAGGATCGGGGCGTGACAATATGTCACTTCATTTTGGATTAGTGGAGCAAATGGAACGCTCGAGGCTTAGTTATCCTGAGTCTCTCACTTGAGATTTTTCTCATTCTTTTTACATCCCTTACCAAGAAAACAACGAATCACAGCATCTTTTTCCTCATGTGGTTGGCCAATTTGATAGCTGATTGGATAGTTGCATTCACGATCGGGCTTGTCTCTCACAACCAAGGCAATTTGTCTACACATATAACTGAAGTAGATGGAGAACTTCAGGCATTTTGTATCTCATTTCTCTTGTTACATCTTGGGGGTCCATACACCATCACTGCATTTGCTATGGAGGATAATTTTGGGGATGGCACCTACTCAGTCTCATCTTCCAAGTCAATGCCGCCATCTATGTCTATGTAGAAATTCACTAGTGACAAATCGCTGGCAACCCCAACGTTGCTAGTATTTCTCGCCACAATCATAAAAAAATGTGGAGAGGTTACTAGCACTTAATCTTTGGAGCCACTAGAGGCTCAAGGAATCGATGCTCTCACAAGTGGATTATGGGCTTTCGAAGATCTTATATGATGAGTGGGTTGAAGCACTTAGGCTACGTTTGGTTGTTTGGATCCTAACCGGGATAAGATTGGATATGATATGATATGAAATCCAAGAACTTTGCTATATCCTATCTATGATTTGGTGATTGCAATAATAAAATCGGATATATATTCACATCATATCATATTTATTGTTTGGTATAAACAACATATTAATATAAATTAACAAAAAATTTTACAAACAGAGATGATAAAAAATCTTTCACGACACTCTTGCCTACTTTATTTCTATTTACTTTTTTTATTTTATTTCCTCTTTTTTTTAATTAGTATCTTTTTTTTTTTATTTCTTTCTTACTCTTCCATCATTCTCTAATAAATTTTTATTAAATAGTAAACTGTAAACTAAATATTTGCAACTTGAAATTTAAAATAGACTTTTCAAGTAATTAACAATTATTTAATGGATGAAAATGGGAGAATTTTGAATCCCGATTCATGCAAGAACATTGTTTTGAATTCATTTAATTTGAATTGGTAGAAAAGAAGAGTAAAATTGCATTACACACAAAAAAATAAATAAAAATAAAAAATAAAAGAAAAAGAAGTTGGTCAAAATCGTGTTGTAACGTGCATCCCCCTTGTTCTGATCATGGAACAGATGAAATAATTCAAAAAATATATTTTTGTTCAAGAATGAAATCTTATGGGAACTGTGCATATCCAGTTCATCCTTCAGAACCATATCACATATTGGATCTGATGAAATGGGATGAACTGAGTTGGTATTTTGTAAATACATAATTATCTTGAATATATTAACTATTTCTTTATTTTCCGATCGCCTGGAAAGGACAAAAGAAACATCTTGTTTTTCCTTCAACAATTTTTGATCTCTAGTGAACCTCTCAGTAGGATTCAAACCTAGATGAAGTTTTGGCCATTTGTTAGAGAAAAAAGAAAGAATGGATCTAGTAACATTCCCAAGAAATTCTTCGATTTCTTCATGAAGTAGATGATTCTTCATCTCCTTCTCACATTCTGTGAATAGTCGGGAATATCTAGAAAGGCATTTAGAGAATCGGTTTGATTCTAGCTCTGTTCATTCCATTTGAAGAAAGGAAGGATCCCAAAGAATCAATCTTTCTTTTAGTTGCTAAATCTCTCTTTGATTGATCAATGTGTGATATTCCGAATCCTCATTACAAATGGAATCGAAATGATCTCTGGATTGATAAAAAGATCCTTTTAATTGGTTAGAATCCATTACTTGAACAAAACTAGATCTTGTAGAGTCATATTGAATATTTGACGATACATTTTGCACCTTGCTAAGGTCCTTTTGAGCTAATTGTTTTGCACTTCTTACTTGATGTAGCTTGTTATATGGGTTGTGAGTGGGAACTTAGTTTCCGTCTAGGTATGCGCCCTTGGATTGATGTTGCATATTCAGTTCATGTTGTAGTTGCTACTATTGTTTTCTTGATCTACCCAATTGGTCAAGAAAGTTTTTTGGATGGTATGCCTTTACGAATTTCTGGTACTTTCATTTTCATGATCGTATTACAGGCTGAGTACAACATTCTTATACACCCATTTCACATGTTAGGCGTGGTTGGTGTATTCGACGGCTCCTTATTCAGTGCTATACATGGTTCCTTGGTAACCTCTAGTTTGATAAGGGAAATCGCTGAAAATGAATATGCTAATGAAGGTTACAGATTCAGTCAAGAGGAAGAAACTTATAATATTGTAGCTGCTCATGGTTATTTTCTCTAATTGATCTTTCAATATACTAGTTTTAACAATTCTCATTCTTTACACTTCTTCTTAGCTGCTTGGCCCATAGTAGGTATCTGGTTCACTGCTTTAGGTATCAGCACTATGGCTTTCAACCTAAATGGTTTCAATTTCAACCAATCCGTAGTTGATAGTCAAGGTCGTG
The DNA here is from genome assembly GCA_014182715.1 of Eucalyptus cloeziana. Lineage (NCBI taxonomy): Eukaryota > Viridiplantae > Streptophyta > Magnoliopsida > Myrtales > Myrtaceae > Eucalyptus > Eucalyptus cloeziana. The sequence goes on along the minus strand of CM024634.1, from coordinate 2,667,698 downwards.
TAATTAATACCTGGGCTGATATTATTAATCGTGCTAACCTTGGTATGGAAGTTATGCATGAACGTAATGCTCATAACTTCCCTCTAGACCTAGCTGCTGTCGAAGTTCCATCTACAAATGGATAAGACTTTGGTCTTAGTATAAGTCTAGCCGAGTTTTTGATTGGAAAGGAGCAATAACCAACAATATTGATAGACAAAGAAATTAGTTATTGTTCCTTTATTTAGTGCTCTTTTCTTTACATAAGTTTTTCTTTACTTCAACACAAGAAAAAGTATTCTAGTCTTAGGGATCGGTTTATGATTGCTTATTATACTTTTTTCCTTAGATACGAATTTATATGCATTCTTTTCAACCCTTTGTAAGGCTTTGTAAGATTATTATCTTCTAGTTTTTTTTTTTTTTTTTTTCAAATAAAATGGAAAGGTTAGATTTTTCTACTTCTTCTATCTCATAATTAAGTTAGAAAAATGTTAAAAATTAACAATCAAAATGAAATGTTTTCATTATGAATTTTTTTTTTTGATTTCATTAAAAATTAAAATTTCTTTTTTAATGGATTAAAAGAAATAAAAATACTAGTAATAGTGGGGGCGGATGTAATTGTATATTTATATAGTGAATTTATAGTATAAAATAGAATTAAATTCGCATATATAAATAAAAATAAGATTAAATTAAAATAATTGTATTTTTATTTTTTATTATTTTGAATTTCCTATATTAAATTCAAATATTATTTATATTGAAATATAATTTCAATTTTATTAATTTAAGAAATTTTTATTCGAGAAAATAAATTTCCTATTATAAATATTATAAATCATATCCATCTTTATCCTACCTATCCTATAGGATAATTTTATTCGGTATATATCTCTCTTATATTCTATCTTATTCTATCTTGAGCGAGTACCAAATGCAGGATATGATAAATTTTATTATATCTTGAATTTTATCTTGACTACCAAACGTAGTTTTAACGTTCTAGGAGATTGACATTCTGATGAAGAAGCAAAACTTGTTGAGAACATTGTGATGAAACATGCTTACTACTTTTTTTAAATATTTAAGGTCTTCCTTGGAGATCATGAAGAAGAATTTACTTAAATAAACTTAACACTAGCCAGATCGTACAGAAGAACTTGTCATTAAAATAATCCAGCGCAAAAAATAAAAAAATGGAATGAGTGATTTACTAGAAACTGTGTCTTTCTCATCGACTTGATAATTGTTTTAGAGTGAAAAAGCACATCAATAATGGAATCGCCCCTTGCCATGTGTGGTTAGATGAAGCCAAATCTGCGTTAGTTGGTTACCCATCAATTTCGCCGTTTTATGAGGGGGATTGTTAATCTGAAACCTGAGATCATACAACATTAGAATAATATTTTAATGAGGGTTTGAATGATTTCTCTATGGTAGGTGTGAGGAAGTATGCTTTTTGCGCACATGGCTAAGAATTATTTAACATGTTGAACGACTCAATTAAACTGCATTCAAAATTTTATTAGGCTATTGACGTTGGCTTGGAATATTCTTTTTCATATGCAATTCATATTATATACACTTTTTAAAAAAATCATGTTTGTCCGTAAATTTCATTCATCACAATAAAGGAAAAAAAAAAGAAAAAAAGACTGCTGGGAACTTATAGTCTTATTTTATACCATAATCATCTATAGTGACTGTATATGAGTTCGCTGAATAAGGGGTATACATTACTTACAATTGAGCTTAACCCCGCTTTTTTGGGATCAGATTGCTTTATTCCATCTAGTAATCGCATCATGAGTACAGCTTCTATTAGCAAAATTCTACTGGCTGCAATCGCCAAAAATATGCTCTCTATGTAGGGAATTCTTGCCTAGACCTGGATCTGTATACCCGATGCGATGAGATGAATAGGATTTGGACAATAAATTTTCTTCCGTCTATGCAATAACCTTCATTAGAATTTAATGAATCACACTCCATTAAATCAAGTAAAATGGTGAAAAGTACAACCTAATAATTTCAAAGGCATAATTTACCATGACATATTAATAATAGTAGGTATTGATTAAAAATTTACCAACAGTCTAAATATACACATTTCAGATATTATTATCATATTAATGAAATTTTACAAACTTTTGAATAGTTACCAAAGTTATTTGAATGGTATCTACTAATGCGTATATGCAAATACCAATGTAATACAAATATCTATCAATCTTTTATAATCTCAAAGTCATATTATACGATGTTGAGGAAAATTTATCAGTAAAATCGAAATCAATGGCACACTATCCAACACAATACATACAGACATGAAACCTACTCACCGAATGTGAACTTATGAGTGACGCGAAAAGATGAATTTTAACATACTAATTTGTTTGAACAATTATCAACTCCGTTTTCTAGGCGTGCATGTTTATTTGGATTTACATATATGTAAATAGTTTTGTTTTTTAACTTTTCCACCAAAACATAAAGTATATTTCAACCTTCAGAAAGTTGTGAAAATATTATACGTGAGTTTATGTGTTAACGTTTGAGTATGAAGAAATTTTTAAGAGATTTAAAAAAAAAAAGTTAAAAGTGTGCAAACGGAAGATTTGACTTAAGCAAAATATTTAAAAGTAAAAGTCATCAAGGACAATAGTGATTGATGAAAACATATATTTCAATATAGATTGAGATATTCTTATCAGATTTCCAAGACAATACACATTCAAAGTTGACCACCCAAAATATTCAAAACCAACCAAAAACCAAACCACACAAATCCTGAGCAAGATGCTAAATTGAGTTTGTAAGGAGGGACAACTTGATCTTTCCAATTCAAAGTATTTATATGTATAAGTGTTGAAAGTTATCGTTGGGTCAATAACAAGATATGTTTTTAGTGTTTTGCCCATAAGAAAAGGACCCAGTCCAAGATCAGTATAAGCACCCCTCAATAAAATTGAACAAACTGCGTTTGGCAGTCAGGATAAAATTCGGAATAAGATATGATTTATCTTATCCTACGTCTGGTGCTTGCTCAGGATATGATAAAATTGGATATAAGGGGGATACAAGCTCGATAAAATTATTCCATGGGGAGGTGGGATATAGGTGGATAGGATTTATATTATCCATAATAGGAAAATTATTTTTCTCGAATAAAAAACTTATTAAATTAACAAAATTAAAATGATATTTCAATATAAATAATATTTGAATTCTAATTCAAGAAATTAAAATTATTTTTTGATTGAATCTTATTTTAATTTATATATTCAACTTTAATTCTATATTATAATAAACATTCAATCTATAAATTATATATTTATATTTATTATATATTTTAGGCATTTTTGTATTTGAGGTATGTTAGTACAGTTTACTATTGATAAATTTTTACTAAAGAATGATGAAAGGGGAAAAAGAAATAATAAAGAAAATAATTTAAAAAGAGGAAAAATAAAAATAAATTAAGGAATAGTGTCACGAGAGATTTTCACCACCTCTATTTATAAACTTTTAGGTTCATTTACAATGATATGACGTTGATATTAAAAAAATGTACATGATATGATGTGAATATATCCAACTTTAATACTGTGATTTACCAAACAGTGGATATAATATAGAAAAACCCTAGGATTTCATATCCTATCATGTCCAATCCTATATTGATTAGGATTCCGAACGACCAAATGTAACCCAAATGATGCACTTATTCATGGAAGAGATGATGCAACAAACTTTGATTAACAACTTGAATACGTGAGTCAAGTTTAGACATTTAATAAAAATGTATAACATGATTTACAACTCAGTTTCATAAACGAGTTCTATATTGAGATTCCATTGACTTGCAAAGGCCCGAACACTTGAACTGACTGTTAGTTTTATAGTGGGATTGCATGAGCTGGCCTGTGTAAGGAAGGGAAATACAAGGTGGGGTGAAGTCGGAGCGTTTTACGAGCCGCTAAATCCGGGTCAAGCAAGGAAGAACTCATCGCTCCATTTGTCTTAGTATTTAAGAAAAATGATATTGATTATTGCATCGAGAGAGGAGATGCTTCCCAATATACACTTTTTGATTATCGCTCTATACTACACTACGGTTGTAAATTTTTACTTAAAAGGCGTCCTTATAATGCCTGCAAAGTATTGTTTCCTTGATGCATGTATACTCTCTCGATGGATAGTTGAGGCGGTAGTTTTATAATTTCGGAAGCGACAAATGGAAACCAAGCGAAAACACGGCATCATCTCTTTTGCACTTTTCAGGTTGATACGGATCTCTCGACGATGATCGTGAGGATTGTGTTTTCTGAGGACGTCACTTCTCCATTACCAAAATGAACTATGACTGATCACCCCATCCACATGGTCAGGAAAATAGGTTGTCTGACTATTAGAACGGACAAGCTGGAAAAACAGAAATGTTTATATGTTTAGAGTGCAGGGCTAACGATCCTCATTTGTTTAGGAAGAAAGAAGGTTGAGCAGACGAAGCATGTGAAAGCATGTGCATCTGACTTGATGGCATGGTCCCTGTCTGTTGAGGAGGACACGGGATGGCAGTGCCTGTCTCGTTTCCGAACGCATGCACTGTGATACACTTACTGATGTGCAATTAAATGCCACTTGGACGGACAATGGCCAGTGAAGTTAAGACTTTGGATCTGGACAGTAATAAAATAAGACCGGTAGCTGACTTGACTATATGGTCTTCGCCTTTTGAGTAACAAACGCAATGACATTGTCAGCTGTAAAACAAAAAAGTGGTTTGATAATTGATTTAAGAGCATCTACAATAATGTGTGTCAAATCCAGTGAGGCGCTGGATTTATGTTGGGCTTACGCAATTAAAAGTGTCGTCCCGGGTTTAGACTAAAAAAAAAAAAAAAATTCCTCCGCCTGAGTCATAATCTCCATTTGATTTTTATGATTCACATCCAATAAATCATATAGGGCCGTGGAACACAACCTAATAATTTGAGAGACATAATGTAACATGATGAATTAATAATAGTCGGTATGACTAAGAACTTAGCAGCAATCTAAATATGCACATTTTAAAGACTATCGTCATATTAATGAAATCTCCCATGCTTTTGGATAGTTAGTAAAATTATTTGAATGGTATCTACTAGTGCATATGAGCAATCAACCATGTGATATGACTATGTACCAATCTTTAATAATATCGGAGTCAATAATATAAAATATAGATGAATTATTTACCAGAACAAATTGAAATCAACGACTTGTTTCTTGCAAGATAAATACAAATGTGAAAACTACTACTCTAATGTGACCTTATGAGGATGTCGTACAAATGTGAGCTGTAACATATTAACTTTGTTTGAACATTTATCGACTCGGTTTCAAAGGCGTGCATGGTTGTTTCGTTTCAAATACGAGTAGATATTATTTTTTTACTTTCCTCGAGACTTAAAATATTATTTAAATACCAAAAAATGAAAAAAAAAAAGTGTTCGTGTTCCTATGAATTAAAAAAAAAAAAAAAAATTGCACGTGTAAAGTGCAAGATTTAAATCAAGCAAAAAAGTTCAAAATAAAAGTCATCCTAGACATGTTAGTGATTGATGAAAACAAATCAATACGAATTGAGAACTTCTTATCAGTGATCCAAGACAATACACAAATCCAAACTTGACCACCCAAAATACTCCATGCCAATTAAAAACCAAATCATTTAAATCCTAAGCAAGATGCTAAAATGAGTATGCATGGAGAGTTAACTTAGGCTTTATGGTGTAGGGTTTTGCTTCGAAATATATAAATGGTGTTTGCATAAATAAATGTTGTAAGTAGTCATTGGGTCAACAGTAAGATACGTTTTTAAGTATTTTCCCATATAAGAAAGGGAGCACCGCCTAACAAGATTAAACAAATGAAATCCCGATTCATAGAAGATATGATGCAACATATTTTGATTAATTACTTAGAACATGTGAGTCGTGATTATATATTTAATAAAGATGCATCACATGATTCACACCTTGGTTTCTTAAGCTAGTGTTATATTGAGATATCATAGCCCACAAAGGCCCAAGTACGTACGTTGACTGTCAACTTTATATTTAGATCACATGCATTGGCCTGAGCAAGGAAGGGGGGAATCTTTCTTCCTTTTTTTATTTTTTTATTTTCTTTTAGAGGAATAAAAGAAAATTTTTGTGTTAATTAACTGTCGGAGCATTTTATGATCCACTGAATCCGGGTCAAGCAAGGAAGAACCGATCGCTCCGTTTGTCCTAATAATTAAGTAAGAAATATTCATTATTACATTGAGGGAAGAGATGCTTCCCAAAATACACTTGTAAATTTCTATCTATGAGGTTTCCTTGTAATATCTACAAAGAAAATTTTTTAAATACATGTATACTCTGTTGACTGATAGTTGAGATGATAGTTTTGTTGTCCGCATAATACAATACTATTTGTTGTAACCAATAAAACTAAACAAAAATAATAACTCTGAAAAAGCATTGACACAACTCAAATATACTTACTTTTGCTTTTCCTTTCTTTTTTTTGTCAAAACAACACTTCTTTCATTTCCATAGAAATACAAGAGAGAAACAACGCAGTCCAATTGCAAATCAATACAAATCCTAGATAATTTAAAACAAAACAAGCTTCAAATAGCAATATGAATTATCAAAACAATGTTAGGGATTACGTACTCAAAGAGCATATTTGTTATTTCTTCAAACCAAAATTGGTAGCCGATCACCAAGTCCCTCCTCAATAATGAGCACAAATCGAGACCTCCAATTATAGCTATGCTTTACCTTTCGACAATCCGCGTCTAGGTTCAACATCCCCAACATCAACGCCTTTAAGAGTAACAAGATTGAACGAGTACGGATTTGACACCTGAGAGCGCAAGCTTCACAAAACTCCTCCAATATCCTTTGAAACTAGACTTGTACACAATCGCAACTTGAGGAAAGTGAAACCCCGATATAATGTATGCAAAAAGACCCCAAATCTAGACTTACTTGATTGCTATAAAATTGTAACAAATTAAAGAGAAGGTGAGGTACCGATTAAGGAAACTCACCGAGGCCTCACCAAGGCAATTAGTTCGTGCTAATGGTATTTTATAGATTTACGAACTATGCCTCCCAAGATAAAATGCTTTGAACTTGTTTGCATTATCATTACACAAACAGGATTCAATCAATCAATTTCCATAAAAAAAAGTAAAATATAAAGGACTCAATCACACTTTTCCTCGAACTAGCGCACCTCGAGAACAACTTCTTATCACTAAAGAGACACGTCTTTGTAAAGGCAAAGAAAATTGCTACAGAAAACTAAAAGGATATGAACAGAAGAGTCATATCTGTTATGCTCATATTTGTGGAACCATTAACCCATAATTGCGACAAGTTTTATAATTACAGGAGCGATAAATTTGAACTAAGCAAAATCATGGCATCATCTCGTTTGTTCTTTTCAGGTAGACATGCATCTCTCGGTGATAGTTGTTTTCTAAGGACGTCACTTCTCCGTTTCCAAAATGATCTATGACTGAATAACCCATCCGCACGGTTAGGAGAATGGGCTCTCCATTACTTTGGTGATTCGGTGAAAGATTATTGAACTGTAGACTGAGTTTCGGCACATGGGAAACCATTATAACTAACAAGCAAGAAAAAAATTGTTTTTATGTTTGAAGTCCAGGGCCAAGTAATTTCGTTTGTTTAGGAAGAAAAAAGATGAAGCAATCCAAGCAAGTTGTCAAAAAGTCCGACCCAAAAGCGTTGTCTCGGGTTAAGACAAAATCAATTGAGAAATTTGTGTGCTCATATAGATTCATATCGTGAGTTATTATCAATTTGTATTAAATTCAACTTTGTCATGGTGATATTAGAAAATGGTGTTGTTATGAGTCTACATAAATTGTAGTAAAATTGAGAAGAGCTTGAAAACTATGACATTGTAAGGGCAGGAATTTTATTGACACATCATTTTAATAATAATTTTTTATTAGAAATTAAAAAAAAAACATTATATCTACTTTTATGAAGAGCTTTATTATGGATTTTTATTAACGATAAGATTGCGGTGATGTACTACTCCTTTCGAGATAGAGTATTAGAGATATTGACTCTACTATCTCACCATTCCCCATTTACCAAAACATCTATGTATAATTCGTCTTTCTCACATCCACGACTATAAATAGTGCATGCACCTTTAGTTCTCCCCACCCACACCACTGCATCCTCTTCCTTCCCTTCTTTGCTCTTTATAAACATTCACTCAACCCTAGACTCTCTCTCTCTCTCTCTCTCTCTCTCTGAGATTCAAAATGGACAATATCATTAAACAGTTCCTTGGGAAGCCAGACCAGCGCACGTGGGCCAACCTGCTTGCTTCTTTCGACGACAAGAAATTCATGATGGAGATGGTGAACACTCACGCTCCTGAGGAAGGAGACGTGGATGTTCAGTCTCTCTTCCATCTCGTCGAGAACACCCTTCAAGGAACAACTGCTATCGTCGACTCCATCATCAACCCTAAGGTAATCACCAACGCAATGCGATAAATTTGTGGAATAATTGCTCATATTACATCAGTGTTTAAACACTTTCCACTAGTGACCTTCTCTTCCATTGATCTAATGGTTAGTGAGAGGCTAGTTGTTATAGTCCTGCAATTAAGGTTAGACTGCACGTGGACATTTTTCTTTACCCTAATAGTGTATGCTCCGATTTTGCTGAATTTTGCATGTGTGATTACATTCATTCTGTGTGATACTTCTTTTGTGTTCAATTCCTTGCTAAGTTAAAAAGGACAACTATTAATGGTCATTTGAAAAAACGAAGTTGGGGCGCAGTGGATAAAAACTCATAAGTAAATTTATTGGGATTCCAATCTTATTTGGTTTACTTTTTCTTATTATTCCATGCAGTGATAATCTTGATAGAGCATAAAATGAAAATGATTTTTCATTTAATAATATACTTTTGACTATTTTATAAACAAACCTCCTCCCTTTTTTTGAGGTGGCTGAAACCATTTTAATGTTAAGACTTTTAATGAAATGGTGATGATACGGTTATCGATCAGCTTATGTTTTTTCTTCATGAGAACGTTGAGAGAAAGATATATATGTTTAGATAAGTAAAAAAAAAAAAAACAACAACAAGTCAAATTAGATTTGGGATTGTAAGAATCTGATCCACATTGAACCTCGTACCTTCAAGTGATAATATATTAAACTGGCTACGTGGACCACGTTTGCTTTTCTGGTTGCTTTGCTCTTCCAATGTCTGAAGGAGAACAAGAAAGGTGAAGCAATTATTCTCAAAAGAGGTATTAAAATATCCATGTACTTTAAACAAGCACTAATCCAAGTAATTATGCATTTCGATAAAGGGATACGTTAAAAGTTCAACCCAGAAACTTAAATTATCAGGTTGAAGAACATAACTCAATTGTCAAGCGACACGAGACAATATTTTTAATAGATCTTTTGTTTCTTTTTGTCACAATTTTTTTGGCCACTTTAAGCTCAAGTTTTTTACTGTCAAACCTTTTTTTTTTTATCTATTTTTTTTATGATTCGAAGTATGCATAATCCATTTATCACATACACCACTTTCATCGTCTTGACATGAGAGTTTTAATTTAGAAAAATTGACCGGCTACCCCAATCGATGGATATAGATAGGGGTTATGTAACAAATGAGTTAAACAAATTATGTAAATGACTAGTGCTTTTGCAAATGAATAGCATTTGTCCACGCTCACCGAAAATTGTTCTTCCGACTCATTAGGCTGGAGGAGATTTTCTGGCCAATAGGTTGCAGCCCTATAATCATGTGCATTACACGGTAACTACTCTCTTTATATCCTTTGGTTAGAAGAGTTATTTCGTTTTTTGTATGAACTGACAATGGTTTACACCAAACTTTGCTCCCTGAATTGATCATGGATTTTTTTTTTGTTGGTCAAATAATTGATCATGGCTTGACATAACGAGATCTTTCGTGAGTATTGGGTCTGACTTAGATTAATAGCGAAAACTAGCCTTTTTAAGAATAAAGTGATCTTCATCGTAGGGCACTCAGGGATCTGGAAGCCCTGATTTCAAGCCTCTAAAAGAGGGCTTCAATCCACCTTTAGCAGCCATCAACGAAGTGGTTTGTCAGGTATTTCAGGTTCTATCTCGCAGTAATTGATTTCTTTCAAGTCTCCTTGTTTTTGTTCGTTTTCTAGTTTTTCCGTGTGCATGTGCTTAAACTAAACATATGAAGCTTTAATATTTTGAAATGTTTGCATTCTAGCCTGCTGTTTGGAGGTTGCAAATAACTGATCTCTTGCATCAACTTACTGTCCTGTCATCAGCTCACTTGCAAGGCATTAGACACCAAAAATTTGCGCCAAACACTGGTCTCGCTCTTTCACCAGCTGTCGAGCTTCTCATGGGTTAATAAGGCTCTGATTGCCCTTTCATCACTTGCTGTATTCTACGGTGACTTTTGGCGACTTGCTCGGGTTGAACCATCAGACAAGCTCGCGGAATCTATGGCCATACTGAAGGGGTTGCCTGAAATCACCAAGCCCTCAGACCTGCAAAAGATCTCAGTTTTCGGTGTTCTCAACGAAATGATCAAGACCACCCTGAATATGACCCAATGCATTGTGGATTTTGAGCATGAATCTAAAGATTTCCCCCAGTTATCTACGATGATTGATGTTGCGAGCAGTGTTTATCAGATCATCATCAGCATCCTTGGTTGCTCTATTCAGTTCACGAGCCTCATTAGCATTGTCAATGAGTATGTTTAACTAGTTAGGCACAATAATTTAATTTAATTTTTTTTTTTTTGGTCTTTGCTTCCGAAAGAATTTGCTTTTTTATTATGGTAGATAATAATTAATGGTCTAAATTATTTTAAGCTATTCTAATTAAAATTAATAAACTACATGATAGAGGATAGAACCTTAGCTCGATTCGTTTTCAAATTTTCGTTTTTCATAGAGCGAAGAACGCTTTCTTGTAGAAGAAGAATTCAACTTCGAATTGCTTGATATGTTCCCAAAAAGGCGCAAGAAGCAGTTTTAAATAAAAAAAAAAAGATCAAGCTTGATGAGAACAAATATGCATGAATTGGAATGACTCATGCCTCTAAGAGGATTTTCTTTTTGTTGTTTTTCAGCAACAAGGGAAAAGATCTGTCTGCCTTTGCTCGGAAAGTGAACATGGTCCACCACAATATCAAACAAGAATACGAAGATTTTTCACATAAAAAGGGTAAAATATGTTTTCTCTTTTTCTACTTAATTAAAGCCCTGAATAGATTGGGCTAATCGTCTGGTAAACTTATTTTTGGCATGATGCAGAGGAAATTAAGGAGTATCAGAGGCTGCTGCGCTGCGAATCATTAATGCCCCTACCGATAACGTGGAGCTGATCAAGGCCTTGCTTTACACCAAGGATGATCCTCAGCCTCTCTTCATTGGCTCAAAGAAGGCAAGGGTTCATGTCTCCAGCTTTCTCTAGTTTAACATCACTCTATGTTACGAGTCCAATACATCGAGATTTTGCACAACATGCCATTGTCGTAAGATCGTCTTTCTCCAAGAATTTCATCTCATACATTTGTTGGAATCGAAAACAAAAATAGTTTCCATGAGTTGTGCAATCAATAAAGAGCACATGATGCACCAATGTTTATAATTCTCCTTGTTTGTTTTATAGGATAAAGTCGAGTCGCTCCGGAGGAAGAATGTGTTGCTTCTGATTTCGGACCTCAAATTAACCTCTCATGACCTCTTGATCCTCATCAAGATCTACGAGGAGTGCAAGTTCCATGAGGAGGGCTACGAGATCGTGTGGGTCCCTATCATCGAACAAGAATGTGAGGACGTCATCAAACGGTTCCAGAGCCTCCAGTTGCAAATGCCGTGGTGCTCGGTGCACTCCCTAAAACTTATCAACCGGGTGCCCACCAGAGTCATTAAAGAGAAGTGGCAATTTAAGCAAGATGCCATTGTGACAGTACTGGATCCACGAGGAGGAGTCTCAAACGAAAATGCCATGAGCATGATTAGAATTTGGGGGAGGGATGCTTTCCCTTTCACCGGTGCAGTAGCAGCAGATATCTGGAAGAGGCCTGGCATTAACTGGTTTGAGCTTTTAGCGACTGACTTCATTTTTCCAGGGATACAGGAAGCTGTAAGTTTTTGTTCTCCTTCTTCACTTTTCTTTTTACCCTTTTGCTTTTTTTATACAACTAGGGTGCACGAATGTGGGTGTCAAAAGAAATTATGATCTTTGAGTTTGCTTTTAGAAGGTGAAGTTAGCAATAGAAGATCTGATTCAAACTTAGAATCTGCAAGACATACCTGGGATAAGACAAGAACTATAAAAGATTATTCTACACTATCGTTTCGTTTATTCTTTACTAATATAAACGGTCAATATTCATGTCATATCTGAGTAGGCATAGGCTTTACTGGAACTTTTGTACAAAAATTTTGAAAATGTAAGATGGTTGTATAGTTTGATTTACAACATAAAAGATATATGAAAAATGAGCATAAGTTATTTTTCATTGACAAAGACATTGTCTCTTATCAGATGAAGGCTGAGAAGTACATCTTCTTGTATGGAGCGGAAGAACCCAAGACCATCCAGGTGATCGAGGACTCGCTAAAGAAGATCGACGACAAAGCCATCGTCGCCTTCAATGTCACCAATTCGCAGCTCTTTTGGAACCGCCTCAAGAGCTGCATGCTTTCGAAGCTACAAACCGGAGGGACTTGCACGAACCCATTATGCAGGACATCCTCAGGCTCTACACCTGCTTCAAGAAGGACGGCGGGTTTACGGTCCTCACGAAGGGGTCACGGGTCGTGATCAACGAGTCCCACGTTTACGTCACAATGGTTCTGGTGCAGTACGAGACGTGGAAGAAGCACGTGAACGTGAACGGGAAGACGTTCGACATGGTCTTCAAGGAGCAGTTTGACCTGTTATACGTCCCCCCGAGGTGCCACCACTTCTATATACCGAACATGGTTGGTTGCATCCCAGAGGATGTGAAGTGCCCTGTTTGCCTGGGCACGATAAATGTTAAAATTATGTCTCGAGTTTGAACGTTTTGTGAAAAATGCGTTTCACTGGATTCGTGAAAATTTACAAAAGAAAATATTAATAAAGAAGGAAGATGACGTCGAAGGAAACCAAAGTCTGTACGTGGCGCAAACAAGACCGTGGGGCCCAGATGGGCACACCTATAAAATATTATAGGACTTTTCTTCTTTTGAATTCGCTGAAGCCCCTGCACGTAGAGCCTTGCACGTGAAACAAAAGGAAATTAAAGTGGTGGGGCCCAAGGTCAAACTTTTGACCTTGGGCACACACGCATACATATATATATGAAGACCCTCTTTCTCGTGAGACACGGCTGAAACCCTACGAAACGGAAAGAGGAGCCGTGCGTCGAGGATTCCGAAGAGCCGCAAGTCTTTGAAGTCGTGTGAGGTTGAATGCGCGGTAATTTTGTGCCGTGAGTTTATCTCGGAGTAAGTTGTTTATTTATCAACACTTGGGTTTTGGGTTAAATTGGGGCTTGGAAAACACCGAGAGAGTGTTTGAGTGACTTGAGTGTGTAATCTCCTGGTATCGCTTGATCCATAATGAAATTCGCTGCTGTTCTCCCCGTGGACGTAGATCTTTACGACTGAACCATGTAAATCTGGTATCCGATTTATTTTTCTTTTTCTATCTATATTATTGTTCGATCGCTCGCCCTATCGCAACAATGAACAACATTGTCAAGTTCGAGTGTTGCCATGGTGCACATTAGTCGAGCAATGATGAGGGCGTGCTCTGTGAGTGCCCTACGTACCGCTGGATGAATGAATAAAGAGGGCTTGCTTATTGTCAGCCCAGCCCTCCTCCCTGAACTTTTGCCTATGCGGAATAACGTACGGAACACCTATGTTCCTGTACTCTCTCCATGTAAAACATTTCCCTTGGACCGTGATAGTTTTATTTATGTGTTGATGGGCCTAAGTGGGCCAGGCCGCCCATGTTGGGCCTAAAAGCCTGGCCCGCAATATGAGGGCCCATGGAGGAACGGTTGCGATGTGAAATGTTGCATTGTTTAGATACGAGAAGTTGTGTCTTTTGGAAGAGGTGTTACGTTGAGGAGTTGCGTCATTTGGAGGAGACGCTTCGAGGGAAAATATAAAAGAAAAAGGAACATACCTTTTGGAAGGTTACGTACGTTCTTTTTCTCTCTCACTCTCCTAGAAACCAACGTAACAACGATTCCCCTAAAAACAACGTCTCTTGCACATCGCTTCTCTCCCTAAGCGAAGAAAAGAATTCTCCTCTGAAGAACAGTATCCGGTTTCTTCCTCGAATCGCAACGTTGGTGTTTAGTCTGTGAACAAAAGGTATGCTCGATCCCGTGGTGTGCTTTTGATCGGTGATTCATGTTTGTCTGTTTCTGAGCTCGCTTCCGCTACGTCTTTTTAGGGGTTTGATTTAATGTCAAATCCGTTTTAGGGAATCAGTAATTACCAACATTGGTATCAGAGCCCTTGTTCATGTTTCCCGACCCCTTTTTATTGCTTTTGATTAATTTTTGGTCAAAAATTCGAGAAAGATCATTGTTGGTCGATCGGGGACGGAAAAACCCGACACCGCGTCTTGTTCGTCGTGTTTCGTGATTTTGTGCAAGTCGAAATTCGTTTTTGATAGTGCAGGGATGAAGCTCTCGTCGATATGAGAAAAATGAGTCGCGGATTGCCGCCGGAGGCCGCTGGACACGCCGCCACGCGCGGCAGTTGCACGCGCCGATTCGGCCCCCCCGCTGAAACGCGCCGTTTTCGCCCAGGCGCGTGCGACGCACACGCGCACGAAACGGCGCGTCGTTTCGGCCCCTGGCACGTGCCACGCACGTGCTAGTCGGTTCGTCCGACCGGCCCGACCGGCCCGACCGGGAGACTGGTCCGATCGGCTCGACCGACCCGGCGACCGACCCGTTGACCCGCAGACCCGTTGACTCGACCCGATCCACCATTGACCGTGGATTATATGTAATCCCTAATTTGTTCTGCATTTGTTGCAGGAACAATGCCTCCCCTTCAGTTACGCACGCCTATTCGCGTAATTACCGATAAACAAAAGGAAAGGCTTTCTAAGTTGATAACTGACCTGACTGATTATCGATAGGAGAGTGGTGACTTAATTGATCATGTTCTTGAAATCAACGGGAAGATACAAAAGGTCATATGGAATGGTCGTCCCATGCCACAGTCTGAGATAGTGCGATTTTTCATGAACACTCTTCCACAAGAATGGAAAGGAGTGTTGAATCGCATATGGGATGTCAACAAAGCCGCTTCATATAGGAGTATTGTGATGTCTTTTATAGATGATTATTACCTAATTGTTACAAAAGAAAAGATCAAGAAATTGAAGAAAAAAGGATCTTTCCCTGTTCACATTTTGAAGTGGTGTTAGTTGTTTTTGGCTGGTCTTTATTTAGTGTGCTTTGTGGACATCTTATGTAATGTTTTCTACCTAGTTGTTGTTGATGTAGCAACTAATATATTAGTTGTATTATGTGAAAACATTATTATTATATCATTGTTGGATGTCAGATATTATTTGCTTTCTATTGTTGTTAACTGCTGTGGGTAGTTCATAGAAGTTTTTGTAGCTTCATAGAATTTACTTTGCATGGACAATTATATTAATGATAGTTTTAAGTTAGGATTTTTGGAAGATGATTGGAAACATAGTGACCTTTTGATTCTGAAACCTTACTCAAAATTATTAATTAATATTATGGGTTTGTGCAAAATAGATGCATAAGTGATAGGCATTAATATTTCATGCATATATGTCTGATATGTTCAGATCGATGGATTCAGCAACTAAGAATATAATTGCTGATTTGAACAAAGAAGACAAATTTAACGGCAAGAATAGTGAAATATTGAATATGAGAATTCAATATGTGCTTGAAAAGCAAGAAGCACTAAAAGCTCTTGACCATGTTATGGAAGATCTTGAGGATGCAGTGCGCCACCTTGAGCTAGCTAATGATCGCCTCAAGGCTTTTGAGCAAGATACAGATATTTGCTGTGTTGCTTTCAGCTCAGAATGGGCTTCAAGCTCTAAGCGCAAGCGCATTGATTCGTTCAATATGTGGGAAAGCAATGGATCAAGTCCTTGCAAGAAACCAAGAATTAACCAACAAAAGAAAGGAAACATCCTCGTGTGAAGAGAGGAAAACGTCCTCATGTGAAGAATATTTCAAGGGTGAAATGTTACAACTGTGACCAGAGGGGTCACTATGCCCGCAATTGTCGCGAGCCAAAGAAGGTACACACCCTTTGTACTATTTGGAACTTTGCATATGTGTCAAGTTCTGTATTCTTGACTGAGTCTAATCCTTTGTGAACTGTAGATTCAGGAGCGACAGACCATGTAGCGAAGGATAGAGAATCCTTCGTAGAATTTCGACGAGTTCCGACTGGAACTAAGTGGATCGATGTAGGAAATAACTCTAAAGCTGAAGTTAAAGGTATTGGCACCTGCCAATTGAACATGCGTGGTGGACACACCTTGTTCCTACATGATGTGTTGTATGCTCCGGAGATTCGTCGAAATTTAGTGTCTGTTTTAGTGTTGGTCAAGCTAAGTTTTAATGTGAACTTCCATAATTGTGGTGTAGACTTGTATTTGGATACAAACTACTATGGTTGCGGTTATTTTCTAGATGGTTTCATTGTATTAGATATTGACTATGTTAATGCAAATGTTTGTTATTCCCTTCTCACATCTCCTAATTCATATGATAATGATGTGAATGTGTGGCATGCTAGACTTGGTCATATTGGCCAACAACGTATGAATAGACTAGCCAAAGAGGGCTTGTTGGGCAACATTGAAAAAGTCGATTTGCCCATATGTGAGCATTGCCTAGTAGGGAAAACAACAAGGAAACCATTTGGAAAAGGTAAAAGAGCTGAATTTCCTCTGCATTTAATCCATTCTGACATCTGTGGTCCAATGAATGTGAGAGGAAGGCATGGGGCTATTTATTTCATCACTTTTATAGATGATTATACTCGATTCGGATATGTCTATTTGATTTCTCATAAATCTGTAGTATTAAGTTGTTTCAAAAGGTTTATGAACTTGGTAGAAAATCAATTAGACAAGAAAATAAAAGTATTAACATCTGATCGAGATCGAGAATATTTATCTGATGAGTTCAGAAAATTATGTGATGAAAAAGGAATAGAAAGACAGTTGTCTATTCCATATACTCCTCAACAAAATGGTGTTGCAGAGAGAAGAAACAGAACCTTACTGGAAATGGTTAGGTCAATGATAGCGCATGCTAACTTACCTATCACCTTTTGGAGTGATGCGTTGTTAACTGCTGCATATATACTTAACTGGGTGCCTTCCAAATCAGTTACTTCTACTCCATATGAGTTATGGACAAGTAGGAAACCGGACTTAAGTTTTCTTAAGCCATGGGGTTGTGCTGCCTATACTCATGAGCCCTCTCACAAGTTTGGGAAATTGGGTCTCAGAGGAAAGAAGAGTATTTTCATAAGATACTCCGAACACTCGAAAGGATATGTGTTCATAGGTGAGCAGGAAAGTGGGAGTATAACTGAATTTGAATCACGGGATATCACATTCTTAGAGAATGAATTTTCTAAGAAGGGCGAAATAGGTGAAGATTACTCCCTATTTGAAAACTTGGATCAAGATAATGATATTAGTGGAGTTCGTCCAAGTGGGAGTAATATGAGAAGTGATAAATTGAATTCTACTCATTTTCAATTACAACCACATGATAAGACGATATCATCATTATCTAATCCTAGTGGGAGCATAATGGGGAATGATGTGCTAAGTGTACAATCTCCCATGCGGCGAACAAGTCGCAAAAGTATTCCCCGTCGACGTTTTGAAATTGAAGGGGAAACTTTTATGATTGCCCCACAAGATGAGGATGAGCCAAGAAATATACATGAGGCTCTAAGTTGCCCTAGTAAGGAAAAATGGATGCATGCAATGAGAGAGGAAATTGAGTCAATGAAGTCAAACCATATTTGGGAACTGGTTGATCTTCCAAAAGGACGCAAAGCTATTGGGAACAAGTGGGTTCTTAAAATAAAGCGTAAAGCTGATGGCTCGATAGAAAAGCATAAGGCTCGCCTTGTGGCGAAGGGGTATAATCAACAAGAAGGAATTGATTATGAAGAAACATTTTCTCTTGTGGTGAGATTTACCTCGATTCGCATTATTCTGGCAATAGTGGCTAGTATGGATCTTGAATTACATCAAATGGATGTAAAGACTGCTTTCCTCAATGGAGAATTAGAGGAAGAAATATATATGGAACAATATGTTGGTTTCGTTACAAAAGGCCAAGAAGAAAAGGTATGTCGACTTTTGAAATCGATATATGGTCTTAAGCAGTCGTCAAGACAGTGGTATATACGTTTTCATAATGCCATAATGGCATATGATTTTACAATGATAGATGATGATCATTGTGTATATATCAAAAGATCCAAAGATCAATTTGTGATCATATCATTATATGTTGACGATAGACTAATTGCTGGAAGCAATATGGAGTTTGTTAATACTGTTAAGAGTTGGTTATCTTCCAACTTTGAGATGAAAGATATGGGTGAGGCTGCATACATCCTTGGAGTTAAGATTTCAAGAGATTGTTCGAAGAGGTCGTTATCTCTTTTGCAAGAAACATATATAAATAAGGTTCTTGAACGATTTCGTATGCAAGATTGTAAACCCATAGACACTCCTATTGCAAAAGGTGAAGGATTGAGCCATAGATTGTGTCCAAGGACTCCACAAGAGAAGGAACAAATGAAACATGTTCCTTATGCTAGTGCTGTTGGGAGCTTAATGTACGCTATGATGTGTACAAGATCTGACATATGTTTTGCAGTTGGAATGGTGAGTAGATACCAATCCAATCCAGGTCAAGTACATTGGAAAGCCGTTAAGAGAATACTGAGGTATCTAAAAGGAACTGCTGATTATACGCTGAGTTATCAATGATAGGATCTGCGACTCAAAGGCTATTCTGATACTGATTGGAGAGGAGATTTAAATGAAAGGAAATCTACCTCTGCGTTTGTTTTCTTATTGAATAATGACGTCATATGTTGGAGTAATAAGAAACAAATGTGTATAGCCTTGTCTACGATGGAAGTTGAGTTCGTGGCATTATCAGCAGCGGTACAAGAAGGAATTTGGCTTAAGAGATTTTTGGATCATTTAAGTGTTATTGAGAAAGCTGCAAATCCATTATTGGTTAACTGTGATAGCCAAGCAGTTATAGCGTACACCAAAGATCCAAAATATCATGGTAAGACCAAACATATAGATACCAAGTATAACTTTGTCAAAGATATGGTTGCACGAAAGAATGTGAACTTACAGTACATATCTACGCATAGAATGGTAGCAGATCCTATGACAAAGCCAATACCTAGAGATGTGTTTTGTGGTCATGTAAAATTTCTAGGATTGTGTAGAGTCTGATGTACTGGATATTGTAATTTCCCTAAGTTGTTCACATTTAATGAATTTGTGTTTTTTCATCATTAATGCCTATGAATCTTTGTCTGACATTTATGCATCTTAATGCTCAGTGCATTACATTAAGTTGAGAAAGTATGTCGGGCAGATATAAGATAGCCCACTTACACGGGTAATTGCCTCTATTTACTATGTGATAAATAGAGATGAGACGGTTTTTAAGCTTATTATCTAGGTGATAATCGAGAGCTCAAGCTTAAAATATATATGTTGCCTTAACTAAGTGTTAAGATGAGGACATGATATGTACTATGTTCGAAAGTAAAATACCCCACATATTTTACTTTATCTGTCTAAGATGCCATATGTGAGTTCTGATGAATTTTATGAATGAGTAGATACGTGAACTCAAGTTAGACATTGGGTATGTCTGAACTATCATTTGTACGGTATTGATAGTGTAGACATACGCTCCATGGGAAAGGAGTTAATACCGTAATATGTATTTCATACTACGTATGCATGAGATGACCAATAAGGGTGGCAAAATTTTGATCTCAACTTTTATGCCGTATGAGACTCTTGAGGAAAAGAGTTCCTCAATTTAGTGCCCTCATGACTCTTACTTATTCTCAAGATTTCTATTTAGTGTTTGCTATCTTAAAATGTTGCCAATGGTCATGAGTTGATTCGATTTAATGGGACATTTCTAGAAAAGCAAGCTGAACTGAAATTGAGAGTTTGAAGGAAAGAGGAAGATCGATTTTGGAGAATCACATTGTAGTTTTGTATTCACTGGTCGACCAATTATGACTGTCTTTGGGATAATCATAATTGTGAATACAATATATATATATATATATATATATATATAATTGTTTAAAAGAGATCAAGGGAGATATAAATGTGATCGATCGATCTAGGGTACTGCATACTAAATTTACTCGGAATGTGATGCCCATTATGAGCTGCTATATATTCCTAACAGATGTATGGCAACGAGCTCTCCAAGTATGCTGGTCGCACGGACTATTCACCAGTATGAATGTTGCAGTGAGGAAAAGAGGATTCTGTTCGGCCCACTATGTCAAGTGGGAGTTGATGGTTTTTCAATTGATAAGCCTAAGTAGGGATCGTCCGCCCATGTTAGTTTTGGCCCACCATGTGCGAGTGGGAGATGATGGTTTTATTTATGTGTTGATGGGCCTAAGTGGACCCGTCCGCCCATGTTGGGCCTAAAAGCCTGGCCCGCAAGAAGAGGGCCCATGGAGGAACGGTTGCGATGTGAAAGGTTGCATTGTTTAGATACGAGAGGTTGTGTCTTTTAGAAGGGGTGTTACGTTGAGGAGTTGCGTCATTTGGAGGAGACGCTTCGAGGGAAAATATAAAAGAAAAAGGAACGTACCTTTTGGAAGGTTACGTACGTTCTTTTTCTCTCTCACTCTCCTAGAAACCAACGTAACAACGATTCCCCTAAAAACAATGTCTCTTGCATATCGCTTCTCTCCCTAAGCGAAGAAAAGAATTCTCCTCTGAAGAACAGTATCCGGTTTCTTCCTCGAATCGCAACGTCGGTATTTAGTTTATGGACAAAAGGTACGCTCGATCCCATGGTGTGCTTTTGATCGGTGATTCATGTTTGTCTGTTTCTGGGCTCGCTTCCGCTACGTCTTTTTAGGGGTTTGATTTAGTGTCAAATCCGTTTTAGGGAATCAGTAATTACCAACAGACCGTTTGTTTTTGTTATCGTTATCAATAAAATTGCCCGTCTGAGCACTTTCGCCTCGTGACAATGAAATTACCACATGACAAGCTCCTATCACACTGCAAATGACAGACTTCATGGATGTCCTATATATAAGCTTAGGATCGAATTTGACTTTAAAATTACTCATCCGACCTTTTATAACGTATGGTCGAATGGAGGGTGGTGTGACTAGTATTCGGCCTTTTAACCCAATTCGGAGCAGAAGTTGTGATCATCGCGGGGATTGATCAAGTTCGAGCGGAAATCATTGCAGGTATGCATCTTTTGTTCAATCAATTCGAATATGTTTTGTTCTCATATATTTTTTTTCTTTTTCTTTTCAAGCGAAAAATAGCGTTGTTCTAAATCTGGATATGCGCTAGTTTGGAAATCGATTATCGTCTGATCTGTTGTGATGATCTAGACTCATATTACTGCTGATTGTGAAGATTATAAATGAGCCGTTGCTTCAATTTTGCATGTGGCTATTGGGAGAACAGTAACAACCCGAACAATATCAGATTAGCATAGTGAAACAAAACAATCTTTCATGTTGTGCAACCTAATAGGAAATGATGTAGCAGAGCAATATAAATACCAAGTACACAAACACAACGCGATTTTTTTTACGTTAAAAACCTTCTCAGTACGAGGAGATCAATTGACAATACACAAACAAAGAGCCAAAGACCCGATGGAGAGCAAAGGCTGGTAACTTCCAAGGAAATTGGGCCATTTCAAGCTAATTATTTCCCAAGAAGCATGAACCAGAAGCTCTCTATTTTCAACGAACGAGAGCCTTGAGGCTTAATTGCCATTGTCAGTGCAATGAGCCTAGTGTACTCTACTCTCCCCTTAAACCCGAGGATGCTGCAACTTCGAGCAGCGAGGAGAAACACAATCTAACAAGACGAAATTCTACTGCCCCTCAAATTCTTCACCCACATAGACACACAGAAATCTCTTTCGATTGGGTAGAACTAGCGGCATTGGTCGAACGTGTTCCATCAGGCCTAGAAAAGTAAAAGAAACAAGAGAAAATTAATTACATGGAGCAACCGAGTTCATTTCTCTTAGTACGAGAGCGAGGACGAAGATACCAGCAGCTTAAGTTGGCGGGCGGGGTTACGCTGTCCGTGAGCTCTTCCTAAGTTAGCATGTCATCGTATGCATAAAGCCTAAGACGAAGATACCAGCAGCTTAAGTTCCAAAAAAGTCTATTCTTCACAAACAGGACAGCATAAAGCCAATTGGCAACAGACAAATAGAGAGCCAGATAGATCCATACGATGACATGTTAACTTAGGATGAACTCGGGCATCACCGAGTCCTCGTCAAGCAATCCAATTTACGAATCGATCCCACGAGATGCAGGATTATATGTAAGAATCACAAATCAGCTCTAAAATTTGGAAATATTTTTCACCTTCCCACAATTGTAGAGCCGCATGAATTGGCAATGTATCCAACAAAGATGATGGCTACGTAACTCCACCATGCTACAGTCCACCTAGCTACAGTACATAACTAAGCCCCACTTGCCCGAGGTCCGATTTGGAGTGGCGATGTACAGAACTGCAATAAGTCATACCGGCCACTAAAGTTCCAAGTCAGAAAAGACATGACTAAAGCATCAGAATTTATGAATACAACATTAAAGTTATTCCCTCGAATAAAGGCATCACCGTACTTGTTTTCCAGATGCCCTTTTGACGTAGTCTTCCGTCGGTTCCATTGCTATGTTCGTATATCCATCCAGGCAAGGCCGCATGACTTCAGACATCACAAGATTTTGGTATCTTGTGATTGAACAGCAGAATATGCATGTGTGAAATTCTTATTTATACTGTTTTCCGAAAACAAAACGAGCATCTTGTGTGATCATCATTTAGTCTCATATGAGCTATTAAGAACTCAACCCCCCATAGATCATTCCCGACTAATTAAAGTCCGAGACAAGTAGTTAACAGCACATAGAATTCAGTACAATACTAAAAAATGAGGACGGGAATAATTGGGAACTCATCATTATCAAGCTACATCGAGCAAATTTTGTTGTTGAAGAATTCTTCTTAACACATAGAGAGATCATGTTGAGAGAAGTACCTTGATGATCGACGCCAGAATTCGGTTTGACGACAATCGGTCTCCCAGGAATGGATTTCGGGAAATTCAGGAGGATTTTCGTGGTGGAATATCGATAATCGTAATACAATCAAGCCGAAGACAAACCAAAAATTGCCAACTAAATCTACACAGACAAAAGGCTCATGAACAAACAAAATCTATTGCAAATCTCTCATTCACCTCTAACCATAACCCCTCAAATACCGAAATGAAGAAGGACCCTACGGTGCTCATCTCATTTCCTGTTTCAAGTTATTTCTTGTAATAATGGATGGTGGAGCTCAAGGGTGTTAAAACCAAACCGAAAAACCAAACCAAACCGAAATTTCCTACATTTTCGATTTGGTTCGATTATCGAGTCGAACCGAAATTCTCAACAAAACTTAAACGCCCAACTTAAAATCTTTTATCTTTCTCATCCTTTATTCAGTTTAGCTCTAATAAGCAAGGCAAAAATAAGAAAACCAAAAAACTGAACCTAACCGGATTTTCGATTCGGTTCACTTTCGCACCTTATCAGTTTGGATCCGTGGACACCCATGGGTGATCTTTTAAGTGAAGAAAATTAAAGAATGGACGGTGATAATGATGATGAGGAAGGTGAATGATGATGAGGAAACAGAGATTCTTGTCCAATTTTTTTTTTTTTTTAGAATGTTAAACAGAGTTCACTTTAATTGCTATTCTCCTTTCTTATCATTTTTTAATTTCATTTTTCAACCTTTTATTTTCTTCTCTCAACAAATGACTTTCTTAACAGTTTTGTCATATGTTGTACAAGCTGGTTTGTTTAAGCGAATGAGAAATAAAATTCATTGATTTTGTTTTTACTATAAGTTTTATGATTTATCAAAGATATATCTTAAATTAATAATTTTTACTTGTTTTGTCAAATCGTCGTCTCCGTACATTGTATTGGTGGTCCACCGTGTCTAGCATCGCCCCGATTCCTCACCGCGACGGACGACGGAGCATCCGCTTCGACGGTGAGCGCGATTCCAGTGGCCTCCGCCGCCGCTCCGCCCATCGACGGTGGATCGTCGATTCGGAAGCCAATCAGCTGGTGGCCCGGTGCGTACTTCTCTCGCCCGTCTCCGATGCCTCGTGGGAAGCAAGTTCCGAGACATTCGAGGAGGTCGGCCATGGGGGTGCGACTGTGAGTGCTGCGTCGCCGGAGAGCGAATTGGTTCCCAGGAGTCCGAAAAGGAGCAGGACGAGCGTTCTCTACGAGTTTTCGAGTGATTATGTTGCTCTAAACTAATCATCGGCCTAGCCGGCATAGAGCATGGGAAGGAGAACATGCTTGTCATTGCAGATCAATTAATTTAGTGTCCTCCAACTCACCTCTCTTCCAGCTATCACGCCACAAGCACTTAGGCTCCCCAAATTACCGGAAGTTGACAAGAAAAAGCTTGGCCATAGGCGCATACCGCACGAACATCGGCTTTGATTTTCTACAAGTTGCCAATCGAGAAAGTTCAATTGCGAAAACGATGGCACAAAGGCCATGTAAATGGCAATAATCCTCTCATTTTCATAATAAGGCCACCGGAATAGACCAAATGGCTTTCAAGCAACCACTTCTTAATTTCATATAAGTCATAAGTAATCATCAAAGGCCCCGCTCCTGCCCTTCTCTTTCTCTACGCTTGTTCTCCCTCCCTCTCTCTCAACACCCAAAAGAAAAACCATGAAGCTAGGAAGCCAGTGTTTTTTTTTTTTTTAAATAATTTTTTGTAATATCCGCATGCCATCAAAGAAAGGTTTTGGTTTCTTGTAATTGAATGGCAGATTGTATGCACAAGATCCTTGCTTTTGGAGTTTTCCAGACGACAAAATGGATATCTCGTGCTAGCATCATTTAATCTGCCAACTATTAATGATAATTATTTCAAGAACAAAACATTGTTTCCCATGTAGCCATTGTTGATGGATGAGAAAACGAGTTTAACCCCGAAGCCTCAATTTTACTACTGATTACATTTCAACAATGAATACCATGGGCATCATTACAAAAAAGACAGGTCGTTATATTTCAAAAGAACAGATATGGTTTCCCTCCCGATGAAGGGAAAGAAAATGCTTAGTGACTTCCATGGAGACCACAATTTACAGGGCAAGACCGACTACAACTGCCGATTCTTGGCAGCATGATGTAGGGTCACAAATGACTTTGATAGTGTATGACAAACGCAATATTCTTCTTTTCACTTCAGTTTAATAGGTAAGGTTCATTTGGACCAGATTTCAGTTTGATGCAACCGTTCTCCCGCAATGAATTCCGAGAAATCTGCGAGGCTATACATCGTGGGTAAACTAAGTATCAAAACACAGACGACCGTCTTATGATTCTCAAACAAAATAAAGTACAAAAATAAATTGCTGTGGTCTTTCCCCTTGGTTGATGTGACCTTTTTCTTACGATGTTATTCTCGTCCCGCTTTAGTCGGGCTCTGGGAAAGGAGGCCCAAAGGATCAACGTGGACCCCCGAAATGGCTCTGTGCATTCACTCCTATGAGATTAAGATCTAAAGGGGTCGTCTTAGACTCTTAATGACACGATTTTCCTACGAAAAAAAAAAGTGACACTGAATTATGTACTGGGCCAATTTCTGTGTTTGCTTGTTTACGAGTATATCCTAAAATAAGCCTTCTGGGCTAGTCTAAGATGGGTCTTATCCTTCAGCATTTTCAACAAAAGGGCTCAACGAAAAGCCTTTTGATCTTCCTTTTATCGAAGAACATTTGACCATGACCAACAAAAGGGCTCAACAGCTCATGTCTATGCATTTTTCTGTCGGATAGTATGAGGTAGGATAACATAAAAGTCGGATAGGATACTGATGAGATTTATAATACGGTGTCCAATGTTTAGTAAATGTACTAACATAACATGGATGATAAGAAGATTGCTCTATCAACAAAGTAATCTGTTGCTATTCACCACCCTTAACATCGCCTTTGCCTTCGCCTTCACGACGCACGCCGATGACATCACCCAGATCAGGGATCTTGCCACCTCCTCGACAGTTCAAGGATTCCAAGATGTAGACGTGAAAGAGGAAAACACGAGAAACGATCGAAAAAGAAATCTTCCAGGGGAAGGTGGCTCAGCTCTTCTCCCTCAATACACGATTGCCATATGTCCTGCAACCCCGAGCCTTGCCTTCTTATCATCACTACAACACCATAAAATTCCTTTTCTCCACTTTTTTTTAATAACCTTCATTGACAATGCCAACGTTGGTCAACTGAATACCAAACAGCCCAGAAAGTCACGCACACCTCCTTCCTCATCTACCTTCATTTTCTTTGCCCTTATCTTCTTTCTAATGTCATCCATTTCCTTTTTCCTTATGTGTTTGTTATTGTTATGGATATATTTTGAATCCATCATCACTAGATTCACTACAATAATCACAATCTATATCTTTAAGCATACAAAGCATTTAAAAGATCTCCCGCTTCTAGGTGGCACATGATTATGGCAATAATGATTTTCACTCAAACAATATTAATAAAAAAATTAGATTTATGCAGGTAATTAATTAAAAAAACACGATTTACCTTATGATTAGATATAATCTCATATTTATATCATCAATCCATAAGATTTTCCCTCTCGCTTTATATGATTTAATAGTTAATATTACGATTTGATGAGTTGGAATTTATTTACTTCGAGGGGATAATCTCAAAAAAGTTAAAAAATGAAAAATGAAAACGCATCGCTATCAGAAGATCCGACCATTTCTCACTAATCCATGGTTATATCGGAAGCAAAAGACAGATGTGACAATTTTTTTTTTATTATTATTTAGATGTTGACACACCCCGAACCCAACCATATCTCACTTCTCTACCCGCCACAGAAATAAATAAATAATCAACAACAATTTTTTAATAGAGAGAAAAAATGAAATGAGACCATAGATCTCTCTCTCTCTCTCTCTCTCTCTCTCTCTCTCTCTCTCTCTTCGTAGTCTCATTTCATTGTTGCTGGAGCTAGAAATTTGATTTAACTGCATGAAGAATTTAGTTAAGATAAATTTAATCTAGCCATATCAAACAGAAGAAACTATTACTACAATGATTTAACTAAAAAAAAATTGTATGTGATTTAATTTTTATTAAGGATGTTTAATTTTCTTTTTTTTTTGGGACATGTGATTATAAAGTGTTATTCTCATCTACTCGATGATGGTTTAGAGTGAAAAAGCACGTCAAGAATGGAATCTCCTCCTTACCTAGTTTGGTCGGATGGAGCCAACGAGCAATTTAGCAGTATTATAAAGGGGTTGTAAGTGCAAAACCCAAGACCATATTAAAAAAAAAAAAAGTTTTACATTCAACTGTGGCAAATGTGAGGAAGTATGCCTTTTAAGCACATGGCTAAGAATATTTAACGTGAATTGCGAATCATGTTAAACAACTCAATTGCAATGCATTTGAATCTTTATTAGATATGTTGTGACATTGGCTATGAATATTCTTTCTCATATTTAATTCCTCAAAAATAACTCAACTTGTCAGAATCTTCATTGGTCATTAGGATCGTGAATATAAAACTCCAAAGGAGAAGGACATGGGCCACCACTACCACCGCTCAGATAACCACGAGAATCTCTCATTTATATAGGATGACAAAAGATGAAGCAGTTCGAGCATGCGAAAAGATAAAGAGAGATTCTTGAGATTTGTGGAAAATTTGTTGCCTCTAGGAATGATTTGACATTAAAATATGAACTTAGTACAAAGCAACAAGCATCATTCATGCATATAATACTTTTCTTCTGCCATTTAATGCATTAGATATTTGTAAATAAACAATAATCTTTACCTGAAATTTTCAATCCTTTTAAATGATAGATTTGCATATAAAGAGGGAAAAATGTGAAAAAAAAAAGAAGAATAATATTTTGCCCTACATGGACAAAAGGCAAAGGGGTGATGAAAGAGAAGAAAAAGAATAGTTTGCCAGTTAAATAGACAACGCTTATTGAGCTCATGCAATCTTAATTGAAAAATTTTATATTTCTATAAATTTTAATTTTATGATAGTTAATCTTGTCTAATAAAAAAGAAGAGAAAGTAAGGGAATCACTTCAATTTAAAGCAATCAATAATCCATAAATAAAAAGAAAGATAAAGAAAGATCCTTGAGATTTGTAGAAACCCTATTGCCACTAGGAATGATTTGATGATAAAACACGAACCTAACAAAAGCAAGAAGCATCATCAATGCATATAATACTTTTCTTCTGTCATTTAATGTATGGGATACTTGTAAATAAGCAATAATCTTTACCTGAAATTTTCAATCCTTTTAAATGATAGATTTCCATATAAAGAGGGAAAAAGGTAAGAAAAAAGAAGAAGAAGAATATTTTGTCCTACATGGACAAAGGCAAAAGAGTGATGAAAGAGAAGAGAAGAATAGTTTGCTTGTTATATGGATAAAGCTTATTGAGCTCATGCGATTTCAACAGATAAATTTTATATTTCTGTAAGTTTTAATTTTATGACAGTTAATCTTGTCTAATAAAAAAGAAGAGAAAGTAAGGGAATCACTTCAAATCAAAGTAATCAATAATCCAAAAAAAAAAAAAACTTGTACCACTTGCTTTTGGTGGGAGATGCCTTCTTGGGGCATCTTACTTATAGTAACTCCAAGTCTCCAATATAGCTTTGGCTTATATCAATCATCCACATTAAAGGGCAAGTTTTCTTTTTTCGATTTCTTTGGCTAAATTAAAATTTCTGGTAAAATTTTTTCATTGGTTGAATTAAGGTCATAATTAAGTGAAAGGACATTGTCATTATCTTGCCAAGTACATAATAATGGTCGGGTTTCACAATTAATAACCTAATGGCATCTTCCACTTTTGGGTACACATGACAAATTTGTAAACATTTAATTTTACCCACTAGTGATTCAACCAACTCAATTTAGATCTATCTTGAGCTCCATTATATAGGAGGAATGGATTGTTAATAATTCTTTCACATTCTTAGTTTTTAATGGATAAACTCTTTTGACAAACAAATAGAGTCATCTCCACATGTATATGTTGCATTTTGTTGCAATCTCATTAAATCACTCAAGGTTTGCAAAACAATCAGTTGGACTAGTCACTTGAACTAAGCGTTCAACGTCATCATTTCATTAATTAACTTTAATGAAATCCGCTTATATGAACACTAATCTCATAAAATTAATGTCCGAAGGAGAAAATCTTTCAAGTAAGTTTCACACGTGTAGTTAGTCACTTGAACTGCAAAAACAAATTGCACGCAAACCATTTCTGCACGCACTACTCACTTTGGATAGACTTTTTTCCCCGTTCGATTACTTTAAACAGAATTTTCATCCAGGTAACCCTAACTACAAATAGTGGTTTTAGAAATAATTCCATAAAAACACAAAAACCAACAAGAAGAGCAAAGGAAAAAGCAATATTGAAATCTCTGCTTTTAACAGATACAGAGAATTTACTTCATCCTTTCTTTCTTCGTTTAACATGATCTCAAGTGTAGATTTAAGGAAGACAATGGCATTGCTTAATATTTTCGCATGTTTATTTTCTTATGGCTCTCTCGCATTTTAAGAATTATTAATGTTAAAGATATGAAATCTGGTAAGACATACCAGAATGTCTATACAATTTTCTATCCTTTTCCAAAGCTCAAAACACCTACTTGTTTCCAAATTTTGCAAGGAAAATGGTTAATGATTTTAAGGTACAATCGTATAATCTATTAGTTTAATTATTCAATAAGTTTATTTTGGAATAAAGAGTCAAGAGTTGTGCATCAACTATAAGACGCCAACGTGACTCACAAATTCCTGTAAAAACATTTTAAAGGAAAAAGCATGACTCCCGAATCATTTATTCTTGTAAAAGTTAAGAGCATTGCTTGAAAAGGGGAAAAGAAAGAATATAGATGGGTCTAAGTTAAAGGAAAAAAGCAAAAAAAATCTAACTTAAAGAAAGAAGGAATAAATTAAAAAGAATGTGAAGTGGGTCCAAATTAAAGAAAAGGACTCTAAGAATTGTAACATCGCTTAATGGCCAATTTTTTACACCAGTGATTTCTTTTTTTTTTGGTTGGAAAACAGAGTATATTATTCACGTTCGCAAAAAAGAACAACCCTTGTATAGGGCCTCAGAGCAAACAAGGTCCATAAGGGGTTGGGGAGGTGAAACAACCCAATTCGATGGAAGGAGATAGTGCCCATTGGCTTTAGCGGCCCAGTTTGCAATGTAGTTTGCCTCTCTTCGACAGTGCCGTATTCGGAGGTTAGGGAAACAGGGGAGAAGCGCCGTACTTTCAGCAAATAAAGCTCTGCTCTCCCATGGCGTCGAGTTGGGGTTCTGCATGGCTTCCACGAGCACCAAGCAGTCAGATTCCAGCAAAAGGTGTTCCTGTTCCTTCCCTTTCTGCAGTAGATAGTTAAGAGTAAGATTTATTGCGCGCACCTCTGCCTGCAGTGCCGAGGAAGCTGTGATGCTGTTGGTGAAGCCATCGATTAGCTAGCCAGAATAATCACGGCACACACATGCCACTGCGCCTTCGTTGCTTGCTGTTGGATAAGCACCGTCTATGTTGATTTTCACTACTCTTGGCTCCAGTGGGCGCCACACCAAATCAAGATCTAGTGATTGCAGCCCTGATCTTGACAACACCCTGTCACAGCACCGGGCGGTCCTTGCAGTTGCGAGAGCCACCTCCCCCACTTGTTCAAGATTCGGCCGTTTCTGGTGGAAGACAAAGTTATTGCGGGCCTTCCAGATTTGCCACAGAAGGGAAGCAAGAGTCGCCAAATCAGGTAAGACATCTCTATTCTCGATTAGATCTGCTAGCCAAGCGTCTATTCTATGGACTCCATGTGATGCTATCGTGAGTTTGACTTGTGAGCGTAACTAGATGGCTTGCGTCCAAGGACATATGAGGAAAATATATTTAGTGGATTTTGGGATTTGAGCTTGACATAGTTGATAGACCGGGTCTAGGATGATTCGCTTGTGATATAGATTTTCCTTTGTAGACAAGGGATTGCGGCATAAGGACCACATGAATATGCGTAGTTTAGGGGTGGTCTTCATGGTCTAGAGCTTGCTCCACAGTTTCCGTGGAGTTTGATAGGATAAAGATGCACAGCTATGAGTGTCGTTGTTTTTTGTTGATCTGATATAATTGTATTCGCTCTTAACTGTATACATGCCGTTTTGCCTCCCTTTCCAAATGAGTTGGTCAACAGTGTAGTGTGGTCAAATCTGAAGTTTAAGAATTTCCTTGATGGTCTGACCATCGAAATTATGGTGAAGTAGGGGTACATTCCATATATTTTGTTACGGAATAATAAATTCCGCCACCTTCACGGGTTCTCCTTTAGGTGCGAGCCCGCCTATTATGCCTTTGGAAAGCCATCTATATTCTCGGATTCTGATCTATTGTCCATCACCGACTGACCAATAGAGTTGATTTAATATTGAGTCCCGACCTAGCAACAAACTTTGCCATCCTTAGGATGGTCTAGTTCCTTTGTCAGCATGCCAGAATTCCTTAGAATGGAAGTAATGGCCTTTGAAAAGTCTGCTCCACAGGGAAGATGGGTGCTGGAGTAGACGCCACACCTATTTTCCCAGTAGAGCTTTGTTAAACGTGATGAGATCTCGAAAGCCCGAGTCCTCGGTGTCCTTCCTTCTTTTGAGGGTGTCCCATTTCTTTCAGTGAATGCCGGACTTGCTGCAATGAGGTTGCCACCAGAATTTAGCAATTTTCTATTCTATGGACTTACAAATAGACATGGGAATTTTAAAAATAGACATGGCATACTACGGGAGTGCCTGTACTATTGTCTTGATTAGAGTTTCCTTACTGCCCTTGGAAATTAGTTGTTCTTTCCACCCTTTCAACTTTGAATTTACTCTACCCAGAATCCAGGCAAACATCTCCTTTTTGAATCTCCCCCAATTCGACGGTATGCCCAGGTATTTACTAGTCTTTGGTAGCACAAGTTCTCAGAATTCTCTCGCCAAGTTTTCATGTAGGCTAATAGGACAAGCTTTACTAAAGAAAATCCCTGATTTGTTTCGGTTCACTGCTTGTCTCATAGCTAGGCAGTATTGATTTAGTATATTTGTTAAATTCTGGCATTCCAGGAGTTTTCCTTCTAAGAAAAAGATAACGTCGTCTGCGAAAAAAAGATGAGATAGGGTAGGACACCACTTGTTTAATTGAATGCCTTTGATATTTCCATGTCCACGACTTGTCTAATAAGTATGGATAGGACGTTCGCCACCAGAATGAATAGGTACAGGGAGAGAGGATCTCCCTGTCTGAGTCCCCTTGTTGGATGGAAGTAGGTTAGGGGTTCTTTATTAAATTTGACACTAAGGGAGACCGTTGTAATGCATTGCATCACCCACTGTACCCATTTTGCGTGGAATCCCAGCTTAAGTAGGTAGTCTTCTAGGAAATCCCATTCCACCCAGTCGTAAGCCTTTTGCATGTCTAGCTTTAGAACAGCTTGAAAAGTCTTTTTTCGTTTCCTTATCTTGAGCTGATGGAGTATCTCTTGGACCACTAATATATTATCTTGGATTTGTCGGCCACTAACAAAAGCACATTGCTCCGTGGATATCAGCTTAGGTAACCATGGTTTCAGACTGTTTGCTAGGACCTTGGGAATGATTTTGTAGACGAAGTTGCATAGACTGATTGGTCGGTATTGATCTAGCCTTTTTGGGTGTCGTATTTTGGGTAGCAGGGATATATTTGTCCTGTTAAACTTGGATTGCATCACTCCGAAGGTGAAGACGTCTTGCACCGAGAGGAATATGTCTTCTGTAGAATATCCCAATGATGTTGGTAAAATTGTCCGTTCAATCCATTGGGCCCAAGTGCTTTAGTTGCCCCCAATTGGAAAGTTGCTTTATGTACTTCCTCTCGAGTGACTCTGCTCCTATTAGGGTAGTGTTCATTCCCTCTGTTACCATTTGTGGACATTGTACTAGGATAGGCTCATAGTCACGATGTTTCACTAATTTGTACAAGTTTTCAAAGAATCCCAACGTCATCTCCTTTAGTCTCTTTGGATCTCGCACCCATCGTTGATGTTCATCATGCGGCATGCTTATTCGATTTTTTTGTCTCCTTTGGATAGTGGTGGCATGGAAAAACTTGGTATTCTTGTTCCTTCATCTAAGCCAGTTAATCCTTAATCGCATCACCCAATACTGTTCCTCTTGTTGCCATAAGTGTTGTATTTCCTCTTTCAATCTAGTAACCGTCACTTTGTCATATTGGCCATTGGGTTGATTTATATGACTTTGGAGTTGCTGTTTCATAACGTTGATTTGATGATGGCCAATGGAGAACTTTGATCGACTCCAGCTAGCAAGGGCCTCAGAGACAACCTTTAACTTATGGGGTAATGCTAATGCTCTAACCTGGAAGGATGCCTAGGAATCGGCAATGACCGTGCGACACTCTTGGTCTTGTAACCAATTGCTTCAAAAGTAAAAGCCTTTCTTCTTTTGACTAGGATTGCTTCAGTAGTTAATAGGAGCGGGCTGTGATCAAAACCTAGGGCGGGTAAGGCAAAAACTTCAACGTCCGGGAATGTTAGTCGCCAATCCATAGTACATAGCACTCGATCCAGTCTTTCTTTCATAAAGTCCTCTCAATCTCTATTATTGACCCACGTGAATGCGCAGCCCTTGCTTTCCACATCCACCAGTGAGTAGTCATTTAAAAGTTCACGAAAAGAGTGCATTCGATGTGGTTTTGCTAGCTGCTTACCAACTTTCTCATAATGATAAATAATCTCATTGAAATCTCCAGCACACACCCACGATAAGGTGTTATAGTGGCTGATTTGTCGAAAGGCTGCCCATAATCTTTCTATGAGTTTATACACCGCCGGCACATGAAGGCATGTGAGGCGCATTGTTATTCCACACTCTACATGCATGCATATCACATCAAGAAAGTCCAAAGTCTAATGGTCCACACTTAGAGAAACCCAATCATTCCAGAACACCGCCAAGCCACTAGCCAAGCCAATACCGTTTTCGACAATATTGCTTGGGAATTTCAAACTCTTTTGAAGTCATTTAAGCACTACTTCCTAATTAACAAGCCTAATTTTATATAATAAAAAAACCCCCATTATTAGGTAAATCTCAATTCTAACCCAAATTTTTTTTCGTCTTAAAAAAAAGTATCGACTTTGACTTTAGTCCAAATCTGCTCCTGTTAACCCTTTTCCAAAAATTGTCATTGGTTTCTTCAATATTATTGGTATTAGAAGATTGCTGGTGTTTCATAAAAGGGAGAGAATATTCATTCTTTGGCATATATAAATGATATTGTCAAATAACATGGTATACTTATATGCAGGCAAATTGCCTTATGCATGGTATGAATATGACTACATCTTATCGTAACTAAATGTCTATCTATGAATTTAGGCATTATATAATATTGTTAATTCTCAATTTGAATGCTCATTTGATATTTTGCATAACTATGGTATTCTTCAACTAGCTTGATCTACTTATCTTATAAAAGCACACTCATGTAACTTTTCGATGATATTTTACTCATCAATAATGTTAAGTGTTTTGTTAAATGTAGTATCACCAAACATTTCACTAAGCTCATTATGGATACTAAAATTTCATAGTTCGAAACTCATATAGTTACATATAGACGTGCAAGTAGAATCAAGATGGAACCAATTCAAAGATAAAACATTAATGCGACACAAAGTATTTGGCATCATTTATGCATAAGATACATTTTTTTTCTGCTATATAATGGATGAGATACCTTACTTGTGTTCATTTACAGAATAATTAATTCACGATTCTTTTACCTTCTTAGCTTTTTGTATAGATACCATTATTGATAAACAAATAAGGAAATATATCAACTTGTATATGAACATTTCTCACTATTCTTCCAATGTATCTTGTTGTAATCGATATTATATTAGAGAGGAGTGAGAATATTCAAACTAAGCAAAAACATAGTGCTCAATTTTGGATCATTGAAACAAATGGAACATTTGAGGCTTCATCATAATAAGCCTCATACTTCATGTCTTTCTAAAGCTTTGGCTTCAAATCATTTATGCTTTGACTTGCGTCTTAATTAGAATAGTGACACTAGGAGGGTATACGTGGACTCAAAATTTACCTATAATATCTCATGAGTTTTAAATGTTAAGATGAACTTATTTAAGGAATGATTTGATATGTTTAGTATTTGGTTTGTCGTGACAATGAATAAAATTTAAGTTGTCTCCACATAATATACCTGTTGATTTTTATTTTTATTTTAAATACAATGGTGTTTTACACGACTTTAAATGTCCATCTGCATACATGTTCTAAAAGTCGAGCTTCGGTCAACAAAAGATAATATGCAAATATCTTGCTGTCGTGACGACGATAGCGTGATTACAACGGAAGTGGAAAAGAAAACTAGTCCTGCAGCATCCTGAACCTGTCCCTCAAACGACAAGCGCTGCACCAAAAGTAAAAGAAAACAAAAATCTCAATAAAGCGTCACTCGGTCCACCTCTCGCCGGAGCGGAGGCAGAACAAGGGAAGCGCTCTGCTCGTGCTGGTCCGTCCTCCCCAACATCTCCCACCCCACCTCCTAACCATTCGTCTTTATATTCAAGTACAAAAATTTTGGTTATTCCATTGAGATCAAGGGAGAGGATATGCTTCCAATTTTTTTCATTATTACTCTCTTCCTCTCTTCCCTACATTTATAAATTTCTAATTCAAGGCTTCCTCATAATGCCTACAAAGCACCTCATGATGGATAGTTGAGAGGGTAGTTTTGTTTTAAGGCAAATTGTATTAGAGAGGAGCGAGAAAAAAACCAAGCAAAAACATGACATCTAATTTCTCAGATCTGTGGAATAAATGGAACATTCGAAGCTTCATCATTCTGAGCCTCTTGCTTCAGGTCTTTCTCACTTTATTTGCACCTCTTAGAAAGAAAACTGCAAACCCAATGATCATTTTCTTCTTGTGGTTGGCCTATTTGATGGCTGATTGGGTAGTTGTATTCGGTATCAGGCTTATCTCTTCTGTCCAAGGCAATTCATGTGCTTGTGCAGTTGAAGTAGATGAAGCATTTCAGGCATTTTGGGCCTCATTTCTCTTGTTACATCTTGGCGGTCCGAACAATATTACTGCCTTCTCTATGGAGGACAATTCGCTTTGGCGACGACACTTGCTCACTCTCATCTTCCAAGTAGGTATCGTCATCTATTTCTTTGTGCAAATATTTCCCAATAATAAGTCACTAGTGCTCCCAACTATGCTGTTGTGTTTTGCCGGGGTCATAAAAAATGCAGAGAGGATATTGGCACTTATTCTCTCAAGCTTTCCGAGGCTCAAGGAATGGGTGGTCTCACAACACAAGTTGCATGGACCTCAAAAATATATGACAGAAATAGTATTTTCTCCGTTGACTATGAAACAGTATGTTCTAGGAGTTGGCGACAATGATGAAGAAGCAAAACTTGGCGACAATGATGGAGAAGCAGAACTTGGCGAGAGCACTCTGGTGAAGGACGCTTACTGCTTCTTTCAAATATTTAGGGCCTTCATTGGAGATCTCATGTTCACAAGTACAGAACGCACACTTTGCCGCAGCCATTTCTGTAGAGTTTCTGCAATGGATGCATTGAGGATTATCTCCATCGAACTCCAGTTCATTTACGAGGTTCTCCACACAAAAAGGACGGCACTAAGTTCCCCCCTTAGTTACATCTTTCGCTTCATAGCCTTCACCAGTGTTGCAATGTCTTTTGTCTTATTTAATCGCTTGAAGAAACATCAGCTCCCTGAGTTGGACGTGAAAATTACTTATTTCCTTTTTTTCGGAGGGATTGCTCTTGATATGATAGTTCTATTCATGCTCGTTTTCTCTGATTTGAATGTTGCAAGATTCAAGGTCTTCAGCGAAAGATGGTCTAAACTAAATTCATTTCTCAATTTGTTGATAGCCGGCATGGATTATCAAAGGAAGCCTCGGTTCTCCACATGTAAAGTAGACCTTATCACCAATGTTACATACAATATCTTAGATACACCATTAATATTTCGAAGGTGGTCAGAATCCATCTCTGCATGCAATCTTTTCTCCGAGTGCTTAAAAGAAAGTCCCAGAAAGATGTATAAGCATGATCGATGCTGGAGCATTATCTCTTTTCCTAATATCTGCAGTTCTCAATTTCATAGGGTTGAGAAGATCATCGCTTGGTTTTGTCAAGCCAGAGGCTATGCTTCAACATTTTGTACCTATGGTCCACTACCAGTGATTGCGAATACAATGTACGTGTCCAAGAATCCCTTTATTAAGAAGTTATGGATCTTTATCTTTCAGGAGTTGAAGCTTAAATCTGATTATGCAAGTGAACTATCGGAGGTGAAGAAGATATATGAGGCTAGAGGTCAATTGTTTCTCAAAAGTGAACCATGGAAGATCCATTGCCGCAATCTTTTAGTGTATGTCACTAACACTAATTACGACTCCAGTATTTTGATGTGGCATATTGCTACTGAAATATGGTACAATATAGAGGACCAATCAATGAGCCCCACACACCAAGATGCAAGGGAATTCAGCAAGATCCTTTCTGATTACATGTTTTATCTTTTAGTTAATCAACATAATGTAGTGTCCGCAGTGGCAGGCCTAGCCCAAGTGACATCAGGGCAACTGTTGCTTGAGCTACGACGAGACTACATCCATGGTGGTATCAATGATGTGAAGGGGCTATGCATGGCATTATTTCATAATCGCAAAATTCACGCTTCAAGGATACTCGCCGGGGGGGTCAATTTGGCCCGAGAGATAGAAGGTCTCCAAGAAATGAAGTGGAAGGTGATGAGCGGAGTGTGGATTGAGATGCTGACATATGCTGCTGGTCATATTAAGGGAGAGGCACATGTGCAGGTCTTGAGCCAAGGTGGAGAGCTTCTTGCATTTGTTTGGCTATTGATGGTTCATTTCGGTTGTTTCTACAGTCCTGAATGGGGCGCCGAGCGGGAAATAGAACTCGGCAATGATAGCAGAGATCAAGAGGAAGACGACCGTACAGTGGAAACAGAATACGTCTAATTGATTCCAACTGAATCAATTTCATTCGGTACCGACTTTTCTCGATGTTGCCAAAAGCCTAACTTCACTGTCCTTTCCATTCTGAAGTCGTTTGTTTTTATCAATGACAAGATTCAGTGGTTATTAATTTATTACTGGACAACCGGTCAATAAATTATTCTTCTCTTCGATGAGAAGAAAATGCTACTTCTTTTACTTTTTAGTTCTTCGATGCCAAATTTCAGAAGGGGGATCCGAAAGTACTTTTTCCTTTTCTCCCACCTCCTTTGATAATTGTCGTTATTTGTATCCTTGAGTGGCCCGTGAATGCCAATAAAGATGATTTTTATGGCAACAGGCGTGTACGTTGTTAAGGACATGACCAGAAACATTAGTCATGCCTTGGATACAATACGCGCCTCTTACACGTATAATAATTCAACCAATTTTCCCTATGTTGATCTTGATCAAATGGCTAATCCCATTTTAGACGAACCGAGGCATTGAACTATTACTTATTTAATCGCCTGGTTTATGATTCACAGAAATTAGTGTGTCGAAGTTTTTCCTGTAACATTGATCAGCTCATCGGAAATACAACACAAGATACCACAGAGATTACATCATTACTGCTTGAAGAATTAGATTGGAAATGGATAGAAATAGAGATATTCCTAGAACCAAAAGAATGACTATGTCAAGATAGAATTTTCTCGACTTGAAACTTCAATCAATAGATCAACAAGTTGAGCTTATCAATTTGTGTTGGTCTTCTCTCTGTTTATACCATGGAATCAGTGTTTTAGAAACATCTTGCACTGGAAAAATTTAAATAAGTACAAGAATCATGAACCAGCCATTCTGCGAATGAAAATGAGTAAAGTATCTCATGTATCTCATCCCTGAATTAGTTTAGCGAGATGTTTGGCAATATCACGTCTAACGAGGCATTTGATATTATTAGTGTATTAGATACCAATAAGTAATATCAGTGTGCTTGTATATGGCCTGTGGTACAAAGAGGAGATATGGTTTCAGAGAATGAATGGATAAAGCATTCGCGACGGCTCAAAGCTACAAATAGCAACATCTCTTTCAAGTTTGGAATTGAAGAATAAAATGGAAAGAGATCATATTTTACTCACGCAAGAGAAAATTCCCAAATTGAAATTCTCTCATGGGACTTCCATCGTTGGGGATATGAAGTGGAAGGTGATAAGTGCAGTGTGGGGTGAGATGTCATACGCAACGGTCATATTAAGGGAGAGGCCCATGTACAAGTATTGAGTAAAGAAGGAGAGCTTTTTGCCTTTGTTTGACCGTTGATGATTCATTTCGATTGTTTCCACAATTCTAATTGAGGCAAGTCATATAAAGTCTAGGATTAGATATTTTATGGGGGATTACCAAAAAAGTTCTAAACTTATTATAATTGTGCTAATTCAATCCTAAGATTTTTTCGGACAATTTAGTCCTATATCTTTTGTAATTGTTCCATTGAACCAAATTTGATTGGTCGGCAAAACCTAACGTTGACAAATTTTAATAATTTTTTATTTTTTTTGAAATTTTTATTTTCTTTCTCTTTCTCTCTTTTCCCCCCTTCTTCCTTTTTCCTCTAGCTAGTTGCCATTGGATTGAGGTAAGGGCCATGGAGGTCAGCCTCGCTTGTCAATGGTGAGGCCCCGCCAAATCTAGCAAGAGTTGGCCTTCCTTAGTCATGGTGAGAGCCACCCCCACCAATCACTAGTGAGGCTCAACCACACTAAATTTGGCAAGGCCTTGCCCAATGACGACGAGGCCAACCTTGGCATGGCTGGCCAAGGTCAAGCCTTACCAAATTTGATGAGGCCTTGCCTATGGTGAGTGTGAGCTGGCGGTGACTAGCCAAACGAAGAAGGAAGAAAAAAAAAAGGAAGAGAGAGAGAGAGAGAGAGAGAGAGAGAGAGAGAGAGAGAGAGAGAGAGAGATAAAATACAAAAACTAAATAAAAATTCGAAAAAATAAATAAAATATTAAAAAAATTGTCTATGTCGGCGTTTGTTGGATAGCTAGAACCGCCTGGCGTCCATGTCAGTGCTAGCCATTTAAATTTGGTTGAATGGACTGAATTGATATAATTGCAAAATATTTAAGATTGAATTAATAAAAAAAATTATAATTGAATTGGTATAATTGTAATAGGTTTATAACTTTTTAAATAATTTTCTTGATATTTTATTTACATCAACTGTCTTATTTCCGCAAATCTATTTGCCTTGGTTTGTCTAACCTTGTCGTCACTAATGCCAAAAATTGAGGGATTTTTATTCCACATACTAAGCGTTGTATGTTTCTATTTGTACTGCAGTCTATACTGATAATTCTATAAAAAAAAATTCTAATCAGTTGGGTTTCTTAAGGAAAAATAAAAGTTAGTAAATTATCTCATAGACGGGCTGTAAATTCAAGAATATCAGGCTTTTGTATCCACATTTAAAGACACAAAAGTGTAAAAGCGTTCTATTGCCATTGAGCAATTTGGACCAACTAAAATGCCAAGTTACTCTCGTAAAGAAGCCAATTAATTAGCTATTCCTCCGATATTTTTTACCGAACAACGACTAGTTGCTTTGTTAGAAATAGATTTGAAATGGAATAACCATTTCTTAAAAACCAAAGGTGCGACTTTCATGTAAGAACATATAAATTTTCAGGTGGTGTAATTTCACTCGAGTGGTTTAATAATCGAATCCGACTCAACCAGATTGCAGGAGCAAAATAAGATTTTGTATATTCTAACAGAAATGACATCAATTATTCCCTTGAGCTTTCACAATAGAACCAACTATAAAGACATAGATATTTGGCATCCGAGGTTGATGCTTAAATGCAATTCGCCTTCATAAACAGGACATAATAAAGCCAATTGGTAATACAAAGACAGAGAGCCATATACAAATCAGGACATGCTAAATTAGGAAGAGCCATGGCATTGCAAGTCCTCATCAATCAATTCACATGTCAATTTCATAAGATGCAAAAGAATTAGTAAGAATCACAAATCAGCTCCAAGTAGGATTACTACTCAAAAAATTCTAAACTTATTATATGAAGGTGAAATCAATCTTATTTTTTTTTTTAATTTTATTAATGTAATCCTAATCTTTTGATAATTTAGTGATTTAGTCTTTCCGGCCAATTTTGGCAATGCTAATGTGGACAATTTTTGCTTTTTTAAAAAAAAAAATTGAATTTTTCCTTTTGGCAAGGACCTCCACGTCCGGAATGCCCTAATGTCAAATGAAGAAAAAGAAAATAAAGAAAAGAAAAAGGAAAAAATAAAAATAAAAATTGAGATGACATTTTAAAAATTATAAAAATTGTCCATGTTAACCTTTGGTTGTCCATCAAACATGTCACGTACCATGGTTAGCATTTTCATCGATTATTTCCATCAAAATTGGCCAGAGTGATTAAATTGATAAATTTTCAAAAATTTAAAACTAAATTGACAAAACTTAAATATTTAAAATAGAATTCACCATTGTACAATAAATTTAAAATTGTTTTGAATAACTTTTTCAAATTCCCACAAATTTAAGGCTGCACGAACCCTCAACCAATAACTTACTTATCAAAACTTGCGGCTACATTAATTCCACCATGCTTGCTTACATGATTTATCAAAAATATATCTTAAATTAATAATTTGTACGTGTTTGTCAAATCAGGGCCTCCGTACGTTGTAGTGGAAGTCCACCGTCTCCTCTCGAAGCT
Organism: Eucalyptus cloeziana; assembly: GCA_014182715.1. Taxonomy (NCBI): domain Eukaryota; kingdom Viridiplantae; phylum Streptophyta; class Magnoliopsida; order Myrtales; family Myrtaceae; genus Eucalyptus; species Eucalyptus cloeziana. The sequence goes on along the minus strand of CM024634.1, from coordinate 2,625,330 downwards.
TCCTCCTTTCGCGCCACGGGACTCGCATTGTCCCGATCCTCCACCGCGACTGACGACGGAGCCTCCGCTTCGACGGCGAGCGCGGTTCTGGTGGCCTCTGCCGGCGCTCTGCCCATATACGCGGGATCTTCGATTCGTAAGCGGATCAGCTTGTGGCCCGGTACGTGCTTCTCTCGCCTGTTACTGACGCCTTGTGGGAAGCGAGATCCGAGACATTCGAGGAGCTCGGCGTTGCCGGTTCGACCGTGGGTGCTGTGTCGCGAGAGAGCGAATTGGTTCCAAGGAGTCCGTCTGGGAGCAGGGCGAGCATTTCCACGAGTTTTCGAGTGATTATGTGCTCGGAGATCAGTATAAGAATCCTTGAAATGAGATCAGGATGGGGAAGCTGGTGGAAGATGTCGATGCTCTCGCTGGGACTATATGGTGCCATTTGTTTTCTGCGATGTTTCTCCGGCTTAAGTTTCTCGCTCTGAATGATGGTTCGATGGTTGAAATGTTGTTTTAACCGAATTTTGAGCGTTTTTGTCCCGCATATTACTTGTATCAACGCAATGCATACTGCATCATTGTAAGAAGGAGAGTTCCTATGATGTCATTGACATTACTGGAGTTTGGTAAGACAGTTTGTGGTGCTTTGATGAATTCCTGATATAAAACTGATAGATGCTGGTGCTTAGTCGGTGGGTAATCAGTTCTAGCACTCTGCTATTCATAGTTTGAATGTCAAGTCCTCGTCTGAATGATCTAGAATTGGCCATCTGGTAATTAGAGAATTTATTGAACAAACATGCTGCTGCTTTGCCGTAAGAAGAACTTTGTCTCCATCGTTCGTATATGTGCATATCTAAATTGGTCATCAATCTTTGTCCATATCAAGTTCTGCAACCAAAATGCCTAAGTTCTCTAGTCATTCGCCACGAAATCTGCCGATATGGACACTAATATCATAATATTAATGTTGGATGGGGAAAATCTTTCAAGTAAGTTTCATGCATGTAATTATTCACTTGAACTGCAAAAAAAAATATAATTGCGTGCATATCATTTCTTCATGCTGTACCCACTTTGGATAGACTTTTTTTTTTTTTTCCCGTTCGAATAATTTAAACGGAATTTTCATCCATGTATACTACTAAGAGTGGTTTTAGAAATAATTCCATAAAAACTAAAAAAAAAATGCAAGATGGAGAATACTTCATTCTTTTGTTTCTTTATTTAACATGATCTTAAAAGAAGGTTTGAAGAAGAAATGACATTGCTTAATATTTTTGCAAGTTTATTTTGTTAAGGCTCTCTCCCAATTATAGAATTCTTAATGTTAAACATTGGAAATCTACGAATGCATACTAGAATTTCCTATACAATTTTCCAACCTTTTCCCAAGCTTAAAACACTGACTTGATTCCAAACTTTGCAAAAAAAAAAGGTAAATGATTTTAAGGTAAAATCGCGTAAGCTATGAATTTAATTATTCAAGAAGTTTATTTTGGAATAAAGAGCCAAGAGTTATGCATCAATTATAGGACACTAAAGTGACTCACAGATTCTTGCCATTTTTTTTTTTTTGAAAGGAAAAAACATTACTCTTGAATCACATAATCTCGTAAAAGTTAAGAGCATTGCGTGAAAAGAGACAAAGAAGAAACATAAATGAGTCTAAGTTAGAGAAAAAAAAGGAAAAAAAAAAAACGAATATAAATGGATCTAAGTTATAGAAAAAAGAAAAAAAAAAAGAATAAAGAATAAAGAAGATGGAGTGGGCCCTAGTTAAAGAAAAAGAGTTAGGCCAAGGATTGTTGCATGGCTTTGTTGGATGGCCAACTTTTTACACGACTAATTAACAGGCCTAATTCCATAAAAACCTCAAACTTTAAATATAATCTCAATTCTATTCCAAATTTTCTTTTATCTTAAAAAAAAGATTAATACCCTGAAAAACCCTAAACATTGAGGTGGCAATATGGGTCATAAACCCATATCATGACCCATTTTTAGTTAAATGGGTCATATGTGGATTAAGTGAAAATTAAATATGGGTCAAAAATGAGTTTGAGAAAATAAAGCACAAAAATAAATGGGTCTAAATGGGTCATTACTAATAACCCATTTAGACCCACTTTCAACCCATGGCCATGGCCATGGCCTTCTTCAATTTTATAAAATGTTTTTTTATAAAAAATCCAAATTATATTATTTTTTATATTTCAATTTTTTTTCTTTTTTTCTTCCTCCCTTAGCCGATCGTCGGCATGGCAACAGCCGGCGACAGCCAAGCGAGATCGAGCTCGCCGGTGTCGTGCGAGGCTCGATCTCGCCGATCTGGGAGGCCGAGGCCCGCCGACGCCGGCGAGCTCGAGCCTCGCTGCGATCCGGTGAGTCTCGGCCTCGCCGACGACTAGCGAGATAGAGCCTCGCCCGACGCCGCCGAGCTCGATCTCGCCGGATCCGGCGAGGCTCGAGCTCGCCGGGCGCCGAGCGGGGCCTCGTCTGGGCCGGTTCGGGCGAGATTGAGCCCCGCCCGACGCCGGCGAGCTAGATCTCGCCCGTGGGGAGTCGGTCGCCGCCATCGTCGTGGCCGGCAGGCTGGCCAAAGAAAAGAAAAAAAAAAAGAAAAAAAAAAAAAATAATTATTAAAAAATAAAATTTATATTTAAAATAAAAATATTTTTAAAAATAAAAATTATATTTTAAAAATATTTTAAAAAGAATTATAAAAAAATTTCATTAAATTTGTGTTGCATAAAAATGTTTTAACAATACTTTTTTATACTTTTTTTTTTTCAAAAAAAAATCATAAAAATGAGCTTTTTAGGTTTAGTTAAAAAATTTCATGTTATAGTTTTTAGTTATTCAATAGTATGTTCACTTCAAATAAGAGAAGCATGTGCATAGTCTAATTATTTATAAATATTTCAATTTATAGGTTTTTTTTTTAACTTTTTATTTTTATTTTATTTACTATTTTGAATTTAATTTGAAGTTTTAATCCAATTAGCATATAGTAGAAGTGAGTTTTCCTAGAATATTAATAGGTTTTAGCAATACGAGTCGAGTCAGGTATAGGTCAGGTATGGGTCGGGTCAGGTATGGGTCACTAGATTTACACTACAAGAATATGAGTCAAAACGGGTTAAATGGGTCAAATATGGGTCGACCCATTTTCAACCTAACCCATACCCGACCCGACCCACCCATTTGCCACCTCCTAAACTCGTACAATTATGATAAATTCGCCATAAACTAATTTTTTTAACTATGAAAAATTTCAAATTGTTACACGCATGATAAATTTATCACAAATGATCAAAAAAAACCCCAAACTAGTATATTTGTGAAAAATTTGTCTTGAACTAATTTGTTCGACCGCCAAAAACCTCAAATTGATACATTTGTAACAAATATACCATCCATTAAGGTGAATTAATATCACAAAAAAAAATAGTATAACTGTGACAAACATAGAGTAAAAATCCCCAACTGGTATAATAGTCAATTGTCATATTAATCCAATTCAACAATTTAACAGTCTAATTTAACGGAAACAAAAAAATAGATTAATACCCCGAAAACCCTAAATTCGTACAATTATGATAAATTCACCATAAACTAATTTTTTAATAATGAAAACTTTCAAATTGTTACACGCGTGATAAATTTATCCCAAATGATCACAAAAAACCCCAAACTAGTATATTTGTGAAAAATTTGTCTCAAACTAATTTGTTTGAATGCCAAAAACCTCAAACTGATACATTTGTAACAAATATACCATCCATTAAAGTGAATTAATACCACAAAAATCAAAAAAAATAGTATAACTGTGACAAACAGAGAGTAAAATCACAAACTAGTATAATAGTCAATTGTCATATTAATACAATTCAACAATTTAACATTATAATTTAATGGAAACTAACAGAGAGTAAATTTGTCACAAATGTACCAGTTTTTGATAAATTTATCAAAGGTATATCAGTTTTGGGATTTTTATGGTTAAAAAATTAGTTTGAGATAAATTTATCACAAGTGAACTAGTTTACGATTTTTTAGGGTATTAATCTTGAAAAAATTACCAACTTTTAGTTTAGTCCAAATTTGCTCTCGTTAAACCCTTGTCCAAAAATTGCCACTAGTTTCTTTAATATTATTAATATAAGGAGGCTACTGTTGTTTCATATGAATATGAGAGTTTTGATAAAGACTCATGTTCTGATAATAAACCTCTAACTAGCTCCAATGTTGATAATTTTGAAGAAGTCGGTGATAATTTATGGACAGGTGAGTAGACTTGGGACTAAAGTAAAATTTGGTGATTCTTTTTAGACAAAAAAATTGGGGCAAATTTGCAATTGGACCTAAAATTGGAGTTTTTTTAGGGAATTAAGCCCTCATTAACATGATGTGAAAAGGACATATGATTGTGAGCGTATTAAAAAACAAATTAACCTTTTATACACAAATAAACAAACATATTCTTTGCTATTTGGCCTTTTTCAACTTTCCTATCACACGAGAAGACACTATTAGTTAAATGAGTTAACATATTAACCAGGTCAATGCGATATGGTAAAATACATTTATGCACTCTATTACACGTTTGACCATATTTTTATAAGAGTTTGTATCTTAAATGTATCATATTGTGCGACTAATTTGATAAAAGTGTTATGTTGGGTTTTTAAAGAATGACACAATTAATAATGAATCGAATATGTATGAATAATGTAGACAAGTGCATATAGAAAAGTAGACACATAAGGGATTACTACCAAAAAAGTGATAAACTTATTGTACAAATACTAATTTATTCCTAAACTTTTCAATTTGGCTAATTTAGTCCTAAGCCTTTCAACAATTTGCTAATACAGTCAATTTGGTCAATTATGGCTAGAAATCGCTAACGTGGATGCCAGTACTACATTGCATGAGACGCTAATGTGGACAATTTTTTGCAATTTTTTTAAAAACATTCTTTTTTTTTTAAATAATTTTTTGAATTTTTTCTTTTCTTTTGTCTTCTACACTATGGTTGGCAAGGGTTGCCGGCCATTAGATTAGGCCATCTGGCCTCGCCGGTCGCAGGTGAGGTGGCCCTCGCTAGCAACTGGTCAAGGCTTGCTCAGTGGTTGGCAAGGGTCACTGGCCATTGCTGAAACCCCAACAATCCTCACCAATCATAATGAAGAAAAAGAAAGATAAAAAATTCATAAAAAAGTTGTCCATGTTGGCCACTAGTTGTGCCACGTAGAATAACCGCTATCCAAGTTAGCAAATTTTGATCAAAATTGAATGAAATGACTATATTGGCAAATTATCAAAAAATTTAGGACTAATTGGTTTGAAAACTTTAGAATTGAATTACAATCCGTAAAATAAATATATGACTTTTTTTGGTAGTTTTCCCGAATTTTATATGAAAATGGTGTTGAATATGGAGAAAGGTTCGAGGTAAATGCTTATGTAAATGAATTTTTTTTTTTTTTTGAAAATAGACACAGTGATAGAGAAGATAATGAGTGGGCCCAATATAACCACAGTAATTCCCCGGGATAGAGGCTTACTTGCTCAATGAGGAAAGTTTTAAAAGCCGAGTCCATCAGTGCTGTGGACAAAATCCGCAATTCAAAGCATTTTTTTTATTGTTCTTAGGGGAAATATTGATGAAATCAAATAATTGATGATGAGATCGATGCATCTCACTCATTGAATTACCACATCACATTTTTACAGTAATTATCTTGTTGTCCTTACATAAAAGTATTATTTTCTACAAAATACTTTCATTCACCAAATCCTAAATTCTCGCACTCACCCAAAAACCTTGAAATAGAGCAAAAACTAAACCACCCAAACCCTAAGCAATATGTTAAAATTAGTTTCCTAGAAGGCACAATTTGATCTTTATAATATAGGGTTTTGCTTAGAGGTATGTGAATGGTTTTTGTAAAAATAGAGGGTGTAAGTAGTCATTAGGTCAACAATAAGATATGTTTTTGGTATTTTCCACGGAATAAAAGTACCCCTTCTAAAGTCAATATAAGCACCACTTTACAGAAGTGTACATGAAATTATACAATGATTTATAGGAAAAAATTATGCAACAAACTTTCATTAGCTACCTGAACAAGTGAGTCATATTTAAAGATTCAAAGAAATATCACATCATTTCCTACTCGATTTCTTCAACTAGTATTCTAATTCTAGCATTAATAAAAAGAAGAGATAATATGAAAATTCAGCCTTTAAACTTTTAGTAGATGTTCCAATTTCAGGCGTAAACTTTAATTTTTGTCAAATTGATGTTTGTGGTTTTTGATTCGAATCAATTTGGTGTTTTTTTATATGGTTTTGTAAACCAAGGAATTAATACTTTTTAATATAGTAGTCTGATAAAACGATATTGATTCATTCTTCTGCAAATATATATAGTTTGTCAAACAACATGGATTTTTCGATTCTATAAACTATTATGAATGTGGGCAAACTGCCCTATGCATTATATAAACTCCATCTATAAAATGGTGAGCACAATCCTAAGATTATTCCATGTGAGAAACACTGGGATAAAGATATAACTATTAAGCAAATATCTATCTATTGGGTATTTTATAATTCTTAATTCTCAATTTGAATGCTCATTTGATATTTTGCATAACAAAGTTGTTCTGTAACTAGGTGGATCTATGTATCCTATGAAAGCACACTCATATGACTCATTAGACAGTGTCTTTCTCATCAATAATATAAGTGTCTTGTTAAATGGGGTATCAGCAAACATTTCATAAACTCATCATAGATACTGAAATTTCATAATTGGAAACTCGGATGGTTACAAATGGATGTGTGACTAGAATCAAGATAGAACACATTGAAAGACAAAACATCAACTTGGCACAAATTATTAGGTATTGTCTATGCATGAGATACTTTTCTTGTACCATTTAATGTATGAAATAGCGTATTTGTGCTGATTTGCGAAATGATTGGTTCACAATTCTTTTACTTTTTTGGCTTTTTGATAGATATTATTTGTGACAAACAAAGAACTATCTTGAGAGGTAAATGTACATTCCCCATTATTCTTCCTATATATATCCTGTTTTAACCGATGTTATATTAAAGAGAAGCAACAAAATTCAAACTAAGCAAAAACTGTCACGCCCTGAACCTCGAGCACGTACACATCCCTCGGTGGTCGATAGAATTTTGCGATGTTCCCAGGACTCGTCGCCGACCCTTCATTTTTATTGCACATGCGGAAGCGAATTAATAATCCCCTGACCTCAACAAACATGGGATAGAAAAGCAGGACAACAATTTCAAATCAAATACACTTTTATAAACACTTCAAGCTTATACAGAAGGTCTATGTCATAAAAAACTACTGAGCCACCTATGCTCCTAACCCTTCTGCTTCAAGCTCCTGGCTCTTCACACTAGGGACCTGAAAATGGTTATTCAATAACCAATGAGATATAAATCTCAGCAAGTTCCACCCCTAAGCCCCGGTTAGTACACCAACTCAACCCAGGGTATCTATCCAGAACCACCCCACTAACAAGCAACAACCAACAGCCAGCAACCAACAACAACAATCGATTCGCATACAACCTCACCTGGTATGCCATACCCTACACGATATCACTCAGCATGATACACACAAAGCACATGACCATTAGATGATGCAGTTCATCATTCACACACGAGTCGTATCATAAGCGATCTCACCTGGCCATTGCCACACCCTGCACATTATCGATTAATGTGTGCATACCATAAATGATGTGATTCACTCATGCATATAATTAATGTATATAACAATTTCACACATCAATTCATCAATTCAGATTGAGTCATCAATCAACCGACCCAGTCGATTACATGTCACAGAGCACACGTGCATTATCTAAGGCACTAGTTCACCAAAGTGATGCATCAAATCACCGAGCCCACGTGTCTCTTCCAAGATGCTTCACTTAATTCCCTGGGCCCACGTGCATTCTCTAAGGCACTAGTTCACCAAAGTGATGCATCAATTCACCGAGCCCACGTGCCCTTTTTACGATGCCTGGGGCCACGTGCATTCTCTAAGGCACTTGTTCACCAAAGTGATGCATCAATTCACCGAGCCCACGTGCCCTTTTTACGATGCCTGGGGTCACGTGCATTCTCTAAAGCACTCGTTCACCAAAATGATGTCTCAATTCACCGAGCCCACGTGCCCTTTTTACGATGCCACTTTCAAGATTCAATGGCTTTATGGTCCTACCCGACCTTCTCAAGATCTAGTGGCTTTACGGTCCCACCCGACCCTCTCAATTATGGCCAACGATATTGCACCTTGTAATTAAATTCCTCAATTTCATAATATCTTGGCCTAATTTGTTGATATCAAAGATACTCGATAAAAAAACGTGTGTGGGTACACAATCGGCCTTAGCCAAAATACAATATTTTTCTTTCTAAAAATCCCACTATTTAATGGTTCGCCAAAATATTTTTGGCGCTATCAACCGACGCCCGGTTATTTTCCAATTAATTACTGAAATTAATAAATTTTGGGATAAATACCCAAAATTACAAATCACATTCAATTCATGCGGATGTCCATGCATTTACACATCCATTCACTTCATAAAATCAACACACATGAATTTAGACAACTTTTCACATTTTGGATGAACAGTGTTTCGTGAACAGTACTCGTGAACAGTGTTTTGTGAACATTAATTCGTGAACAGTAACCCGTGAATAGTGTCGAGTGAACAGTAATTTTTCAGAATTTAATAAATGATAAATTAAACTCAGAAATCATTAAAATCATTAATTAAAACAATCAAACAATTAATTAAGCAAAACAAGCTTAATTAAACACATAAGCACAATTAAACAAATAAAGCAAGATTAAGCTAAACTAATCTAATCCATCCATCTAACCACCTATCTTAGGGCTAATACAACTTAATTAAATCACATAAACTAGAATTAAATCTAACTAAACCAACCCTAAGCAAGTTTAAGCACTAATCGAAGGATTAGGAGCTAAACTCACCTGTTAAGCAAGCCGGAGACACCGACGCGGTGGCGACGACGGTGGCTAGGCACCGGAACCTCTACCACGACGATCCAAGGTGGTCCCAAGCTCAACACAGCAACCACAGCTCGGACTCCCACTGAAAACATTGAAAACAGCCCGCCGGAGGAGAAACCGAGTTGAAAGGCTTGGCCGAGCTCACGGCGAGGGGTGGCCGACAACCTGCGGCACCAGGAGGTCTTGGAGGTCTTGCTGGAGGTTAGGATGGGCGGAGGAATGGCTGGAATGGAAGAAAAATGGCCGAAAAACGCGAAACAAAGTGCGAGGCTGCAAAGCGGGCCGACGGACCGGCGACCGGGCCTTGCGACGGCTGCTGGGACGGATGACGGCTCCGTTCGGGACGAAATAAGGTTCGTTGGAACGTTCTGTCTCTCCCAGTCACGGTGATAGGTGGCTCGTTCTCTGATTTATCCGGGAAGACCACTTTTGACTCGATTCTTCACTGAAGGGTCAGCTGGAGCAAAACCTTAAGGAAGAGGAAAACGAGGGAGAGAGGAGCTCGTCCGTTTGGAGGCCGAATGGGGGAGAGAGAGAGTGATGGGAGGGCTGAAAGCACTCCTCATTAAGTTCATTAAATGGCTACTTCAAGTCCCCATGCCATGACATCATCTTCTCTCTCTTCTTTTGCCCTTATCCCTTTGCTTTTGGGGGCAATTTGGTCATTTCTACCTTGCACAAATTACCAATCTATCCTTGGGCTGAAATTGGTGGATGGGCCTAAGAAATGGGCTTGTCCATGAATAGGAGTGGGCTTGGGAATTTATTGGGCTTTGAAATGGTTAAGGCTTGGCCCATGGGCTTAGAAGATGAATAGTTGGTTTAGGCCCAATGGCTCATTTGATTGTCTTAGGCCCATATGGTGGCTATCCCAACTTGGGCCTAAGGCCCATACTGGCTTGGCCCTACCCACGTCCTCACGGGCTTACTTTCTCGGTCTGAAAATCCCTTTTCCAATTGCTCGGCTTCACCGGCTCACGACGACTGAAGCTGAAGGACTTCATCTAATGTTTGTCCCGAACATTCCCGATAATTCGAAGTCCAGTCCTAAGTTCTCTTGCCATGTTAATTTCGCCCTAATGCCATTTTGGTTATAACTCAGACTGACGGGCGGCTTAGAGGATTCACGCGTAACCGACTCGTGCCAAACCACGTTCAAGACATCTTGACGCATGGACGTCCTTGACTGCATGAAATTACGGAGGATAGATTCTTATTTCAAAGTACACGATTACTGAGGATCGACATAGGGTCCTTCGTGAATTCGATAACAGTAAACGGAATCACCCGTCGTTCCATTATGTTATGTCCGCGAATCGACTTCTAGTCGTCCTTAGAATCGGCCTGCCTATCTACAGGATCGTCATCACGTAAGTTTCACGGTCAAGTCGTTTTCCCAGGTCGAGTCCTTTAGTCGTACAAGTTCTGTCCTCAAATAGCCTTTCCTTCAAGGTCAATATCTCAAGAGTGATCAATTCCGAGTGAGATCAACCAACAATGCATTGACGAAATTCACATCCATTCATTCCTCAAAGGGCTCGAATTTCAGGATGTCACAAAAACATTGTACTCAACTTTACTTGAAGAATCAGCTTGATTAGTTACTTGAACTAAATGTTCAACGTTATGCATTAACGGAGTTTGCTGATATGGTTACCGATCTCATAAAATTAATATTAAATGGAGAAAATTTTGCAAATAAGTTCCATGCATGTAGTTATTCACTTTTATCTGCATGTAGCACTCACTTCGGATAAGACAATTTTTTTACAGTTTATTTACTATTAACAGTATTCTCATCCGCGTAACCTAAGTCACTAATAGCAATTTTGAAACTATTTTCACGGAAACTTAAAATATGACAAGAAGAACGAAGAAATCTCTGCTTTCAACATGTATGGAAAATGTACTTCATCCTTTCTTTTATCAATCTAAAAAATAATCTGAAATGAAGGTTTGAGGAAGAAAATGACAGTACTTGATATTTTTGCGAGTTTATTTTCTTATGGTTCTGGCAATTTAAGATTTTTTCATACAAGACATTTGAAATCTACGAAAGTACACTAGAATGTACTGCACAATTTTATTTTTTTTTCGAAGCTTAAAACTCCTACTCGATTCAAGATTTTTGCGAGGAAAATGGTAAATCCTTTTGAGTACGATCAAATGAACTATTAATTTAAGTATTCTATAAGTTTATTTCTCTATTGTCAGTAGAATAATAGACAAACCAACAGACATCCATATCAGTTAATTTTGAATGGCGAGATGGGAGCCGGGAATCAAGTATAGAACCTCAACGTAACTCCCAAAATCTGCCAATATCTTTTAAACGGAAAACGTGAATCACGAACTATGTGATTTCGTTCAAGTTAAGATCATTGTGGGCCTAAGGATTGTAGCAGCATCGCTTTGTCGGACGGTCCTTCTTGACACAAAGTGCTTTCGGTCGGACGCACAAATGCCTCTTTAGCATCGCATAGGGTATCCGAGGGCTCCGATTTTCCTTTTTCTAGGCAGAACTTCTCCCGACAGAGTTCTTTAATTTTTCAGATGTACTTTTCCTTTTAGGCCCTGTTGGACCCAGATTGCCTGGTTCTGTGGAAAACCTGTTGCCAGTTGTGTTGGCGGTTGGGAGAAGTAACATGCCCTTTTGGAGGGTCCCTCTTATATTAACTCCAATTTGGCTTTGACGGAATCTTGTCATTGTCGCGACCTCTTTTTTCGGCGCCCGGGGCTAGGTACGGGCGCCTTGCGGAGGCTAATGGCTTGGCTAAATTTATTAGGCCCAGACTCTCCCAAATCCACCAATTCACGACTTTAATAGTCTAAGTTTTTAACCTCGTAAGTTAATTTTTAAAACGGAGTCACCACTAATCAATTTGGGGTGGGTTGATTAGAAACCCATGCGAAGTATTGGGAGAAATACTCGCTCCTGCGCAACCGAGAAATTAGGATCGGGGACTTGATTACACTAGTTAATCACTAATGTCCTTTCGGTACCTAATCTTGTTTAAACTCTCAGGTCTTTTGGATGTTTTAGGGATTTTCCATGCATTTTTGGAGAGAAAAGACATTTTTGGGGTCTTTCCTATTTTTTGGACATAAAAGGGATTTTTGGATTTTTTGGTTTTTTTTTTTTTTGAAAAATACAAGTCTTTTTGGCTTTTTATGATTTTTTTTTGGCATTTTTGGAAAATATGAAATAATTTTGATTTTTTTTCGGAAAATAAAATACTTTTTAATATTTTTTTGGAAAATTAAGTATTTTTATTTTTCTTGGTTTTTCTGGAAAATAAAATATTTTTTGATATATTTTTTTCGAAAATAAATCCTTTTGATTTTTTTTTGAAATTTTTTTGAAATTATTGAAAATAAATTATTTTATTTATTTATTTTTATTTATTAAAAAATTATAATAAAAAAAAACTCGGGCCAGCCCAAAACGCAGACGGGCTCGACTTTTTTTTTTTATAACTTAAAACGACGCCGCGGCGGGCGTTTGGGGACACCGCGCCGGGCGTTTGGGGACGCCCGGCCCGGCCCGATAACTCGGCTCAACGACCCGACTCCCCGGCAAAACCCTACCCGACCCGGCTCGGCTTGTGACCCGGTTCCTTCAAACCCTACTCGACCCGGCCCGGCACATGACCCGCTTCCCTGGCCGCCCCAGATTGCGAACCCTACCCGATTTTCCGGGTCCGGATCCGCTTCGCGACCTAGAAAATCACAAACCCTAGGGTTTGCGAATCCATGGTGCCGGGGACAGAAACCGAAGCGTTACGACGACGACAGCAACGATGATGGCGACTACGACGACGGTGACGGCGATGGAAAGTGGTTACGATGAACGGCAGGGATGACGGCGACGGGCCTATTTTTACCTTTTCTTGAATGGAGGCAATGACGGTGACGGCAGGGGTTGATTTACGACGGCGGAGGCCACGGCGAGCAACGACGAAGCTAGAGGGCTCTATCTGCGACGGTGAAGACTGTGGCGAATGACGACGACGACGGCGACGGCGAGAACCTGGACTCGGTCGGAACCAACCGGAAAGCCCTCTCTCTGTGTCCGTGTGTTTCGTTTCAGCCCTCTCACTCTCAGATCTACCCCCTCACGCTTGGATCCACCTCGAGCACTTCGGCCGACCTCAGATCTCGGCCTGCTCGTCCTCGGCCCCCCTTTCTGAAGTCTCTCAGTTGGGAGGTTTCGAAGATCTGCAGCCCTCGACCTTCGCTGCCTCTCTCTCTCTGCTCCTCCTTCTCTATGGCCCTCCTCTCCTCCGACGTCGACGGTGGCCCCCTCTATTTATAGGCGAGGGGGGCGGCCGGTCGGCGAGGGTCGACCCGCGCTTGGACCGCCGTCCCATCCGCCATCGGCTCCTCCTCCACGTCCCCGTCGACGCCAACGCTCCTCTGCTCCACGTGCGTCGCCGTCCGTCCATCTCCCTCCGTCGTCGCCCCTCGCGCGTGTGCTGCAATGGCGCGAGGAAGAAGAAGACCCGGCTGGGCCGGGCTGAGGCGGAAATGGGCCGAGGGCCTATGCGGAGGCTATTTTTTCTTCTTTTCTGTCTTTTTTTTTTCGTTTCCTTTATGTTTTTCTTCTGTTTTTACTTTGTTTTGTTATTTTTTTGTTTTTATTATTTATTATCCGAAAAAAGGCAAAATAAAATAAACTAAACTAAAATAAAATAAAGTAAAGTAAAACCTAATTAATTAAAAGGAAATTTTAGGCGTCAACAGTCATTGGTTGAATCAAGATCATAATTGAGTTGAATGGAAGGACGTCGCCGTTATCTCGTGAATTACATGATAATGGACGGGTTTAACATTTATCTTCATTTCAGATTTGCGGAACAAATTAATTTGAAGTCTCATCACGCAGAGCCTCTCCCTTCAGGATTTTATGAAGCTTTAGCTTGCATCTTAATTGGAATCATGGTATTGGTTTACCTATTTAAGGTAAGCCCAAATGAGTTTTTTGATTTTTCAGATGTTTTAAGGAAGGATTCAAGACGTTTACTATTGAATAGTACTTGTATTTGATTTGGGGCGACTTCCGATAAGAAGATTAAATTGTCCCAAATGATATACTACTTCTAATTCATTTTAGAAAAGAAATATGATGGACTTTTTGACGACTTTAAATCTCCATCTACATGCAATTTAAAAGTCAAGCTTCAATCAATAAAAAATGATATGCAAATATCTTTGCTTATATCACGGTAGTAGAATGGTAATATTACCTATTCTAATGGACGAAAAAGTTAAACTATAGTACAGGGCCATGAATATTGATTCTTGTCTATCCGCACGTGCTGCTTCATCCTCCTATGTCCCGAAGTCGCGGGCGAGAGAGAAAATAAGCTTCCGAATGTATTCTTTTCCGATATCACAGTCTACGCTACTTTTCTGCTTCAACGCTTCCATAGAAAGCCTCCAAAGCACCATTCTCTTGATCCATATAAGCCCTCTTGATGGATTGTTGAAAGGACAGTTCCCTTGTAACCGAAATTTTAGCACTGAGGCACGATAAATTCCAACAAAGCAAAAACATGGCATTTGGCTCCATTTCGGTTCTGTGGAATAAATGGAACATCCGAGGCTTCGTCATGCTGAGCCTTTGGCTTCAAGTCTTTCTGATTTTATTTGCACCCCTTAGAAAGAAAACATCAAATTGGGCCATCCTTTCCCCCTTGTGGTTGGCTTATTTGATGGCTGACTGGGTAGCTGCATTCGCGATTGGGCTCATCTCTCACAACCAAAACAATCCGTTCACTCATGAAGCTGAAGTAGATCGAGCACTTCTTGCATTTTGGGCTTCATTTCTCTTGTTACATCTTGGCGGTCCAGACACCATCACTGCCTTCTCTATGGAGGATAGCGCGCTTTGGCGACGGCACTTGCTCAGTCTTGTCTTCCAAGTCGGTTCTGGGATTTATGTCTTTATGCAGATCTTTCCCACAGACAAATCACTGTTGATCCCAACGATATTGGTGTTTCTTGCTGGTGTAATAAAAAATGTGGAGAGGACGGTGGCACTTAATATCTCGAGCCTCCCAAAGCTTAGGGAATGGCCGTTCTCACAGCGCGAGGGTCCTAATGATGTAGCTTCCAAGATTGAGAATGTCTTGAAAGACCCACAGCCAAAGTGGGTAAATCTTGGCGAGACAAGTGTGGTGAAGCATGCATACTACCTATTTCAAATGTTTATGGTCCTTCTCGGAGATCTCATGTTCACATTTCGTGAACGCCAAGTGAGCCACGGATATTTCAACAAAATTTCTGCAATGGATGCGTTGAGGGTGATATCAGTTGAACTCCAGTTCATGTACGAGGTGCTCTACACAAAAACATTGGCATATTCTATTTTGAGCTACATTTTTCGCTTCATAGCCTTCACCAATGTTGCAACGGCTTTCGTTTTGTTCAATCACCTAAAAAAGCATCAGCTCCCCGATCTCGACGTGGAAATTACTTATTCCCTTCTTTTTGGAGGGATTGCTCTTGACGTAATAGCTCTGTTGATGCTTGTTGATGCTTGTTTTCTCTGATTGGACTATTGTGGGAATCGAGTATGTTTCATTGTTCAACAAGTTCATAGTTGTCATGAGTGAGTGGAGAAAGCCCCAATTCGTCACATGTGAAGCACATCCTAACACCAATGATACTTATACGGCTTTAGATACACCATTCATATTTCGAAGGTGGTCAGAATCGATCTCTGCTTGCAACCTTTTATCTGAGTTCACGAATAAGAGTCCGAGAAAGATGTTGAAGCACGGTCAATGCTCGGGCATCATTCACAATCAATGTTGGGGACTCATTCGCGATCGATGCTACGGCATCCTTGGCGTCATTCGCGATCGATGCTGCGGCATCCTTGGCGTCATTCGCCGTCGATGCTGCGGCATCCTTGGCGTCATTCACCGTCGATGCTATGGCACCGCCTTTTTCCGTTGTGCCACTGCCTTTTACAATTGTGCCAGGTTTTTCTTCGTCTATGGCTTTTGCGCAACGCTCGGCGCAACGCTCGGCGCAATGCTCAACGCAACGCTCATTCTACCAGCCCTTATCATTTTTAAAATACTCGAGCCTCATCTCTCCCCTTATAGAGTACCTAGGATTGCAAACACAAAGTACGTGTCCAAGAATCCCTTCATTAAAGAGTTATGGATCTTTATCTTTGAGGAGGTGAGACGTAAATCCCAGTTGGCGGAAAATGAAAAAGTGAGAGAGATATTTGAGGCTAAAGGTGATTTGTTCTTCAAGAGTGAACCGTGGGGGATCGATTGGGAAGCGTATGTCACCAAGGTGAATTTTGATGCTAGCATTATAATATGGCATATTGCTACTGAAATATGCTATAACAGAGAGACACCCACAGCAAAAAATGAAAAAAGGAAATTCAGCAAGATCCTCTCTGACTACATGATATATCTTTTACTTAATCAATCTAATCTCATGTCCACTGTAGCTGGTATTGCCCAAATTAGATCGGCGAAAATTCTTGACGAGATACGTAGACACGTGAGGGATGTGGAGGAGCTATGCGTGAAGGAGCTATGCACAAGTTTGTATAGTAAGTCTTCCGAGATTAGGGAATCCACGCTCTCTCAGGGAATCAAGTTGGCCAAAGAGATGGAAGGGCTCGAGAAAGATAAGTGGGAGGTGATGAGCGGAGTGTGGGTTGAGATGTTATCATATGCAGCGGCTCATATTAAGGGGGAGACACATGTGCAGGTGTTGAGCCAAGGTAGAGAGCTTCTTGCCTTTGTTTGGCTGTTGATGGCCCATTTCGGTTGTTTCTACAATCCTGAATGGGGCATTTGCGCGAATTATGAAGATTTGCATCTCTTTGACAAGACCCAGGATGGCGAGCCCAGAGAATGGCTTCATGTATTCTGACATCAGATGTGATATCTATCATCCCCATTAGCTTTTTGTAATAGAATATATATGTGTGCGGATGGTTTGATGCTTAAATGCAATTCACCTTCTTCAATAAACAGGACCGCGTTAAGCCAATTGACAACACACTTACATGCTAGATTAGGAAGAGTCAAGGCATTACTAGTTCTCGTCAAGCAATTTACAAACCGATTTCATGAGATGTAGAATTATCAGGAAGAGTCACAAATCAGCTCTAAAAGTTTTGAACGTTCCCATCACAAGTGATGACTAGTGACTACATTAACTCCACCATGCTATATTACATCGCACGGTCACCCAACGCTAAGCCCCATCTGCCAGAGTCCGCTTTGAAGTGCTGATGCATAGAACTGCAACAAGTCAAACCAGTTAGGACCAATACAAGTTGTCCAAGATATGACATAAAAATCAGAAATTCTGAATACATCATTACCGTTATTTCCTCGAATAAAAGAACACATGTGCGAGATCCTTGTTTTTAATGTTTTCCAAAAAGACGAAATGAACATCATGTGCGATTATCATCTAAACTGAGAATATTTTCACTCATATGAGGTGCCGAGAACTCAACCCATAGATCATCATCCCCGACTAATTAAAGTTACAGACAAGTAGTTGAAGGCACATTGGATTCAGTATGACCAATAAATACAAGGACGAAAAAAATAGGAAATTCAGCATAATCGAGCTACATTGAGAAATTTTTGTTGAAGAATTCTCCTAATGGATAGAGATCATGTTGAGAGAAGTATCTCGACAATTGATGCCAAAATTCAGTTTGACGATAACCGGTCTCCTGAGAATATATTTCAAGAAATCCGTGGGGGGTTTTCGCGACAACCGGCCCTTTCTGTCCTCCTACTCTACTCAAAACAAGGAAGATCAATAAAACGTAATTCAATCGAGCGGAAAAGAAACCAAAAATTACCAACTAATTTACCCAGAGAAAAGGCTTATGACGAATTAGGTGGTCAATCTATCATATTGCATTTCTGAAATTTGGTCTCCTACGCTTGTCTTAACTTATTTCTTGGAATAATGGATGGTGGTGATGTTTTATGTGAAGAAAATCAAATAATGGACAGCGATAATGATGAAAGGAATAAGAGGT
Source organism: Eucalyptus cloeziana (assembly GCA_014182715.1). Lineage (NCBI taxonomy): Eukaryota > Viridiplantae > Streptophyta > Magnoliopsida > Myrtales > Myrtaceae > Eucalyptus > Eucalyptus cloeziana. Next base: position 2,607,196 of record CM024634.1, on the reverse strand, counting down.
TATTGTCCAATTATATAAATTTTCAACAGCTTGATTCAATTTTTTTTTTCAGAATGTTAAAAAGAGTTCACCTTAGTTGCTATTTTCCTTTCTCATTTTTTTAATTTCCCTTTTCAACCTTTCTTTTTTACTCTCAACAAGTAACTTTCTTAATACGGTGTTGTTATATGTCGTACAAGCTGGTTTGTTTAAGAGAATGAGAAATAAAATTCATTGATTTTTTTAATATAAGTTATATGATTTATCAAAAATATTTCGTAAATTAATAATTTTTACTCGTTTGTCAAATCGTGGTCGCCGTGCATCGTATCGGTAGTCCACCACCGTCTCATCTCAAAGCTCTCCTCCTTTCGCGCCACGGGACTCGCATCGCCCCGATCCTCCGCTACGACGGACGACGGAGCATCCGCTTCGACGGGCGAGCGCTTCCCGTGGCCTCCGCCGCCGCTCCACCCATCGACGCCGGAACGTCGATTCGGAAGTCGATCAGCTGGTGGCCCGGTACGTACTTCTCTCGCCCGTTACCAACGCCTCGTGGGAAGCGAGATCCGAGATATTCAAGGAGGTCGGCGATGCCGGGGCGACGGAGAGCGCTGCTTCGCCGGAAAGCGAATTGGTTCCGAGGAGTCCGTCCAGGAGCAGGACGAGCGTTTTCGAGTGATTATGTTGCTCGGAGATCAGTATGGGAATCCTTGGGATGAGATCAGGATGGGGAAGTTGGTGGAAGATGTCGATGCTCTCGTGGGACTATATAAGGTAAATCAAACCGAGCTTTGAACAACTATCAGATGGTGATGCTTTTGTTTCTGGTTCTGAATGTGGTGCCATTTGTTTTCTGCGATGTTTCTCTGGCTTAAATTTCTCGGTTTGAATGATGGTTCAGCGGTTGAAATGTGGTTTTAACAGAATTTCGAGCGTTTTTGTCCCTGCCTATTGCTTGTATCAGCGCAATGCATGCTGCGTCATTGTAAGAAAGAGAGTTCCCACGGACTTTCTGCACAAGAGATGAATTTGTATATGATGTCATCGACAATGCTAGAGTTAGGTAATACAGTTTGTGGTGCTTCGATAAATTCCTGATATAAAACTGAAAGGTGCCGGAGCTTAGTCGGTGGGTAATCAGTTCTAGTATTCTGCTATTCGTAGTTTGAATGGCAAGTCGTTGTTTGAATAATCTAGAATTGGTCTTCTGGTAATTAGGGAATACATTGTAACAACATGCTGCTGCTTTCGTGTGAGAAGTACTTTGTCTCTATCATTCGTATATGTGCATATCTAAATTCTCATTAATCTTTTTCCATATCAAGTTCTGCAACCAGAATGCCTAAGTTCTCCGGTCATTAGCCATAGTTCAAATAGTGTGGGAATTCATCATTAGAATTGTGCGTAACAGAACATCCCCATTGTATTCAGCCTTTTGCTTTTGGACCAGCATTGCTCCATTGACAATGGCAACACAAGGCCTCTATTATTAGTCACTGCTTCGGTAGACAGAATGGTTCTCAAGAGGCCAATCCATATGGACACTGAATTGCAAATAGCATGAGCTGTTACATGGGTTGGGCGCTCATCAATGGCAATCCAACTGGATGTAACTCAGTCCACGGAAGGTATCAAATGAAACAGTACTTCCAATCAATGATAGTATGCTACTTCCTCCCCTCAAGTTGATGATTGCTTTATTGGCTTATGGGACGAGAATATACATTTCCATCTGCTGCCACTAAGCAGTTGCAGGAGCAAGGAGCCACATTACTCCTGATCCTGAAGGATGGTGTCATTTTGATGGCTGTGCCTTAAATGTGTGTTTATTCTTTGCAAACCTTATTTACTCTTGCATGTTTTCTTTACTCTACTCATAAAAACTACAGAGAAGTTTGCGAATTTGCTAGCCATTCACCATTCTCTTATTACCAAAAAATAATAAAAAAATCAAACCCATCCTAACAACAGAAAAGCCTGCTAATCAACATCCTTTCCAAGAAATATTGGTCTTTTGTCAAGGCTTTCGACATGTTGTTCAAGCACAATACTCAGATGTAAAATCTTCAAGAAGTTATCCTTTCCATGATAGAGTCTCATTACTGATCCATTATGCTGTTTACCTTAAACTGGTAATTTTCTGCAGATATCCGGCATTCCTCAGATTCAGTTGCACTTACTGCCAATTTCACCTTTGTGGCTCGTGATTTTAAAACTGGGAAATCAGCTCCAATTAAAACCATCTTGCCAGAGATAAAGAGTGAAAAGTTACTTTGGCAAGAGGCAGAAAAGAGGAGTAAAATGATGAAAAAGAAGAGAGAAGAACGTAATGGAGATACTAAGGTGGAGGACTTGTCCAGGCTCCTAGCTTTACTTGCCGAAGGTCATGTCTTCTGTAATATGCCTGCTCTGGCAGACACAGATAGCATTCTGATAAGGGACACTTGTTTTGAGAACTCATTAGTATGCCAGCCACAGGAAAGGAATATTCACTGGAGGATATTTGGAGGATTTTAATGTGAAGGCCTTTTGAAATGGCCTTTTCAACCAGATATGCCTTTGCTGGTGTGGCATCCTGGTTCTTTGAAGTTGACCAAGTACTCATCCGGCACATGATGTATTTCTATGTCTAGGTGCTGCTGTTGCATTACTTAGCTGCTGGGTGTGGATCTGTGGCAATGATTACATGATGTGTCTGCTGTTGCAGTCTTCTATAAGCACGGATTGTTGTACTTGAGCCTCACTCTTGCAGTTTGATGTATATGTGTGAAATTATGGATCTGTTAAGTGGAAGATCATAGTCTGAAGGATATTATTTTTGGGATGTAGGCGGATGCTGGCAATTTGCTCTGCCTCAAATGCTGTGTCCTGTAAACAAAGCTTGACAATCCAGCTGAACTCCTAATTGACGTCGAAGTTGTGGCCCGTGTGATGCTTACCTGAGCTCAGGTCAAGCGAGGTACCATTGGCCCATGCATGTTACATTTTCCTTTAGCAAATTTTGATACCATTCTGCTACTCTGATCAGAAGTCAAAGGATGCTGTGGTTAGGGGATTATTCTCTTTTACTCCCCCTTTCTTTTGGGCCCAAGCTATCTACCGTCCCTTAACATAATGACCATGCATAAGAAAATTTGAATAGAAAACAAGAATGAACTGGTTACCTAGTTGGGGGATACTGAAGTCTGTCTTTAATCCTATCTAAATGGTGAACTGAACCTTTGTGAAGTTACCGTATCTTTGGTCAGACTTGGTTTCATATCACCATGTCTTAGATACTCCTAATAAATTTGTTGTTATTTCATCTATCATCCTAACAGGGGTCAAATGAATTCTACTTTACATTAACCATACGTCCTGAGGCCTTGAATGATGGACTGAGGATTCAGAAGTCCCATCCATGGAAGAAGAGTCTCGGCATGTCCTTGAACATTTGGATGCTGAGAGTTGTCAGACTTCATCCTGGATACACTTCTCCAGTGACTGAAGTGAACGGAAGTGCTTAGTCACAGGTTGAATGATAATTAGTGGGCGACTGAAGTTGATTTTCAAAAAGCAGGACAACATTGCCAAGCAAAAGAGGAACTCGGGGACGTCAGTCTAGTTTGGAACTTGAGGGATGTCTAACCCACCAAACATGTATCAGCATTGCGAAGTCCAATTATTTACCACTTCTGAGAAAGTCTCACTGCGCGATGAGATAAACCAAAGATTAGAAGATGCCAAGTAAAACGATGTTGAGAAATAAGAGCTCCTGCCAAGTAAAGTCTCAAAGGGACATGGGACTAAACATGTCACTGGTTCAAATTGATGGATGGTGATAGGAAAGTTGTGAACTTCCACATCTGGTAATAAACTGGTACTATGTTCAGCGTTGATATATGAGTGTTTTTTGCTTTGTGACAGAGTTGTTTGCTTTGTCCTATTGCTAGGTCAAGGGACTACACGCTTGCCATTGCATCGAGAATTAACAGAGCTCTTATGATAAGGCTTCTTTACAGTGGAATTCTTTGGAAATTTGCTTGCAGAACATGCTTGGAAGTAATTGGTAAGTTGGCATCCTTCATAAGATAATCCATCAACATTTCAGATTTAGACTGGTTGATAATCTGGGGTCAGAACTTGGGAGTTTATTGCTACCAGATCTAGTTGCAGTTATTAGCAATTTATATGAGACAATTCTCTGTTAAACTGCTTATTCTTACGAAATTTCTGTACTTGAATGATCGAAAATGGAAAAGGTTAGAACAGAGGATTCTTGCGAGCATTTGCAAGAATTTTTTGTTGAAACCTGGCTCACCGAGCCTTCATTTTCATTTCTCCCTAATAAGTTTCCAATAATCTACTATGTCCAATCTGAACATTCAGTTAACTTTAATAATCAGATCCAACTCAAACTATGATGTTGGTTCTATACCAATGAGACCTTGCACAAGGCCATGAAAAGACCTAAAAAGAGTTCTGGTGAGCAAAGTCTCAAGATTGTCAGTACTTCGTGCAGTTGGTCACCTTGCTGATTCTGTTGGGACAGTTAATATTATGTAGTTCCATAAACAACTAGCAAAGCACATGCAATTGGCATTCATGAGAACATATACATCTATAATAAGGAGATGCTTAACACAGACTTCATGAACTTTTCACTGCAGGCCCGCGTAGTTTTATGTGAAGCCCCTATTGAAAGTCGGGTGTTACAAGTTAAATAGAAGTACGAAATTAAATTGTCGCCCTGGGGCCATAGGTGAGTTTAGAACAAACTTGTATAGCTGGTGTTGTTGATACCATTGTGACTATGTCTGAACCCACAAGAATAAAGTGGTTCGGGGAATTAGTATGTTACAAATGCATTTTGTCTTGCTAATCGAAACTTAGTGAATAGCAAAAACTCACCAACTCGTTGTGTTTCTGGGAAAAACTCTATTAGCTATCCTTTAGGTTACGAGTCAAATTATTGAGCTTTAAGGGGGAAAAAAAAAAGCTCGAAAACATTTCTTGGCTAAAACCAGTTACAGATGTCAGGATTAATACAGCATAGAATCTTGTTCTTGCCATGTTCTAATTGGTTACCATATATCAGGTTCTGTCTTGAAGGAAACAACTATTTAGCTAGAGTTAAAACCATATCTCAAGCTCTTGCTGCAAGTCAAATGGGAGAGACATGCCTTAGGGCGTTAGCTTCAACCAACAATATGGGTGAATATGAACCGGTCGGATTTACGCTTTTGCGTAAGCAACTCTTCCTTTTTTTTCTTTTTTTTTTTTTTATATTTGTAAGAATATGATCTTGCATTTATTTCTTCTGTTTATTTGGATTTCATAATCGTTCTCTTTGATGGTAGTTGATGAGATATGCTCACAAAAAGACTTAAAAAAGACTTTTTGGACCATTATCCCTAAAGGGAAAATCGTCCAAAATGTAAGAAGATGGACAGTAGAATGTGCTTCAATTTCTTTACCGACACAGTCCGTATCTATATATACTCACACATGGTTCACCAATTAATAACTTCATTTCCATCATTAAGAACACAGAAAAGTAGGACCCCTTTTTTAAATGTTTTGCCCAAGCTCTCGTGATGGATGAAACGTCAACAGATGTGTACCTCTTTGTTGTTGTTACTTCTTGTTGGGGTGTGGTGGACAGAGTTTAAGCCTATTAAGCTGCCTTAGATTTCATTGGGAGCAGAAGTTATTGAATTGAAAGCGCCATCTAATTAATTCAGTTGTTTATTTTCACTTTGAAAATCCCAATGTTGAAATTTGACGATGTAATTGCCTTTTCAATTTTCGTTGTTTTTCTCATGAGATTGACCTTCTTGAAAAATAGAATTCACTTCTTAAAGAGAGTGAAAAGATTTGAAGATGACAACATCTTCCGTTGGCATAGCTTTCATATTCCCCTCATCAGTAAAGCAATCTACAACCCCTCACTTGGTTTATGCTTGTCTGGTCTCTTTTATCTCTTATTGAAAGTTAGACTACAAAAAATAACGAACACACATGAGTCGATCAGATATGTAAACACCTAGATCACCTTGAGAATCTCTATATGTTTAGAGTAAAGCGCTAAGTATCCACATTTGTTTAGGAAGATAGAAGATTAAGCAGTCCAAGCATGTGAAAGCATGTAATTGACTCGATAATATGGTCTTTGTCCTTTGAGAAAGAGAAGGAATGGCAGTTCTAGTCCTTTTTTTTTTGTCAGCTGTATTACATCAACCTCTCGGCGTCATACAAATATGATATGCTTACTGATATGCAATTATATACAAATTGGTTGGGCTATTACCCAATGAGGTTAAGACTTTAGTTCTGGATTACCGTAATAAAATAGTACCGGTAGCAGACTCGATGATATCGTCTTTTGTCCTTTGAGAAAGACAAGCTGTAAAAAAATAGACAGGTTGATTGATTTTAGAGCATGTAAACCGCCGTATGCATTTATATGAATTATATAATATTGTATAAGGCCACCTCTAAAATGGTGAGCACAGTTCTAAGATTATTTTAAATGAGAAACATTAAGATTCAAATATGATTCCATTGTATCTTCACCAAACGTATGCCTATTTAGTCAATTAGTTGGGTATTACATGATTTTGCTAATTCTCGATCGTAAGTTGTAGTATTTTCCGATGAACGCTATGTTTCTATAACTTTAGAATAATTAATAAAAGATTTAGTTCCACGTGCAATTTTATGTCTGTGATTTTTGTTCACATGTAATCCCTTTGCTAATAAAACAATAGATATCGTATGTGAATGTAGTAGTGGAAACTGCACTACTGAATGGATGAAGATGGCGTCAGGATGTAAAAGCGAAGTAAAGAAGTGGTGTCCGGGCCGTAAAAGATAAAAGAAATGATCATAATAGCTATGATGACGAAAATCGAGAGTAAGATGAAAGAATAGTGGAAACAAGTCTTCTAGTTGATTATAACCCAATCAATTTCAATCATTACCAATTTATTTCTGTTGTTGCCAAAAGCCTAGCTTCACTCTCCTTTCCGACCTAAGTATCTTATTTCTATCAACAACTATATTTATTAATATCTATTATGTTGGGACTAATAATACAACCTAGAAGGGGTTAATTAGTTCAATGATGACTATGAAGAACTTTTGTGGAACATAAGTAAACAACATGAAAAATAGCTAAGGGCAATTACGTGCATGAGAGGTTATCCGCCGAGACTATGCGAAGGTGGTGTTGGTGAGCACGTAATGATGATAATGATGGATAGAATATGTAAAGCCTACAACTTTAGTAATTCAGTTTTATTTCCAAGTTTACATTTACTCTTCAGGTGATACATTTAACATGGATTAGATTCCATTAGTAATCTTTAGGACAACTACAATCAATAAGTGTATATAACACGATATCGAGACACAGTCACTCTTACATATACACTTGTTCTCAAAACGATTACAAGAATAATGAAACTTTCTAATTAAAGAGGAGATAGATGAAGTACAATAGCAATACTTCCAATTTTTCCATCCAACCTTTTCTATGCTTTTTTGATCCTTATTATATATATGTCTTCAACAATGTCGTTAGAGACTCTCGTGGGATCCAATAGCTATTTTAAGAGTTGCCAAAAGTTTTTGCCAAAATCAGCATTGCCCATTGCTAGCACTTGAATTTTAGGTAACAACTCAAATTTCCACCGTAGTAAAAGTACAAAATTGAAATATAAATAAATAAATAGCAAGATAAATAAATAATAAATAACAAATAAAATTGGGAGCCAATTCGGATGGGTCCGTTCATGCGAGTTCACTCTTGACCGCCTTCGTTCCATATCTTAATGCAACCCGTAACAACAGAAGGCCCTCCCCCCCCACACACACACAAAAAAAAAAAGGAAAAGAAAAGAAAAACAAAGAAAGAAACCGCGGTCGAAATTTGTCAAGCGGCCTCGTCTCCTTGCCGAAACCGAGAGCTTCCGACGGCTTGAGTACTGACTGAAGTTTGCTTTCAGATCCCGCCTTTCCTGCTCTGCTTCTCCCTGTTTTCCAGGTCGCGAAGCTTGAAAAGCTTCAATCTCGGTTCGGGCATCACCACCGAAGTTGATCACCTTCCAGGACTTCTTCTTGTTACTGTAAGCTTCGGTCATGATCAAGATTCCTCTTCGATAACGTGAAATTCAAAACCTTTTTGTCTCGGTTGACTTAATTTAGGATTAAGAGCAGAGATTCATGTCATGGCGGTGTTATGCGAAAACAGAATTTTTTTTTTTTTTTTGACGAATTGGTTTAAATCATTGATGCTTTGGTATTGTCAAATTGAAACGTTGCTTTAGTATCGCATATAGGAACGTGTCAGATGCCGAACCAAATTAGCATATAATTTCTCACTGACTCTGGATCACTTTGAATGTATGTGGACATCTTCTGCATGAAAGGAATTCTTCATCAATCACTGAGCACAATTGCAGTTTGATTTCCATGTTACTTATGATCGAATCTGCACCTTTTGTTTTTATGTTGCTCCGTTGTTGCTGTGCTCGCTGCGATGGTGACTCAGTGATAAAAGAAATGAAATGGAGTCTATATAGCATTCGATGATGATCGGAGATGAGTTTTTCTGATAGCCATCTCCCTTGCATCCCATTTGCTCATGTTCTGGTCATTTTCGTTATGCTGAGAAAGGAAGAGTCTGGTAATGGATGGTGTTTGACCGTGGTAGCCGCATGACGGAGGTGGTTGATAGTCATGTTTGGGAGATTGATAGTCATGGACCATGGTCCATCACAAATCTCTAGCTCCTGCTGCTGCTGCTTCTACTACTGTTAGTAGTAAGACTTCCCACACAGATAGGGCAGGTCTCATCTGTTCTAGATCCATGTGAGGGTTTTACTACTGATGTGTTCTTGGTTATAGTTTTCCCCATTGATTTAGCCTCTCCCATAAACTTCCTTGAAAAAATTCGTCGAGATTGTTCTCAATTTTGTGCTTGTGTTTCCTTCTTTAGATGCCCTAGAATTAAGAGATGCTTCCGCTCTATCTGATCTTCTGCTTTTTACAGTAGCACCAACATTGTGCTCTTAGCCTCTTCTAAGTCCTTCATAGCAAAGAATCACTGGATGTCTACATTCTTATTTTTTTGGTTACGTTACTCTCCGCATCAAGTTCCTCTGGTTGCTATTGAGCAAGGTGGTGACTTCACTTTTGTCCACATGACAACCAGATTGATTCCTGGAAGATCATTAGTCCTCCCTTATGAAAATAACTACGCATCATTCTCATACTGGTGGATATGTTAGTTTCATGATCAAATTAACTGTCCAAAATTGCATGCATTGCGGTCTTACGACTACTGTTGTTGCAGAGGAAACAAGAGAGGCTGAGGAAGATGGAAGAGAGACAGGTATACTTGCAACTTTACGAGGCCAAGGAAGCCCTCCTTCACGTATGCAGCGATGGTTGCAGGATGATTGGACCATGCGACAAACTCCTTAGAGCATCGCGGCCTGCCTGTGGATTCCTGCTTGTAAAGTTCTTAAGACCTTAGTACGTCATTTTGCCAGTTGCAAGGTTCGCGTTCCTGGAGGATGTGTTCACTGCAAGCGCATGTAGCAGCTTCTCGGATGTGTACCGAGCCTGATGATTGCAAGGTTCCTCTCTGTAGGTAAGTCAGAAGAACTTCTATGTTTGTCTCCTCAATTTTAATCTGGAGAAGTTTAGGAACGTGTCTAAATGGGTTGTTCTACGTACATGTTTTTTTTTTCTTTTGATCAGTCCAATTCTAACTCCTCTCTCTCAAACTTTTACTTTGCCTCTCAGTAGAAGTAAGAGTCGAACCCCACACTTAAAACTAAACATCTCCACCCTACCCTTATTAGTGGGCCGTGGGCCCAATGGCTTCATTCACCTAATTAATTAGGTCCTAAAGAGCATTGGATATTGAGCAAAACTCGCTTCAAACGGTGAAGTGAGAATTGCATTGCTGACTCGTAAGTTCGCATTTTAAGTGTCTTGCACGGAAAAAAGCCCAATACTTATCTGAAGAAACTATGGTTGATGAGTCAAAACTTTTAAAGGCAAGAGTGTTTTTCTTCCCAAATGATTCTTCAATGATTAATAATTAAGTGATTATGCGAGATGCATATGGGGGAGTGAGTTACCTTATTGTGCGTAGAGTTGAAGAGCAGCATCTTCGTTGAACTGATATGTATTGTGAATTTGGTGGCTCTACATAATGTCTCTTTTGCTTTTGCCAGGCAATTTATAGTGAAGATTCGGCATCAAACCAAGAAAGATGATTCCAAGTGGAAAATGTTGGTCAACAAAGTAATTGCAGCTAAGAATGCATTGGACCACTCTCAGCTCGGTGCTCAGGTTTATTGTGATAACTTTGTATCTTTTAGAAAATATGCTTTCCCACAAGTTTGATTCATCCCAATTCAAAATGAATAAATAAATTGCTGGGACCTTATAGTTCTTTTTTTATACTATAAAGTCTTTACAGTGACCTGTACATGAGTTAGCTGGATAATGTATATACATTACTTACATTTGATTTTTAGCTTTTTTTTTTTTTTGGTTGGATCAGATTGCTTTACTCCATTAGCCACAAGGCTTTATCTTTTGCAATTGTATCATGAGTGCAACTAGTATTAGCAGAATTCTCGCCTAGACCCGCTTGGCAAACCCAATGCAACCAGAGGGATTGGATTTGGATCGGACCTGCATAATCAAAAGTACTGTCCCAGGCCAGACAAGAAATTTTCTTCCATTTGTGCATAATCTCCATTGGATTTTAATGAATCACCCTTTAAATCAACTTTAATGGTGGAAAACACAACCTAAAAATTCGAAGGCATAAACTATCATCAGGTATTAATGATAGTCGGTATTGATGACAAACTTACCTGCAATCTAAGTATATGCATTTGAAAGATTATCGTCATATTAATGGAATTTACCAAACTTTTGGATAGTTAATAAAGTTATTTGAACAATATCTACTAATACCTATGTGAAATTATGAGTGTGACATAAATATCTACTGTCTTTTTATACTCTTGAAGTCATATACAAGTTGATGATAACTTGTATACTAACTTTGCTTGAACATTTACCAACTCAATTTTAAAGGTATGCACCTTTTTTTGGATTTAAATAAAACTCAAAAGTACTTTTTAACTCTCCCATCAAAACTTAAAAGATTACTAAAATTTCGGAAAATTATGAAAATCATTAAACTTGAGTCTTTGAATTAACATTTGAGTACTATGGAAGTTTCGAAAGTTTTGGATTTTAAAAAAAAAGTTAAAATTGCATCAACTATAAAAAAGTTATTCCATACATGCTTGTAATTAATAGAAACTTATCAATATATATTGAGGACTTCTCATTAGTTATCCGGGACAATGCACAAATATAATGTTGACTGCGCAAAATACTAAAAACCAATAAAAGGATAATACAACCACCCAGCACCTAAGCAAAATGCTTAAATGAATTTGCAAGGAGTGGCAATTGGTTTTTTCAATGTATGGTTTTGCTTAGAGGGTGTGTGAATGGTAGAGGTAGTAAGTAGTCGTTGGGTTCACAATGAGATATGTTTCTGACATTTTCCCCTGAAGAAAAGGACCGTTCTAAGATCAATATAAGCGTCGCTTTACAAAATTGAACAAATGATATACAAATCTATAGCAGAAATAATGCAACAAACTTGAATAAAGATGTACAACCTCTTTTACAACTGGATTTCATATATTTCTAGCATTAATAAAAGAAGAGACGCCACCAAATTTAGTCCTTGAACTCATAATCAATGTTCAATTATACTTAAATTTTAACTTTGGTCAAATTGATATTTGTGCTTTGTGAGTCGAATTGATTTTGTTTTTTTATATGGTTATGTAAACAAGAGATTAATCCTTAATAATATTTTGTGAGTAATCTGACTAAACTATACTAGTCCATTCTTAAGCAAATAATATGGCTTTGATAAACAGTATGGATTTATGATTTCTCGGCTCAATATACTATGATGGGAAACCGCTGTATGCATCTTTATCTATTATATAGCATTGTATAAGACTTCACCTCTAAAATGGTGAGCATAATCCTAAGATTATTTCAAGTGAGAAACATTAAGATCCAAATATGATTCCATCATATCTTCACCAAATGCATACCTATTTAGCCCATTCATTGGATATTACATGATTTTGTTAATTCTCAATTTGAATTTTTATCTGACATTTTGTAGAACTATCAAAATCTTTGACTTTGTTGATCTATATTGGATTAATGTAAAATCATTAGACATATCAAATAGAGTAATCTATGTACAATTATAAATTCGAACCATTTTACTCGTTAAGTTTTTTGTGCTTAAGAGATGAGGACAGGCAACTAGCGTGAGGTATTACCTCATTTGAATCTAACCCATAGAAAAACGTTAAATTTAGCCAAGTTATGTTCTCAATTTTAAGTTAATTTAAGAGGATTTTATTTTCTTGATATGGAGGATAACCTCTTGTTGAAATCTAAATATTTGCTCGTACATCCTTATTGCATTTGCCAAAAATTAGGGATCGAATTTGCAGAAACGACACAATTCAACCCCTAAAAAACAGTGATTTTACATAATTTTGCACTATTTATCTTGTTGCATTTAGAAATCAGAGATTTTGTAGTTTGTTAATACCTAAGTTTCCATTCCCATACGCTATTTATGCAATTTATAAAATTGAGGGACCGAATTCACCTTCCTAAAGAAACAAAAAAAAAAAAAAAAAGCAACTCTACATAATTTTGAATTCATTTTTCTTGTTGTATTTTCTTCTGCAGTTAGAAATTAGAGGTATTGTAGTTTATAGATACCTAAGATTCCCCTCTTATGGACCACTCACGCATTTTATAAAAGTTAGGGATGGAATTTGCCTCACTCTCGTGATCGTTGATTGAGGCCGAGGTAAGCTTGCTTTTCTCTCACGTGCACTACAAGCTCATTGCCTCGGTCTGTTGGTTCTTTAACTCTCCTCTTAGCAATGATACTTTTCTATAGCATTTTGTTTAGTTGTTCTTCATGCCTTTATGTTTATTTCTAACCCGTAATATATGCTTGTGGCTGTGGAGTGTTTCATCTTGGTTTATGGTTTAATGTGTTCCATTCCATCACCATAGACCAATGTTGTAATAAATTTTTTTTGGATATTCTTACTTGGCTGTGATTTTAGGGAAAACTTGTCTAAAAACTCTTAAACTTATTATTTTTTTTCAATTTTGCCATTTGATTCATTTTAGGAGAAAATTGTCCAAAAAGTCCAAAATATATAGTATTTTTGCCAATTCAGTCATGAATTTTTCAATTTTGTTAATTGAGTTTTAAATCTTCTTACTTTTTGCCAATGAAGTTTATTTGGCCAATTTTAGCAAAAAATTACTGACGTAGATGTTAGCCATGCTATGTAGGATGACCGGTGCTAACGTGAATAATTTATGATAATATTTTAATATTTTTCTCAAATTTTTATTATTTTTTTTTTCTTTCTTCCCTTTATCTCTTTTTTGTCTTGCCCCTTTTTCCCTCCACCAGACCTCATCTATGGCCAGAGGAGGTCGCCGACCTTGAGGGAGGAACACTAGGGCCTGGGCTGGTGAGGGTCGCCTTCACCCGAGCAGGCAAGGGCAACCCTCGCTCGATTGCCCTCGCCCAGTGACAAGCGACTAGGTCAAGGCCAGCAGCTTCAAGGATCGTCGAATGTCCAGATCTGGGCAAGCAGGACCACAATTGTGGAGAAAATCTCTCTCTCTGGAACTGCTCGCTCAAGGAGATTGGGACTCGGCATCCATACACCAGCGGGGGAGGTACGAGAGAGCACGATTGGTTTTCAGGCGAAGGAGGGAATCTTCGTTTTGGGGGGTTTTTGAGAGAGCACCATCAAAGCAACCCAGTCGTGGCCATTTATTGTTGTTCTCGCAGTAAGCCACTGACCATAGCTATACTTGGGACCCCTCTGTTTTGCTTTGTTTTGCGGCCATAGAAGGTGAAGAGGTCGAATCAAAAGTACCACTGTCCTGCTTCAACACTCCTTGGAGCTACTGGCCTCGGCCGGTTAACCGTTGCTAGGAAAAAGAGAAAAAAAAAAAAAAAAAAAAGAATGAAAAGAGAAGGAAAAAAATAAAAAAAATAAAAAATAGAAAAAAATATAAAATATTATTAAAATTTGTCAATGTCAGCGTGATAGGCCGACGTCCATATTGGCAATTTTTTGCCAAAATTGGCCGAATGGACTTAATTGGCAAAAATTAAAAGGGTTTAAGACTCAATTGGCAAAATTAAAATGTTATGACTAAATTGATAAAAATGTAATAGGTTTATAACTTTTTAGACAATTTTCCTGTGATTTAAGGGTCATGCTTAAGTATATCCTTACCATTTGTTCATGCTTGCTTTGATATATTGCTTGTTTGCGTTGGTTTAGGCCTGTCTTGGAGCTTGGCCGAGTATCTTCATGGATTATCTAGGCTCATCCTCTCAGTATTTGTCTATGCTGATTTTGTTATCCTGAAATATTATATTAGGGCGTTGTGATGTCTCTTGTGTTGGATTTTATATATGTTTAGATTAAACCATTTGTTTAGTTTGTATATCCCATGTATGTCATATGCAAACTGGTCCTTAGAAATGATTTGAAGGTATGCTTGGCTTCATCTGATGTGTTACGAATGTTGCCTGTCCCTGCACTTCAGTGGAGTTGCATGTTGGAACCAATTGCCATCGAGCTGTTAACCAGTTAGCATGTTTCTCATAAATCTTTTGGGTTCAATTCGCTATAGGGGGTTATCGGCTCAGATTTGGGCTGGCTGAACCGTGGCTTGCATGGCATGTTTATGGTTCTTGAGTGTTCATTCAATGTGTTTCGGGCTGATTCAGGGCCGTCTAGCGGGTGAATAGAGGTCTAAACTTGCTGTCTATACTGCCTAATGGGCTGGCAATGAGCTTAGAGCTTCTATTTGGGCTCGCTAAGGGTTTCCACCTATCTTGGGACATTCCTTTTACATGATTACATCGTCTACATGTCATAATCACATATTTGCATCATATCGTAGTTCAATTTCTAGCCTTGTATCTAGTTTTTTATGTCTTAACTTGCATATAGTATAGGTAGAGTTTAAATCATGTTTATCATGGATAAAATGAAAAAGAAAAATAAATAAATAAAGGATAACAGAATCGGAGAGGCATTTGGTAAGAAATGGCGTTTTTAATGCTAAGTTTGATTTATTCTTAGTTGAATTTCATTTTGTATAATCTGGCAACGTTATCACCTAGCTTAGAAAATTTACTTGTCTTGAACTAGGTTGTTTGCATATAGACGTTAGTTTACGGGAGTCCTATCTATGGCTTAGGAGCAAGGTGTTCTTATATTTTTGCTTGATATGACTCGGGTTCTACTTACTGTACTGATTGTGATTATATTGTCGTAATTTCTTTGATATATCACTTAGTTTAATTTTTTTCATGAGTTCTCATCGCATGAAAAATTAAGTTTACATTTTTTTAGGGAAAAAAAATGAAGAAAACCTACTTATCCTTCACAAACACACTCATTTAACTTATTAGCTTGTATCTTGTTTATCAATAATATCAAGTGTCTTGTTAGACGTGACATCACCAAACATTCCACTATGCTACCTATTGAAGTTTGATAGTTTGAAACCCAAGTAATTATAAATGGATGTGCAAATAGAATAGAGATAGGAACGATTTGACGATAAAACATGAACTTCACACAAAGCAAGGAGCATCATCCACGTACATGATATTTTTCTTTCGCAATATAGTGCATGAGATACCTGTAAATAAGTAATAATCTTTATCGAAATTGTCAATCTTTTTAAATGATAGATTTGCATATAAATAGGGAAAAAGGTCAAATATATATATATATATATATATATATATTTGACCTTTTTCCCTATTTATATGCAAATCTATCATTTAAAAACGGTGATGAAAGAGAAGAAAAGAATAGTTTTCCCATTATATGGACAAAGCTTATTGAGCTCATGCAATCTTAATAGACAAAATTTATATTTCTATAAATTTTAATTTTATGACATTTAATCTTGTCTAATAAAAAAGAAGAGAAAGAAAGAGAACCACTTTGGGTCAAAGCAATCAATAATCTAGAAAGAAAGATAAAGAGAGATCCCTAAGATTTGTGGAAAACTTGTCACCTCTAGGAACGATTTGACAATAAAATATGAACATATCACAAAGCAAGAAGCATCACTCACACATCTAACACTTTTTTTTTTTTTTTTTTGTCATTCAATGCATTGGATACCTGTAAATAAACAATAATCTTTACCGGAAATTTTTAATCCTTTTAAATAATTCAACTGCATATAAAGAGGGAAAAATGTGAGAAAAAAGAAGAAGAATAATCTTTTGCCCTACATGGACAAAAGGCAAAAGGGTGATGAAAGAGAAGAAAAGAATGGTTTGCCTGTTTTATGGACAAAGCTTATTGAGCTCATGCAATCTTAATGGACAAATTTTATATTTCAATAAATT
Source organism: Eucalyptus cloeziana (assembly GCA_014182715.1). Taxonomy (NCBI): domain Eukaryota; kingdom Viridiplantae; phylum Streptophyta; class Magnoliopsida; order Myrtales; family Myrtaceae; genus Eucalyptus; species Eucalyptus cloeziana. The sequence goes on along the minus strand of CM024634.1, from coordinate 2,590,665 downwards.
TTAATTATATGATAGTTAATATTGTCTAATAAAAAAGAAGAGAAAGTAGGAGAACCACTTCAGGTCAAAGCAATCAATAATCTAGAAATAGAAAGAAAGATAAAAAGAGATCCCTGAGATTTGTGAAAACTTGTTGCCTCTAGGAAAGATTTGACGATAAAATATGAACTAGGCAGAAAGCACGAAGCATCATCCATGCGTATAATATTTTTCTTCTACCATTTAATGCATTGGATACTTGTAAATAATCAATAATCTTTACCCAAAATTTTCAATCCTTTTAAATGATAGATCTGCATATAAAGAGGGAAAAAAAGTGAGAAAAAAAGAAGAAGAAGAATGTTTTGCCCTACATGGACAAAAGGCAAAAGGGTGATGAAAGAGAAGAAAAGAATGGTTTGCCCATTATATGGACAAAGCTTATTAAGCTCATGCAATCCTAACAGAAAAATTTTATATTTCTATAAATTTTAGTTTGACAATTAATTTTGTCTAATTAAAAGAAGAGAAAGTAAGGGAACCGCTTTACTTCAAAGCAACCAATAATCCAAAAATAAAAAAGAAAGATAAAGAGAGATCCCTGAGATTTGTGGAAAACCTGTGGCCACTAGGAACGATTTGATGATAAAACATGAACCTGACAAAAGCAAGAAGCATCATCAACGCATATGATACTTTTATTTTGTCATTTAATGTATGGGATACCTATGAATAAGCAATAATCTTTACCCGAAACTTTCAATCCTTTTAAATGATGGATTTGCATATAAAGAGGGAAAAAGGTAAGGGAAAAAATAAAAGAAAAAGAAGAAGAATATTTTCCCCTACATGGACAAAAGGCAAAAGGGTGATGAAAGAGAAGAAAATAATAGTTTGCCCGTTATATGGACAAAACTTATTGAGCTCATGCAATCTTAAAGGACAAATTTTATATTTCTATAAATTTTAATTATATGATAGTTAATATTGTCTAATAAAAAAGAAGAGAAAGTAAGAGAACCACTTCAGGTCAAAGCAATCAATAATCGAGAAATAGAAAGAAGGATAAAGAGAGATCCCTGAGATTTGTGGAAAACTTGTTGCCTCTAGGAATGATTTGATGATAAAATATGAACTTGGCACAAAGCAAGAAGCATCATTCATGCATCTAATACTTTTCTTCTGTCATTTAATGCATTGGATACTTGTAAATAAGTAGTAATCTTTACTCAAAATTTTTAATCCTTTTAAATGATTGATATGCATATAAAGAGGGAAAAAGGTGAGAAAAAAGAAGAGGAAGAAGAATGTTAGCCCTACACGGACAGAAGGCAAAAGGGTCATGAAAGAAAATAAAAGAATAGTTTGCCCATTATATGGACAAAGCTCATTGAGCTCATGCAATCTTAACAGACAAATTTTATATTTCCATAAATTTTTAGTTTATGACATTTAATCTTGTCTAATAAAAAAGAAGAGAAAGTAAGAGAACCACTTTAGGTCAAAGCAATCAATAATCGAGAAATAGAAAGAAAGATAAAGAGAGATCCTTGAGATTTGTGGAAAACTTATTGCCTCTAGGAACGATTTGACGATAAAATATGAACTTGGCACAAAGCAAGAAGCATCATTCATGCATCTAATACTTTTCTTCTGTCATTTAATGCATTGGATACTTGTAAATAAGCAGTAATCTTTACTCAAAATTTTTAATCCTTTTAAATGATTGATATGCATATAAAGAGGGAAAAATGTGAGAAAAAAGAAGAGGAAGAAGAATGTTTTGCCCTACACGGACACAAGGCAAAAGGGTGATGAAAGAGAAGAAAATAATAGTTTGCCCATTATATGGACAAAGCTTATTGAGCTCATGCAATCTTAACAGACAAATTTTATATTTCTACGAATTTTTAGTTTATGACATTTAATCTTGTCTAATAAAAAGAAGAGAAAGTAAGAGAACCACTTTAGGTCAAAGCAATCAATAATCTAGAAAGAGAATGAAAGATAAAGAGAGATCCCTGAGATTTGTGGAAAACTTATGGCCTCTAGGAACGATTTGACAATAAAATATGAGCCTAGCACAAAGCAAGAAGCATCACTCACGCATCTAATACTTTTCTTATGTCATTTAATGCATTGGATACCTGTCAATAAGCAATAATCTTTACTCGAAAATTTTAATCCTTCTAAATAATTGATCTGCATATAAAGAGAGAAAAAGGTGAGAAAAGAAGAAGAAGAAGAAGAAGAAGAAGAAGAAGAAGAAGAAGAAGAAAAGGGTGAGAAAGAGAAGAAAAGAATAGTTTGCCCGTTATATGGACAAAGCTTATTGAGCTCATGCAATCTTAAAAGGCAAATTTTGTATTACTATAAATTTTAATTTTATGACGGCAAACGTTGTTTGCTAAAAAAGAAGAGAAAGTATGGGAACCATTTCAGATTAAAGTAATCAATAATCCACAAATAGAAAGAAAAGATAAAGACAGCTTCTTGAGATTTGTGAAAAACCTGTCGCCACTTGCCTTTGGTGGGAGATGCCTTCTTGGAGCGTCTTATGTATAATAACTCCAATATGGCTTTGGCTTATATCAATCATCCTCATTAAAGGGCAAGTTTTCTTTTTTACTTTTCTTTTGCTAAATTAAATTTTCTTTTGAAATTTTGTCATTGGTTGAATTAAGGTCATAACTGAGTGAAAGGATATTGTCATTATCTTACCAAGTACATAATAATGGTTGAGTCTCACAGTTAATAACTTAATGGCGTCTTCCACTTTTGGGGACACGTGACACATTTGTAAACATTTAATTTTACCCACTAGTGATTCAACCAACTCGAGTAAGATCTCTCTTGAGCTCCATTATATTTGAGGAATGGATGGTTAATAATTCTTTTATCGTACTATATTTTGAATAGATAAAGTCTTTTTGACAAACAAATAAAGAGTCATTTCAACATGTATATGTTGCATTTTGTTGCAATCCCGTCAAATCACTCGAGGTTTGCAAAATAATCGGTTCGACTAGTTACTTGAACTAAACATTCAACGTCATCATTTCATTAATTAACATTAATGAAATCCGCTGATATGAACATAATCTCATAAAAGAAATGTAGAAAGGAGAAAAAATTTTCAAGTTTCGTACGTGTAGTTACTCACTTGAACTGCAAAAACAAATTGCACACAAACCATTTCTGCACGTACTACTCACTTTGGATATAATTTTTTTCCCCTTTTAATTACTTTAAACAGATTTTTCATCCTAGTAACCCTAACTACTAATAGTGGTTTTAGAAATAATTCCATAAAAACAAAAAACGCAACAAGAAGAACAAAGGAAAAGGCAAAAACTGAAATCTTTGCTTTCAACAGATACAAAGAATTTACTTCATCCTTTCTTTCTTCATTTAACATGATCCCAAATGTAGATTTAAGGAAGAAAATGACATGTCATAATATTTTTGCATGTTTATTTTCTTATGGCTTTCTCGCATTTTAAGAATTATTAATGTTAAACAAATGAAATCTGGAAAAACATACTAGAATGTCCGATACAATTTTCTATCCTTTTCCAAAACTCATAACACCTACTTGTTTCCAAATTTTGCAGGGAAAATGGTTAATGATTTTAAGGTCAATCGTATAATCTATTAATTTAATTATTCAATAAGTTTATTTTGGAATAAGGGCCCAAGAGTTGTGCATCAACTTTAAGACACCAACGTGACTCACAAATTCCTGTCAAAATTTTTTCTAAAGGAAAAAGTGTGACTCCTGAATCACGTAATCTCGTAAAAGCTAAGAGCATTGGGTGAAATGGGGAAAAGAAAGAATATAAATGGGTTAAAGAAAATTGAAAAAGAAAATCTAAGTTAAAGAAAAAAGGAATAAAGTAAAAAGAATATGAAGGGGGTCTAAGTTAAAGAAAGAGAATCAAGCTAGGAATTGTAGCATCGCTTTGTCGGATGGCCAATATTTTAAACCACTGATTAACAAGCCTAATTTCATTAAAAAAAAAACCCATTATTAGGTTAATCTCGATTCTAACCTAAATTTTCTTTTGTCTTAAAAAAATTATGGACTCACTTTAGTCCAAATCTGCCCCTATTAACCCGTTGTTGAAAAATTGTTATTGTTTTCTTCAATGTATCGATATTAGGAGGTTGCTGTTGTTTCATATGAGGGAGCAAATATTGATGAAGATGCAAGTTCTAATAATGAATCTCTAATTGGCCTAGATATTCATAATTTTGAAGAAACTAGTGGCAAGTTTTGGACAGGTGGACAAATTCAGGACTAGAGTAAAATTTGGTGAATTTTTTTAGACAAAAAAAAGTTCATGGAAAATTTGGAATTGTACCTAAAGTTGGGGGCTTTTAGAGAATTAGACCCTAATTAACATGACCTGAAAAGGACACATGATTGTAAGCTTATTCAAATTGAGTTTAAATGTAATGACTTTTTATACACAAATAAAAAAAATTGTGTTCTTTGCTAATTGACCTTTTCAATCTGTCTATGACAGGCTAAGACACGATTAGTTAATTGAGTTAACATGTTACCCGGGTCAATGCGATCTAGTTAGATACACTTAGGCACTCTATTACTGATTTGAACATATTTTTATAAGGGTTTATTTCTTAAACATATCATGTTATGCGACTTATTTATAAAAGTGTCATGTTGGGTTTTTGAAGGTTTGACGTGATTAATAAATGAGTCAAATATGGATGAGTGATGTAGACAAGCGCATTTAGAAAAGCAAACACATAAGGGATAAGTACAAAAAAAAGTCATAAACCTATTGTACGTATTTTAATTCAATCCTAAATTTTTTTAATTTGGTCAATTTAATCATAAACATTTTAACCATTTGATAGTCTTTTTGGCCAATTTTAATTGGAAAACACTGATGTGGACGTCGGCCATTTTACGTGGCATGGGTGACATTAATATTGACAATTTATGCAATTTTTAAAAAAAGTTCTCAATTTTTCATAAACTTTTTTTCCACCATGGTTAGTGAGGGTCATCGGGGCTCGACGATGGCCTACAACCCTCGCCGGTCACTTGATGAGGCCATTGTGGCCATGAGCTAGGCAACCCTCGCCTAATGATTAGTGAAGGTCACTGTCCATTGCAAGGCCCTGATGACACTCGACGGCCACAATGGAAAAAAAAAATGAAAGAAAGGAAATGAAAAGAAATATAAAAAATTCACAAAAATTATTCATGTTAGCGTCATCATGCCACGTAAGATGATTGGCGTCCATATTAACATTTTTTTGGCCAAATTTGCTCAAAAGGATTGCATTAGCAAATTATCAAAAAATTTAGAACTAAGAATTGATCAAATTGAAAAGTTTAAAATTAAAATGGAATCCATATAATAGATTTATGATCTTTTTGATAATTCTTTTGAGTTTTGTAGGGAAATGATGTCGAATATGGAGAAGGGTTCAAAGTAAACACTTATGCAAAAGATATTCACACGTGGATGAAATAAATTTGAAAATAGAGGTAGTGATAGAGAAGACAATGAGCGGGCTGAATGCAACCATAGTAACTTCCTTGAGGTAGAGGCTTGCTCACTCAATGAGAAAAGTGGCCACTGATTGTTCTACTAGTTTTCCTTTTGGTGGTGGGAAGTTTTGATTGCCTAGTCTGTTTGTGCCAAAGACAAAATTCAACATTCAAAGCTCAATATCTTCCTCTAGGAGGAACAATGATGAAATCAAACAATTGATGATGAGATCAATGCATCCCATTTGTTGAATTATGTGGGCCCGATATGGGACCCACGTAATTTGATGGTTGGTATTAAGTACGCTTATTTGCACTTAGTTAATGCAAGTGTTGACCCAACTTGACTCACAAATTCTGGCAAAACAAATTCAAAAGAAGAAAAGAAAACATGACTCACAAATCATGTGCAAGTTAAAAACATTTTTGTGGGGTCTTTGTGACCCAAAAAAAAACAGAGAGGAACATGACTTGGGGTCCAAGTAAAAAAAATGCAAGATACCAAAACTATGCCTCGAGTCTTACCTAATGATCACTTTTAAACTTCTACTTTTGAAAATATTAAATACATACTCGGGTTTTATCTTGGGAGGTCACTTTATATGTTTACATCAATTATCTTGATGTCCCTATATAAAAATGTTATTTTCTTCAAAATACTTTTCACAAATCCTAAATTCTCACATTCACCCAAAATACTAGAAACAAAATAAAAACCAAACCACCCAAACCCTAACTAAGATGTTAAAATGAGTTTCCCAAGTAGGAATTTGATCTTTATAATTTAGGGTTTTGCTCAGAGGTATGTGAATTGTATTTGCATAAATAGAGGGTGTAATTAGTCATTGGGTCAACAATAAGATGCATTTTAGGTATTTTCCCCATAATAAAAGGACCCAGTCTAAAATCAATATGAACATTCCCTTAGAAAAGTGAAGAGAAAAATGATAAAACTGGTTTACAGAAGAGATGATGCAACAAACTTTCATTAACTACTTGAACAAGTGAGTCATGTTTAAAGATTCAATAAAAATATATCACATCATTTACTACTCAATTTCATCAACTAGTATTGTGTTTTTAGCATTAATAAAAAGAAGAGGCAATGCCAAAATTTAGTCTTTGAATTCTTAGTAGGTGTTCAATTTCATCCGTAAATTTTAATTTTGGTCAAATTGATGCTTGTGCAATCAATTTTGGTCAAATTGAATTTTGTGCTTTTTTTAATATGGTTCTATAAACCAAGGAATTAATACTATAAAATATAGTAGTGTGATTAAACAATATTCATTCTTCGGCATATATAATGACATTGTATGAATATGACTACAGAGTATCTTAACCAGATGTCCATCTCTTGAGAAAATATTTAGAGGTTTATTACCACCCTATCAGCGTCTCATGTGGCACACATTTTCATTCATACCACTAGTATATCGACACGTGTCCATTAATCCATGTCAGCTAACATGGAATTTAAATAAAAAATTTAAAAAACTTTCACCTCTCAGCTCTCGCTCTTCTTCCTCTTCCGGACGCCAGCGGAGTCGCCGGCCGTCACGACCAGCGTAGTCGCCGGAGCTGTGACCAAGCAGACCACCGCTGCATCAGAGCGACCATGGCCGGCTCCCTTTGTTTTCTCCGTCTCGTCGTTCTCGAGATCTGGCCGTCCATGGCCGAAATCGTCGCTTGTCCATGGCCGTCGTCGTCATCGTTTATCCATGGTCGAACGCGGTCAGGCGTTGTCTTTATCGTTCAACAATGGCCGACCACAAGCCGACTGCAAGGGTTGATAGATCTCGATATTTGAGCTCCGTACACGCCTTCGAGATCTCAACCTCGCCCGTCGCCATGGCCGATCACAAGCCAACTGCAAGGGACGACTGCAAGAAGATGGCTTCCTCTGTTTTTCTTCCTTGATTTTTGGGCCCTGTCCATGGCCTTCGAGATCTCGACCTCTCCCTTCGCCATGGAGGAGACCAGATCTACAGGCACGATCCAGTCCAGATCTGGATGGAAAACCACTGCGAGCCATCGTGACGATGGAGGGGTGGCTCGGCCATCGACGGAGCCGACCACGAGCCAACCGCAAGGGACGACAGAGCCGGCCGCGAGCGAGGATGGAGGAAGACGGAGAGCACAACGGAGGGGACGCTTCCATGGGTGGGCAGAGGCAGATTTTTTTTTTTAGTTTTATTCCACCCCAGCGGACATGTGTCAATTTGTCATTGAATTTGAGTAGAATACACGTACCACCTCAGCAGCCACTCAATATTTTCTCCTATGTATTTAGATATTACATAATTGTGTTAATCCTCAATTTGAATACTCATTTGATATTTTGCGGAACTATGGTGTTTTTTGACTGGGTTGATCTCCATATCCTATAAAAGCACATTCATATAACTTTTTCAATGATATCTTACTTATCAATAATATCAAGTGTTTTGTTAAATGTAGAATAACGAAATATTTTAACTCATTGTGAATACTGAAATTTCATAATTCAACATTTGGATAGTTATAGATAAATGTGTAAGTAGAATCGAGATAGCATCAATACAAAGATAAAACATCAACCTGACACAAGGTATTTGCTGACAAACAAATAAGCAACTATCTCAATGTATGTGTGTGTAGAATTCCCTACTATTCTTCCAATATATATTATTCTAACCAATTTTATATTAAAGAGGAGCGACAATATTCAAACTAAGCAAAAACATGGCACTCAATTTGGACATGTGGAATAAATAGAACAATTGAAACTTCATCATATTAAGCCTCTCACTTAGGTCTTTCTACAACTTTGGCTTTCAAACATTTATGCTTTGGCTCGTGTTTTCATTAGAATTGTGGTATTAGGAAGGAGGGTATATGTGGGCTCAAAATTAACCTATTCAAGTTAGACCTTCTCGAGATGAGTTTCAAATGTTAATATGAACATTTTTTAAGGAAGGATTGAAATGCTTAGTATTTGATTTGTCAAGGCTAAAAATAAGATTAAGTTGTCCCAATAATATACCTTTTGATTTATTTTTTTAAAAACATGACGGAGTTTAACACTACTTTAAATGTCCACCTGCATACATGTTTTAAAACTCAAGCTTCAATCAACAAAAAATGATATGCAAATATCTTTGTTTTATGACGATGGTAGCATGGTGATATTATCTAAGTTGAGGGAGGAAAAAGGAAAACCACAGTACAAGGCCAGATATATAAATTCTTGTGATCCTTCCGAGAATCGGAAACAGAGCAAGGCCACACCTCTGCACGTGCTTCTTGATCCTCCCAAGTCTCAAAGTCCCAAGCATTGACCCTCCCCCAACATCACCCAAACCACCTCCCAACCATTTGCCTTGCTCATCAATTTCTACTTCAAGGCTTCCTTATAAAGTTTGCAATGCACTATTTTCTTGATGCATGTAAACTCTGAGGATAGTTTTGTTGTAATCAAAATTTTATTAGAGAGACGAGACCAGATTCAAACTACGCAAAAACATGGCATTTACCTTCATCTTGGATTTGTGGAACAAATGGAATATTCGAGGCTTTGTCATACTGAGTCTCTCGCTTCAAGTCACTCTCATTCTATTTGCACCTCTTAGAAAGAGAACAGCATGGCGCCCCATCATCTTCCTCCTATGGTTGGCCTATTTGATGGCTGACTCGGTAGCTACATTTGCAGTGGGGCTCATCTCTCACAACCAAGGCAATTCAAATGCCCATGTAGCAAAAGTAGATGAAGCAATTCAGGCATTTTGGGCCTCATTTCTCTTGCTACATCTTGGCGGTCCGGACACCATCACTGCGTTCTCTCTCGAGGACAATTCACTTTGGCGACGGCACCTACTTACTCTCATCGTCCAAGTTGGTGCCGCCGTCTACGTCTTTGTGTGGATATTTCCTAGCGACAAGTTGTTGGTAATCCCAACGATCCTGGTGTTTCTTGCAGGGTTTATAAAAATTGCAGAGAGGACACTGGCACTTTATCTCTCGAGCTTCCCAAAGCTTAGGGAATCGATGCTCTTAGACGACAAGCCAGGAATGGATGCAGACTCATCGCGATTGCTCGAAGAACTCACTATTGAAAAAGGCAAAGTAGAGTTTGCCGAGAGCATCGTGGTGAAGTATGCTTACTTATTCTTTCAAATCTTCAAGATCTTCATCGCAGATCTCATCTACACAAAAAAAAACAACGCAAAATGAGCATGAATTATTTTGACAAAATTTCTGCGGTGAATGCGTTGAGGGTGATATCAGTGGAACTCAATTTCATTTACGAGGAGCTCCACACAAAAGCGTTGACAATGCGTCATAAATTGAGCTACATTTTCCGCATCATAGCCTTCACTAACATTGTGGTGGCTTTCAGCCTATTCAATCACTTGAAAAGGTATGGACTCCTTGAACTCGATGTGAAAATTACTCATATCCTTCTTTTTGGAGGGATAATTATTGAGGGATAGCTCTGTTCAAACTCGTTTTCTCGATTGGACTGTTGCCAAAATCAAGCACCCCACATCTAAACTAGATGCATTTCTGTACAATTTGGTATCTATCACGGATTGCTTGAGGAAGCCCCAATATGCCAAATGTGAAGTAGAACCCAATGTTATTTACGAGGTTTTAGATACACCATTAATATTTCAAAGGTGGTCAGAATCCATCTCTGCTTGCAACCTAATATCCGAGGCATTGAAGGAGAGTCCGAGAAAGATACGTAAATGCAATCAGTCATGGGGCATCGTATGTTTCAAAAATATCTGCAGTTTTCCACTCCAAATGGTCGACAAGATCATTTCTTGTTTCCTTCAAGCTAGTGAGACAATAGCCAAATGTTGTGGTAAACAATCAATGATTGCAAATGCAAAGTACGTGTCCAAAAATCTCTTTATGAAGGAACTATGGATCTTTATCTTTGATGATGTGAAAAAGAGATCTAAAAATTTGGTTGACAATCAGCCTTTTCCACATAGAGCGCCAGATGATCTCAGCAATATTGTAGGCCGTGTCGACAAGTCTACTCTCCACAAAAAAAATTTTGCACTGCATATTGCTACTGAAATATGGTACAACAAAGATAAACAATCTAGGAGCTCTACAACCACACCTGACATAGCCCTAGTTCAGCGAAGGGAATTCAGCAAGATACTCTCCGATTACATGTTGTATCTTTTACTTAATCAATCTAATTTGATGTCCACCGTGGCGATGGTGGACACTGCCCAAGTGGTATTGGCGGAGATGTTGCACGAACTGCGGCGCCTTATCGGTGATGCGACCACGGATCTGAAGGTGATATGTGAAATATTGTATGGAGTGCCAGATGGAATGCCCCTTCGAGAGCCCACCAACCCTTTGGAATCTGCGCTCCAAGATGGGCTCCGTTGGGCCCGCCTATTGGAAGGTAGTAGGGAAAGCAAGTGGGAGAGAATAAGCGACGCGTGGCTTGGGCTGTTGCAATATGCAGCAGTTAATATTATGGGAGAGACACATGTGCAGGTGCTGAGCAAAGGGGGAGAGCTCATTACCTTTGTTTGGCTGTTGAGCGCTCATCTCGGTTACTTCTACACACCCGCATGGGGCTTCTACCGTGAATATTGGGAAGAGCCGCACCACGAAGAGGGATCACAGAGACGACAGCGATCATAGCATTGCGAGTGAGGTCGAGAACGAATACTTGGCTTAGATATTTCGTCCACATCAATTATTTTATTTACCCCCCTCATGGCATTTCTATAAATGTTCATTTGAATAAAATTTACTAGTTTGTGTATCTTTGTAACTAATGCCGAGAATGGATGGATTTTCATTCCTCATAGCAAGCCTTTGCTTGTGTCTACTCTTATTTATATAGTAAATATATCGGTTCGTACTTATAATTATATTTTAAAAAAAAAAAGAAGAAAATCTAATAGTAGACAAGTAAATATATCTGTTTGTGCTTATAATTATATTTATGTCTACTTATGGTAAATATACTGCTTCTTAAGGTATAATGATAGATTGTAGAATTACACAAGTAATAGCAATTTCATCACTAACAAGATATAAATTCAGCAATATCATGATTCTTTATTCATATTTAAAGACATGAAATGACTTTGTATATTCTAATGAAGATGATATCAATTATCCCCATTAGCTTTAGCATTGGGATCAATTACACACTCATGGACGGATGGCATTCAAGTTTGGTGCTTGAATGCAATTCTCCTCTTCATAAATAGGACAACATAAAGAAAATTGGCAATACACGGACAGAAAGCCAGATAGAACCGTACGATGACATGTCAAATTACGAAGAGCTAGGGCATCACTGACTCCTTGTCAAGCAAGTTCGTATATCGATCCCACGAGATGTAAGAATCACAAATCAACTCTAAAATTCGGAATATGTTCACTTTTCCATAATTGTGGAGCCACATGAACCCTCTGCCTGGAATGAATCTATCGAAGGTTACGGCTACGTAACTCCCACCATGCTACTGTACATTGCTAAGCCCCATCTGCCGGGAGTCCCAATTTGAAGTGCTGATGTACAGAAAAGATATGACTAAATCATCAGAACTTATGAAATTTAATGATTTATTTTTTTACTATAAGCTATATGATTGATCAGTTCTAGTACTCCGCTATTTGTAGTTTGAATGTCAAGTCCTCATTTGAATAATCTAGAATTGGTCATCTGCTAATTCGAGAATATACTGAACAACATGCTGTTGCTTTGCTGTAGGAAGCACTTTGTCTCTATCATTCGTATATGTGCAAATCTAAATCCTCATCAATCTTTGTCCATATCAAGGTCTGCAATCAGAATGCCTAAGTTCTCTAGTCATTGGCCACAGTCCATGTAGTGTGGGAATTCATCGTTAGAATTGTGCGTAAGAGAACATCCCCATTGTATTCAGCCTTTTGCTTTAGGACCAGCATTCCTCCATCGACAATGGCAACTCAAGGCCTCTATTGTTAGCTACATAATGGTTCTCAAGAGGCCAAGCTGTATTGACACTGACTTGCAAATAGCGTGAGCTGTTACATGGGTTGGGTGCTCATCAATGGCGATCCAACTGGAAGTAACTGAGTCCATAGAAATACCTTACGAAACAGTACTTCCAATCGAAGATAGTATGCTACTTCCTCCCCTCAAGTTGATGACGTTGCTTTATTGGCTTATAGGACGAGAATATACATTTACATCTGTTGCCACTAAGCAGTTGCAGGAGCCATGTTACTCCTGATCCTGAAGGATGGTGTCACTTTGATGGCCGTGCCTTAAATGTGTGTTGATTCTTTGCAAACCATATTCACTCTTGCATGTTTACTTGACTCTACCAAAAATAAAAATAAATAAATCAAACCCATCCAAACTATGGAGAAGCTTGCCAATCAACATCCTCTTGCCAAGAAATATTGGCAGTTTATCTAGGTTTTCAACATGTTCAAGGACAATACTCAGATGTCAGATCTTCATAAAGTTATCCTTTCCATGATATAGTCTCATTACTGATCCATTCTGCTATTTACCTTATACTGGTAATTTCCTGCAGAAATCTGGGATTCCTCAGATTTAGTTGCGCTTACCGCCAATTTCACATTTGTGGCTCGTAATTCTAGAACTGGGAAATCAGCTCCAATTAAACCCATCTCCCCAGAGATAAAGAGAGAAAAATTACTATGGCAAGAGGCAGAAAAGAAGGAATAAAATGAGGAAAAAGAAGAGAGAAGAACATAACAGAGATACTAAGGCGGAGGACTTTTCCAGGCTCCAAGCTTTATTTGCCATAGGTCGTGTCTTCTGTGATATGCCAACTCTGGCAGACAGAGATGGCATTCTGATAAGGGATGCTTGTTTTGAGAACTCATTAAGATGCCATTCACAGCAAAGGAATATTCATGGGAGGGTATCTGGAGCATTTTAATGCTAAGGACTTTTGAATTGGCCTTTTCAACTACATATGCCTTTGCTGGTGCAGCAACTTGGTTCTTTCAAGTTGACCATGTTGAATTCTTGAGACCTGTAAGTACTCATCCAGCGCATGATGTATTTCTATGTCTAGCTGCTGCTGTTGCATGACTTACTGCTGAGTGTGGATCTGTGGCAATGATTACATAACATGTCTGGGGTCAGCCTTCTATAAGCACGGATTGTCGTATTTGAGCCTTCACTCTTGCAGTTTTATGTATATGTGTGGAATTATGGATCTGTTATTTGGAAGATCATAATATGAAGGATATTATTCTTGGGATGAAGGGGAATGTTGGCGATTTTCTCTGCCTCAAATGCTGTGTCCTGTATACGGAGCTTGACAATCCAGCTGAACCCCTGATAAAAATTAAAGTTGTGGCCCACGTGATCCAACCCGAGCTCAGGTCAAGCGAGGTACGAGTGGTTAGGGGATATATCTCTTTACTTCCCCCTTCTTTTGGGCCCAAGCTATCTACCATCCCTTAACGATCATGCATAAGAAAATTCAAATAGAGAAACAAGAATGAACTGGTCACCTAATGGGGGGGATACTGAAGTCGTCTTTAATCCTATCTAAATGGTGAACTGAACCTTTGTGAAGTTATCATATCTTTTGTCAGACTTGTTTTCAGATCACCATGTCTTAGATACTCCTAATAAATTTGTTATTATTTCATCTATCATCCTAACAGTTGTCAAACAATTTCTACTTAACATTAATTATACGTCTTGAGGCGTGGAATGATGGATTGAAGATTCGGAAGTGCCATCCATGGAAGAAGAGGCGTGGCATATCCTTGAATGTATGGATGCTGAGAGTTGTCAGACTTCATCCTGAATACACTTCTCCAGTGACTGAAGCGAACAGTAATGCTTACTTGCAGGTTGAATGATTATTAGTGGGGGACTGATCTTCATACTCAAAAAGCAGGACAACATTCCCTAGCAAAAGAGGAACTCGGGGACATTAGTCTAGCTAGGAACTTAAGGGATGTCTAACCTGCCAAACATGCATCAGCCTTGCAAAGTCCAATTATTTACTACTTCCGAGAAAATCTCACTGCACGATGAGATGAACCAAAGATTAGTAGATGCCTACTGAAATGATGTTGAGAAATAAGAGCTCCTGCCAAGTGAAGTCTCACAAGGACATGAGACTAAACATGTCACTGATTCAAATTGATGGATGGTGACAGGAAAGTTGTGAACTTCCACATCTGCTGGTAATAAACTGGTACTGTGTTCAGCGTTGATATGTGAGTGTTTTTTTTCTTTGTAACAGAGTTGTTTGCTTTGTCCTAATGCCAGGTCAAGGGACTACGCGCTTGCCATTGCATTGGGAATTGACAGAGTTCTAATGATAAGGCTTCTTCTTCATGGTGGAATTCTTTTGAGAAATGGGAAGCAATTGGTAACTCGGCATCCTTCATAAGATAATCCATCAACGTTTCAGATTTAGACTGGTCGATAATCTGTGGTCAGAACTTGGGAGTTTATTGCTACCGGATCTAGTTGTATTTACTAGCAATTTATTTGAGACAATTCTCTGTTGAACATCTTATGCTTACCAAATTTCTATCCTTGAATGATTGAAAATGGAAAACCTTAGAATAGAGCATTCTTGCAAGCATTTGCAAGAATTTTTTGTTGAAACCTGGCTCACCCAACCTTCATTTTTATTTCTCCCTAATAAGTTTTCAATAATCTACTATGTCCAAATTGCCCATTTAGTTAACTCTAATAATCAGATCCAACTCAAACTATGATGTTGGTTCTATACCAATGAGACCTTGCGCAAGGCCATGAAAAGACCTAAAAGGAGTTCTAGGAAGCAAAGCCTCAAGAGTGTCGGTACTTGGTTCTCTCGGGACAGTTAATGTTACGTAGTTCCATAAACAACTAGCAAAGCACATACAATTGGCATTCATGAGAACATCTACGTCGGTAACAAGGAGATGCTTAACCCAAACTTCATAAACATTTCATGCTTTAATTAGCACTAAGTGACATCACACCATGGTATCAACTATACAGCCATCAACAAGGAGTCATTGCGAAATTCACTGCGGGTCCAAATAATTTTAAGTGAAGCCCTCTGCTGAAAGTCGTGTGTTACAAGTTAAATAGGAGTACGAAATTTAATGGTCACGCTGGGGCCATAGACAATTTTAGAACGAACTCATATAGCTGGTGTTGTTGATACCATTGTGACCGCGTCCGTACCCTGGAGAATAAAGTGGTTTAGGGAATGATAGTTTCTAGTTTGTTACAAATGCGTTTTGTCTTGCTAATCTAAACATAGTAAATAACGAAAACTCACCAATTCGTTGTGTGTTTCTGGGAAAAACCCTATTAACTATTGTTTAGGTTACGATTCAAATTATTGAGGTGAAAAAATATAAAGCTCGAGAACATTTCTTGGCTAAAATCAGTTACGGATATCTAGATTCATACAGCATAGAATCTTGTTCTTGTCATGTTCTTACTAGTTACCATATATCGGGTGTCTTGAAGGAAACAACTATGAAGCAAGAGTTAAAGCCATATCTCAAGCCCTCGCCACAAGTCAAATGGGAGAGACATACCTTAGGGCGTTAGTGTCAACAAACGATAGGGGTGATATGAACTAGTCAAATTCATGTTTTTGCATAAGCTACTCTTCCTTCTTTTCTATATTTGTATGAAGCTGATCTTTCCATTTATTTATTTCTTCTGTTTCTTCAGATCTCATAATCGATGTCTTTGATACATGCCCACAAAGTATTGAAGACCTATTGCACAATTATCACCAATAAGGAAATTTGTCCAAATGTAAGAAGACGAACAGTAGAATATGCTTCAATATATTTACTGACACGGCCGTAAACAATTCCTTTTGTCATTATATTCTCCTCGGCTCTAAATTCCTTTTTCATTTTATTTTTATGAACAGGTAATGTAATTCACCATTTAAAAACTTAGTTTCGTTTATTAAGAATACAGAAAAGTGGCCCTTTTTTCTTAATGTTTTGCCCAAGTTCTTGTGCGGGACGGAACATCAACGGATGTGTCTCTTCGCCTTTGTTACTTCTTGTTGGGACATAATGGACAGAGTGTAAGCCTATTAAGCTGGATCAGATTTCACTAAGAGCATAAGTTATTAAAATGGAAGCCAACTCATTACTATGACTGGTCATTTTCACTCTGAAATCCCATGTTGAAATTTGACGATGTGACTGCATTTTTACTTTTCATGTTTCTCACTTGAACTGACCATCTTGAAGAATAGAATTGGCTCAAAGAGAGTTAAAAGACTTGAAGAGAATAATATCTTCCATTGACATGACTTCCAAATTCCCTCTCACCGATAAGACAATCAACGATCATCTCGCTAGGTTCTTGTCTGGTCTCTTCTGTCCCCCAGTGAAAATTGACTACAAATAACGAATACCTATAAGCTGATTAGATTTATAAATAAAAAATAAACATAAAATGAGACTATCTCTCTTTGTTTCTGAATTCTCTTTCACTGCTACAGGAGCGAGAAGTTCAATTCAATTGCATGAAGAGTTAAAAAAAAAAAAAAAAGTCAGATTAAGTAAGGAGTGTAACATCGGATTGTTTACGGCCATTTTTCGACACAAATCATTAACATGACGTGTGTTGACATCTAAATTTTTGCCCAAAATATCATTTCCGAAAAATGGGAACACTTGTTTTTCCACAAAAATATTCCAAGTTAAATTCTTGCATATAGATTATCTAGGCATTTAATATGGTGTTTTAAATGGAAGATGTTTTTACTTAAAAAAAAAAAAAGATGAAAAAATTGAAAATATATATTAAAAAAAAGATTTTAAAAAAAAAAACAAGAAAAAAGAAAAAAAAGGTTGGGGCCAGTGATCTAAATGTGACTAGCCAAGCCTAGGAGGTCAGATTGGAATTAAAATGGCAAATTGAGGTCAAATTGCAATTTCCAAAAGTTGAGGGACTAATTCGCAAATTTTGCAAAATTTTGCCCGAACCCTTAAATCATCATCTTGGTCACCAATTAAGTTGAAATTGAACTTGGTCCAACTTGAATCAATCAAATCGGGCCAAAAAGACCAAGTTTGTATTGATTTGTGTATTTTCGGATAAGAAAATGGCCAATTTTGAAGGACTTTCTTGCAAAATTGGGTGGGCAAAATTGCGAAATCTGGTCGAGATCTTAAACTACTATGCATGAGCTTGCTAATTGATCAAAAATCGCAGCCAAATTGATGGATTAAAGCACCTAAACCAGCCGACAAACCTTAGTCCACAAGTTGGTCTGATTTCGGAGTTGCTGAGTAAGCAAATTGGTGGCCCTACCATATCCTCCTCACCTGCCCAACCAGCCCGATCTTTGCACCTGATGGAAGGCCATAATTAGTAGTGCAAGTGGACAAGAATTGACCAGGGATAAGCTGCTGAAAGCACGGGAAAGTCGCAGCAATGTCCGGACACTCAACAGCTGCAAGAGTAGAAATTTGGCTAAGTCAGAAAGTTGTTGAAGTAGCCCTGTTGACAGGCTTGGTAGGTGGACAAAAGACCGACCAAAACTCCTCTAATTCGGTGGATAAGATCACGGAAGAAAGCTCTTTCAGGTCACGAGAGAGAGGAGACACGAAGGAGAGGAGAGAGCACACGATTGTCTCCCAAAGAGGTCCTCAGAAGCAACTCCAGAAAAGTAAATCCAGAAATTACAAATCAACCTTCGGGGAGAAAAGTGCAATTTTCACAAATTTGCAGCCAAAATTAGCCAAAACCTTCAACTATAGAGTGAAACTTCACTCAAAGATCTTTCCAATCATAGGTCGCACATCCCAAATGGAGATTGGGAAAGCCTCCTAAAGCCCCCCGAAAAACTACCCTCCTGGCAGGTCAAAGAAAGTCTGAATTTTTCTAAGTGTTGAGCCCGGTTGGTCACGAGTGAGAGAAAGCGGGTGTTTTTGAGAAAACTGAGAGACAAATGAGGAAAAGCTTGACTTTTACCCCAAAATAGAATATATGTAGTTTGGTTTGGTGTTAAGTTTTCCAACAAAAGAGGTCTTGAAGTCTAATTTTAGAGGTCGACAAAAACCTTCGTTGCCATTTTTTCTTCTGCAGATCTCACTTTCAGTTTGAAGGAACCAAATTCCACGTGCTCCCAGAGGACAATTTCTTGGTTTCCTTGGCCAAGAGTCACTGGAAAGGGAAACTAGGAAGCAAGGTAAGCATCCTAGATGTATTTTGGTTTAATTTTGAACATGGTTTGATCACGAAAATCAAAAGGAAAACTAGTCCGGAGGACTGATTTTCGAGGTGGAAATTTCTCTCTTCAAGAGTTTTGCAAGTGTGCTTCTTGGAGAGGTCGTTTTTGATGTGTTTGGTTGGTCATTCTCTATGATGTTTGTTGTTTTTGAAAGCTCATGTTACCTACTTTCACTCGGACCAAGTAGTGTTTTCCGTAGATCTTGCATGTGGTGAGTGTCGGGGCTTGAATATGGGCATATAACATGTTTGTTTGACTTGGGTTCAAACCCAGATTTGTGAAATCGGATCAAACCCGCATATTTGATGATGATTTTAGCTTAGTTCTTTTGTGTTTTAAGCTATGATTTCTGTCTAATCTTGCTCCTTGCATGTGGTAGTATAATCTTGATACTTTATTTTCGCATGAGATTGCTTGTGGGTTGAGATTGAAGGCCACAAACATGGCCCGACGAAGCTGATTTGGGATGATTTAGTGCACACCAAGTATTCGACGAAATGCGCAAACCAAGTTTCGATCTTCAAATGGTTGATTTGAGCTTGATTATTATAATATTCATGTGCGGTATTACTCCATGTTAGCATATATCGGTTTAAGGAATTATTATTAATATTTTAAAAATAATAATAATAAAAAAAGAAAAATATGAAAATTTCAAAAATATCAAAAAATGTTGGATGTTATCAAATTAAGCCAAAAATGACATTTAGGAGATTTTCCTAATTTTATAAAGTTATTTTTCCTAATTAAATGATATTTTGGTATTTTAGAACCATTTTTGTAAACAATCTATTATGCGTAGATTAAAATTAATTAGAGTAATTGCATGCATCTAGAGTAATTCCATGCATATTTAAATTCCCATTTTGGTCATGGGGGTCCTGTCCCGGGGCATGATAACAAGGCCATGTAATATTATTTGCCCGACTTGTATCGGGTCTTTCTTTTCCGCATTACTTTCAAGTCCTTTCAATTTCTTGGATGTTTACATATGCACCGCTTTTCATTAATTTGAGTGTAAATTTCTTTTCTAGATTATGTTAGGATTAGTCTAGATATTAAAAAAAACCTACAAAAACATTTGCATGGACGCTTAACGGTTTTGTAAGGATTATAATTGGTAATCAAGATTGTGTGGCCATTTAGATGAACAACCTTTCAAGTTAGTGGTACCGCAAGGGCGCTAATAGAAACATTAGCGTAAACAAGTCCCCGTTCCTAGAAATCTCTGGTTGCATAGGAATCTAGACAACACTCCCGTGCCTCGATTGGTTTCTAGCCGACCCCAATAGGCTAATGGCGACTCCTAGAAATATTTAGGTTGTTAAGAACTAAAAAACAAAATCCAACGTCGCGCGAGGTATGGGCTTGGGAGAGCCCGCGCCTAATTTAGGGCCATTGGTCCGCCTCTTTAGGCAAATACCCCTAAACCATTCTTTCTTTTCCCCCGAACGGAAAAAATAGGTCGTGACAACGTGCAAAGGACAGGTGATTGTAGACATATTCAAATTGAGTTTGAATGGATTAATCTTTCTATATACAAAAAATAACCGTGCTCTTTGCTAAATAACCTTTCCAATTTGTTTATGACATGTGTGGATATAACTAATTAGATGAGTTAACATTTACTCTATGTCAATGTCATTTGGTAAAATATGTTTAGTCATGTTAATCGTTTAAGCATATTTTTATGAGGGTTTGTATCTGTAATGTATCATGCCGTACAATTCAATAAAAGTGTCTTGTTTGATGTTCAAAGATACGAGATTATTGATAAACAAGTCGGATATGTACAAATGATGTAGGTAAGCGCGTATCGAAATGTAAGCCCATAAGAGTTATGTAGGGAAATTATGTCGAATATGTAGAAGAGTCCGAAGTATATATTCATGCAAAAGAAATTTACATACAAATGCGATAAATCTGAGAACCGAGATGTGATAGGGGACACGATGAGCAGGCCCAATGCAACCACAGTAACTTTCCCGAGATAACTTTCCCGAGATAAAGGTGCGGGCTCAATGAGCAAAAAAAAAAATGCTACCGACTATTCTGTAGAATGTCCTTTTGGTGGTGGGAAGTTTTGACCGTCAAATCCAACTGCGCCACGTACAAAATCCGCAATCAAACTTTGGATCTTTCTTTTGGGAAAACAGTCATGAAATAAAAAATTGATGATGGGACCAATGCATTTCAATGGTTGAGTTATGTGAACTCTATCCACGTAATTCAATAGTTGAGATCGGATATGCTAGTATTTAACCAATTTATGCAAGTATCACTTTATCGTGATTCATGAACTTTGACAAAAGAAATCAAAAGAAAAAAGATAAAGTGACTTCTGAATTATGGACAAGTTAAGAACATTTCGCGAGGTCCTTTTGAAATTAAAAAAAAAAAAAAAGAGAAACATTACAATAAACACAAAAAAAAAAAAAAAAAAAGAGGAACATTACTTGGGGTCCAAGTTACAAAAAGAAAGGAAAAGTACTAAATATATACATTTCAAGATAGAAAATGCGAATCACGAATCGTGTGATTTCGTGCAAGTTAAGAACATAAAATGAGTCATGCTCAGGAAAGGATTGTAGCATCGCGTATTGGACGGTCACATTTTGATACAATTTTCCTTGGTTCGACAAAGACATACCTTCTTGGAGCGTAGGGTACACCTGGGCTAGGAATTTTCCTTTTTCAAGGCAGACTTTGTCGTGAGAATTATTTTTGTATTCTAAGGGTCCGTTCGTTTCGGAGAAAATAGGCCATTTCCGGAAAATATTTTTTCGGAAGTCATTTTCCAGGAAAATGATAATATTTTCCGTGTTCGGCTAAAACCCGAAAATGTTTGAAAATATTTTCCAAAGATTCGATAAGGAAAATATTTTTCGCTCACCAAATTAGCGAGCGCGAGCTTCACCTGGTGACGACCGATGACTAGCCAAGAAAGAAGAAGATGGGAAAAAAAAAAAGAAAAATAATAAAAGGAAAAGAAAAAGAAAATTAAAAAAATTTGAATAAAAAAGAAAAATACAATTTAAAAATAATTCAAATAAAAAAAAAAAAAAAAAAAGAAATGGGAGGAGGAAGTGATGATTTGTAGATGTGTGAGATAAGAGAGATCAAGTGAGGAAAATGTTTTTCACTTTTCAAAAGTGGAAAATATTTTCCCCCAATTTAGAAGACTTTTTTTCTTTCTTGGAAAACATTTTCCCTCAGGAATTCATTTTCCGTGAAACGAATGAGAGCCTAAGATGAATTTTTCCAAAGAAGGATTCCAAATGTTTAGTATTGAATAGTAACTATTTATGATTTGAGGTGACTTCAAATAAGATTAAGTTATCTCAAATGATATACTGCTTTTAATTTTTCAAAGAGAGAGCACAACGGCATTTTTACCCAACTTCAAATGTCCATCTGCAAATGATTTAAGCGTCAAACATTTATGCTTTATTTCGTGTCTTAATTAGAATTTGGTATTAGGAGGGAGGGTATATTGAAGATAGTAACCTATATATAATTATAAATTTGAAAAATTATTCATCAAGGTTTTGATACTCGAATGGGCGAGGTAGAAAGGTAGCGTGATTACCTCCTTTCAACGTAATCCATTCAAAATGTTCCATTCTTGCAAAAAAAAAAAAATAGATCTATATACCAAAAAATAAAATAAAATAAGTGACCAAAAGAAGAAAAGGAATACTATGCTGTTCATATGGACAAAACTTAGTGGGCACACGCAATCTTAACTTACTAATTTTATATTCTCGCAAAAAATATAACTTACTAATTTTATGACAGCTAAGCATGTCTAGTTTGGTCTATGATAATCGATAATTGAGAAATAAAAATAAAAATAAAAATAAATAGGGATTCCTGATTTGGGAGACCCTATCACCACTTGCTTTGGTGGAAGATAGACATGCCTTTTAGACCATTTCTTTGGCTAAAGCACACTCTTTGGTGAACTTTCATCACGTGAAGCAATAAATGATAGCGTCTTCCCTTTTTGTGGTCACACGAACCAAATTGAATATCTTGTGCTATCTTTATTTTTTTTTATCGGTCCTACGCCAATCCTACTCTAACACTCACTCTCAGACTTTTGCCCGGCCTCCTTACAGGGCGTGGGAGTCGAAACCCACTTCTGAAATGAAATCGTCCCCACCCCAATCCCCCCTGAGAATGTGGGGATTTGAACCCCCAACCTCCCCCTTCCAATATGGAAGGGTGGCCACTGGGGCGAACCCCCAGTGGTTGTGCTATCTTTATTTGATCTGCCAAATATTGATAGTAATAAGTGATGTCATGAACAAAACATATTTCTTACGTTACCTTTCCCATTTAGTCATTGTTGATGGATGAGAAGACATGTTTAATATCATAGCCTCGATTTTACAATTGATATTTCTTCATAAATAAATGCCATGAAAATTATTAGAGAAAAGGGATGGTTATTATTATATTTAAAAGAATCGGTTAGGTTCCCTCCCGACGAAGGAAAATAATGAGCTTACTAGCTTAGATTGAGACCATCACAACAATGAATGATTTTGGCTCAATAATAATAATTTAAACACACACACACTCCCGCTGGAGTTTGCCCTAGTGGTCACCCTTTCAACATGAAAGAAAGAGGTGAGGGGTTCGAATCCCCACTTTCTTGGGAGAGTTGGGGTGGGGACGATTTGGTTTCTCAAATATAAGTTATTTCGACTTACATGCCTTGCAAGGAGGTAGGGCAAAAGTCGGAGAATGAGAATTAGGATAGAATTAAAGTAGGATCGACAAAAAAAACACACATACACATATATGTGTATATATATTAATGGACAGCATAAATGTAAAAAAAAATGACTTTATTTACTATTTTATTTAATGTTAGTAATCCATATTCATGGCATCAGTCCCAATGGTATTGGCTCTCGTTTGATATGATTTATTTAGAAATGTTACAAATTGATGAGTCAGAATTTGATTAAAGCGCATGAAGAAGAATTTAGTTGGACAAATTAAATGCTAGTTAGATCGGATAGAAGAACTTGTCATTAAAATTATTTAGCACATAAAACAATTGTATGAGTGATCGTGACTAGAAATTGTCTTTTTGCGTTCCTCTTTTTTACGCGATGATTATTTTAGAGTGCAAAAAAATACATCTCCCCTCCTTGTATTCGTGTTATTGGATGGAGCCAAATCTAGTGTGCAAAATATGAAAGGGCACCACGACCGATGTTTACATTAGTTGGTTTCCAAATAATTTCGCCATGATATGAGAGGTTGTTAGTGCGAAACCTGAGACCATATAACAGAAGAATAATGTTAATGATGTGAATGATTTGACTATGGAGAGTTTGAGGAAGTATTATTTCTGCCATGGATAAGAACATGCAACATGAATTTCCACATCATTAGACTCATTGATACTGGAATTCTTTCTCATATTCAATTCAAATTTTGTGAGGTATCAGATTTGTGGTGGACCCACATAATCAAAAGCGCTCTTCTGATCCCGACAGGAAGTTCTCCTGGGTCAATGCAAAATCTCCATACAAAATGTTCCATCATCGCAAAATAAAATAAAATAAAATAAATCTATATATAAAAAGGGAAAAAAAGTGAGGAAAAAAGAAGAAGAAAGAAGAATATTACGCCCTTTACATGAAAAAAACTATTGAGCATATGCCATCTAACTTGCTAGTTCTATATATTTCCTATAAATTATAATTTTGTGACAATTAATCTGGTCTAGTTTGCGCTGTAATAATCGATAGTCGAGAAATAAAAAAATAAAAAATAAAAAGATAAAGAGGGATTCCTCGTTTGTGAAAAATCTATCACCACTCACTTCGGTGGGCGACAGACATGCCCTTGAGTCCATTTCTTTGGCTAAAGCACAGCTTTTGGTGAACTCTTGTCTCGTGAAGCAAGATCATAATGGATGGGTTTAAAAATTAATAACCTAAACGCATCTTCCACTTTTGTGGACGTACGCAATGCAAACATTTAAACTATCTAATCTGACGGAGGAAAAAGGAAAACTATGATAGAAGGCTAGATAGATTCTTGTGATCCCTCAACAGCACAGTGAAGGAGTACCCCAAAAACGACAGCACTCGCACCACTCATTGAATCAGAGGCAGAGCAAGGCCAGTGCTCTGCACGTGCTGCTTCATCCTCCCAAGGCCCAATGTCCCAAGCATTGGCCCTTCCCAACGTCACCGCCTCCTAGCCAATTGTCTTTACATTTAAGAAAAATAATACTTAATCATTACATTGGGAGCGAGAGAGAGGAGATGTTCCAAATATACCCCTTTTTCATTATTACATCCACAACACTCTTGCTTGGAAGTTTCTACTTCAAGGCTTCCTTATAAAGTCTGCGAAGCATTGTTTTCTTGATGCACGTAAACTCTCCAAATGGATTGCTGAGAGGATAGTTTTGTTCTCACCAAAGTTATTTTAGATAGGAGCAACAAAATTCAAACGAAGCAGGAACATGGCATTTAACTTCATTTCGGATATGTGGAACAAATGGATTTTATATTTCTATAAATTTTAATTATATAATAGTTAATATTGTCTACTAAAAAGCTTCAGTCAACAAACAATGATATGCAAATATCTTTGTTTTATGACAATGGCAGCATGGTGATATTGTCTAAGTTGAGGGATAAAAAGGAAAACCACAGTACAAGGCCAAATATATAAATCCTTGTGATCCATCCGGGAATTGGAGGCGTGCTTCTTCATTCTCCCAATTCTCAAAGTCCCAAGCATCAACCCTCCCCAACATCACCCAAACCACCTCCCAACCATTTGCCTTGCCTGGCAATTTCTACTTCAAGGCTTCCTTATAAAGTTTGCCATGCACTATTTTCTTGATGCATGTAAACTCCAAAGATAGTTTTCTCATAATCGAAATTATATCAGAGAGAAGAGACA
The DNA here is from genome assembly GCA_014182715.1 of Eucalyptus cloeziana. Taxonomy (NCBI): domain Eukaryota; kingdom Viridiplantae; phylum Streptophyta; class Magnoliopsida; order Myrtales; family Myrtaceae; genus Eucalyptus; species Eucalyptus cloeziana. Next base: position 2,564,988 of record CM024634.1, on the reverse strand, counting down.
AAATTCAAGCTACGCAAAAACATGGCATCTAGCTTCATCTTGGATTTGTGGAACAAATGGAATATCCGAGGCTTTGTTGTACTTAGCCTCTCGCTTCAAGTCACTCTCATTCTATTTGCACCCCTTAGAAAGAAAACAGCGAGCCACCCCATCATCTTCCTCTTATGGTTGGCCTATTTGATGGCTGACTCGGTAGCTGCATTTGTGGTTGGGCTCATCTCTCACAACCAAGGCAATTCAAGTGCCCATGTAGTAGAAGTAGATGGAGCAATTCAGGCAATTTGGGCCTCATTTCTCTTGCTACATCTTGGCGGTCCAGACACCATCACTGCCTTCTCTCTCGAGGATAGCTCACTTTGGCAACAACACTTGCTTGGTCTCATCTTCCAAGTCGGTGCCGTCGTCTACGTCTTTATGCATATATTTCCCAGCGACAAGTCGCTGGTGATCCCAACGATCCTAGTGTTTCTTGCAGGGTTTATAAAAATTGCGGAGAGGACACTGGCACTATATCTCTTGAGCTTCCCAAAGCTCAGGGAATCGATGCTCTTAGACAATGAGCCAAAAATGGCTGTAGACTTGTCGCAATTGCTCAAAGAACCCAATATTACAAGTAATGAAGACGAAGCAATGTTTCCTGAGAGCATCGTGGTAAAGCATGCTTACTAATTCTTTCAAATCTTCAAGATCTTCATCGCAAATCTTATCTACACAAAACAACAACGTCAGATGAGGATTGATTATTTTGACAAAGTTTCTACTGTAAATGCGTTGAGGGTGATAACAGTGGAACTCAATTTCATTTACGAGGAGCTCCACACAAAAGCGTTGGCAATACGTCATAAATGGAGCTACATTTTCCGCTTCATAGCCTTCACTAGCATTGTGGTGGCTTTGGGTCTGTTCAATCACTTGAAAAGGTATGGACTCCTCGAACTCGATGTGAAAATTACTCATATCCTTCTTTTTGGAGGGATAATTATTGATGGGATAGCTCTATTCAAACTCGTTTTCTCTGATTGGACTGTTGCCGGAATCAAGCACACCACCATAGGGTCATCTAAACTATATGCATTTCTCTACAATTTGGTATCTACCACGGATTACTTGAGGAAGCCCCGATACGCCACATGTGAAGTAGAACCCAGAGTTACTTACAAGGTTTTAGATACACTATTAATATTTCGAAGGTGGTCAGAATCCATATCTGCTTGCAACCTGTTTTCCGAGGCATTGAAGGAGAGTCCAAAAAAGATATGTAAGTGTGATGAGTTCTGGAGCATTGCCACTTTCAAAAATATCCTCAGTTTTCTATTCCAAATGGGCGACAAGATCATCTCTTGTTTCCTTCGAGCTAGTGAGACAATAGCCAAATGCTGTGGTAAAAGATCAACGATTGCAAAGTACGTGTCTAAAAATCCCTTTATGAAGGACCTATGGATCTTTATCTTTGATGGTCTAAAACAGAGACAGGGACCTAATATGTTGGGTTACCCGGGAATACTGACATCGATAGTCAAGGATGATCAGTCTTTCCCGGGTAGAATGCCGCATGATCTCAGCAATATTTCAAACCATGTCAGCAAGGCTACTATCCACAACAGAATTTTAGCATTGCATATTGCTACTGAAATATGGTACAACAAAGATAAAACAATCTAGGAGCTCTACAACCACACTTGACCTAGTCCTAGTTCACCGAAGGGAATTTAGCAAGATACTCTCTGATTATATGTTGTATCTTTTACTTAATCAGCCTAATTTGATGTCCGCTGTGGCGATGGTGGGCATTGCCCAAATGGTATTGGCGGAGACGTCGTGCGAGCTACGGCACCTTATCGGTGATGTGACCAAGGATCTGAACGGTATATGTGAAAAATTGTACAATGGAGTACGGGTCTGTCAAGAAACGATTGAACTGGGTCCTACCAACCCTTTGAAATCTGCGCTCAACGATGGGCTCCGTTCGGCCCGCGAACTGGAACGTCATGGGGAAAGCAAGTGGGAGACAATAAGCAACATGTGGCTTTTTCTGTTGGCATATGCGGCAATTAATATTAAGGGAGAGACACATGTGCTGGTGCTGAGCAAAGGGGGAGAGCTCCTTACCTTTGTTTGGCTGTTGATGGCTCATTGTGGTCGCTTCTACAAACCTGAATGGGGCATGTACCGTGAATATTGGGAAGAGAATTCTCGCATCAATGAGAGGGATGACAAAGATGATAGTGATCATAGCGTTAAGAGTGTGGTCAATAACGAACACTCTACTTAGATATTTCGTCCACATAAGTTGTCTTATTTACCTCCCTCACGGCATTTCTACAAATGTTCGTTTAAATAAAATTTACTAATTTGTGTATCTTTGTGACTAATGCCAAGAATCGATGGATTTTCATTCCTCATAGTAAGCTTTTGCTTGTGTCTACTCTTATTTATAGTAAATATGTTAGTTCGTACTTATAATTATATTAAAAAAAAAAAGAAGAGAAAATCTAATAATAAACAAGTAAGTATATCGGTTTGTATTTATAATTACATTTATGTCTACTTATAGTGAATATATCGCTTCTTGAGGTAAAGTGATAGATTGTAAATTTACACAAGTAGTAGTAATTTGATCACTGACGGGATGTAAATTCAAGAATATCACGGCTCTTTATTCATATTTAAACATATGAAATGACTTTGTATATTCTAAAGATGATGTCAATTATCCCCATGAGCTTTAGCAATGGGATCAATTACACATACATAGACAGATGGCATCCAAGGTTGGTGCTTGAATGCAATTCTCCTCTTCTTAAATAGGATAGTATAAAGAAAATCGGCAATACACAAACAAAAAGCCAAATAGAACCGTACAATGACATGCCAAATTAGGAAGAGTTAGGCATCACCGAGTCTTTGTCAAGCATTTTTGCATATCGATCTCACGAGATGTAAGAATTACAAATCAGCTCTAAAATTTGAAATATGTTCACTTTTCCACAATTGTGGAGCCGCATAAACCCTCTACCCGGAATGTATCTATAGAAGGTTATGGCTACGTAACTCCCACCGTGCTACTGTACATTGCTAAGCCCCATCTGCCCGGAGTCCCGATTTGAAGTTCTGATGTACAAAAAAGATATGACTAAATCATCAGAACTCATGAAATTTAATGATTTTTTTTTTTACTATAAGTTATATGATTTATCAAAAATATTTCTTAAATTAATGATTTTTCTCGCTTGTCAAATCGTGGCCTCCGTACATTGTATTCGGTAGTCCACCGTCTCCTCCTCTCGAAGCTTCCTCCTTTCGCGCCACGCGACTCGCATCGCCCCGATTCTCCGATGCGACGGACGACGGAGCATCCCCTTCGACTCAACGGGCGAGCGCGATTCCGGTGGCCTCTGCTGCCGCTCCGCCCATCGACGCCGGATCGTCGATTCGGAAGCCGATCATGCTCGTGGCCCGGTACGTATTTCCCTCACCCGTCACCGACGCCTCGTGGGAAGAGAGATCCTAGATATTCGAGGAGGTATCTCGGTCGGCGATGCCAGTGGGACCGAGAGTGCTGCGTCGCCGGAGAGCGAATTGGTTCCGGGGAGTCCGTCTAGGAGCAGGACGAGCGTTTTCTACGAGTTTTCGAGTGATTTTGTGATCGGAGATCAGTATAGGAATCCCTGGAAGGAAATTAGGATGGCGAATCTGGTGGAAGATGTCGATGCTCTCGCCGGCACTATATGCTGCTATAAGTTAAATGAACTGAGCTTTGAACAGCTATGGGATGGTGATACTTTTGTTTCTGGTTCTGAACGTGGTGCCATTTGTTTTCTGCGATGTTTCTCCAGCTTAAATTTCTCGGTTTGAAATTTTGAATGATGGTTCGATGGTTGAAATGTGGTTTTAACCGAATTTCGAGCATTTTGCCCCTGCCTATAGCTTGTATCAATGCAATGCATACTGCGTCATTGTAAGAAAGAGAGTTCCTTGGGGTTTCTCTACAAACGATGAGTTGCATATGATGTCATTGACACTACTAGAGTTAGGTAATACAGTTAAGTAAAACTGACAGATGCTGGTGCTTAGTCGGTAGGTAATCAGTTCTAGTACTCTGCTATTCGTAGTTTGAATGTCAAGTCCTCGTTTGAATAATCTAGAATTGGTCATCTGGTAATTAGAGAATATATTGAACAACTTGCTGTACCTTGTCTCTATCATTCGTATATGTACCTATCTAAATTGGTCATCAATCTTTGTCCATATCAACTTCTACAATCAGAACGCCTAAGTTCTCTAGTCATTAGCCATAGTCCATATAGTGTGGGAATTCATCGTTAGAATTGTGTGTGACAAAACATCCCCATTGTATTCAGCCTTTCGCTTTTGGACCAACTTTTCTCCATCAACAATGGCAACACAAGGCCTCTATCATCAGTCACTGCTTCTGTAGACAGAAAGCTTCTCAAGAGGCCAATCTGTATTGACACCGACTTGCAAATAGTGCGAGCTGTTACATGGATTGGGCACTCATCAATGGCGATCCAACTGGAAGTAACTCAGTCCTCAGAAGGTACCTTATGAAACAGTACTTCCAATCGAAGATAGTATGCTAATTCCTCCCCTCAAGTTGATGACATTGCTCTATTGGCTTATAGGACGAGATTATACATTTCCTTCTGCTGCCCCTAAGCAGTTGCAGGAGCCACGTTACTCCTGATCCTGAAGGATAGTGTCACTTTGATGGCTGTGCCTTCTGCTCATAAAAACTATGAAGAAGTTTGCTAATTCGCTAGCCATTCACCATTCTCTTATTACCAAAATAAAAATAAATAAATCAAACCCATCCAAACTATGGAGAAGCTTGCTAATCAACATCCTCTTGCCAAGAAATATTGGCAGTTTATCAAGGTTTCCGACGTGTTCAAGCACAATACTCAGATTTCAGATAATCATAAAATTATCCTTTCCATGATATAGTCTCATTACTGATCCATTCTGCTATTTACTGTATACTGGTAATTTCCTGCAAAAATCCAGGATCCCTCAGATTTAGTTGCACTTACCGCCAATTTCACATTTGTGGCTTGTGATTCTAGAACTGGGAAATCAGCTCCAATTAAACCCGTCTCCCCAGAGATAAAGAGAGAAAAATTACTTTGGCAAGAGGCAGAAAATAAGGAATAGAATGAGGAAAAGAAGAGAGAAGAACGTAACAGAGATACTAAGGTGGAGGACTTGTCCAGGCTCCAAGCTTTATTTGCTGTAGGTCATGCCTTCTGTGATATGCCAGCTCTGGCAGACAGATTGCATTGTGATAAGGGACGCTTGTTTTGAGAACTCATTGATATGCCATTCACAGCAAACGAATATTCATGGGAGGATGTTGGAAGGATTTTAATGCAAAGGGCTTATGAATTGGCCTTTTCAACACATATGCCTTTGCTGGTGTGGCGCCCTGGTTCTTTGAAGTTGACCATGTTGAATTCTTGAGACCTGTAAGTCCCCATCAAGTGCATGATGTATTTCTATGTATAGGTGCTGCCGTTGCATTACTTAGTTGCTGAGTGTGGATCTGTGGCAATGATTACATGATATGTCTGGTGTCGGTCTTCTATAAGTACGGATTGTCGTACTTGAGCCTTCACTCTTGCAGTTGTCTGTATATCTGTGAAATTATGGATCTGTTAAGTGGAAGATCCTAATACGAGGGATATTCTTTTTGGGATGTTGGGATGTTGGCAACTTTCTCTGCCTCAAATGCTGTGTCCCGTATACGGAGCTTGACAATCCAGATGAACCCCTGATAAATGTCGAAGTTGTGGCCCATGTGATGCAACCTGAGCGCAGGTCAAGCGAGGTATGAGTATCCCATGCGTGTTATATTTTCTTTTAGGAAATTTTGATACCATTCTAACAGGTGTCAAATGAATTCTACTTTACATTAACTGTACATTCTGAGGCCTTGAATGATGGATTGAGGATTCGGAAGTCCCATCCATGGGTGTGGCTTGTCCTTGAACGTATGGATGCTGAGACTTGTCAGACTTCATCCTGAAAACACTTCTCAGTGCCTGAAGCAAACCCCAATACTTACTCGCAAGTTGAATGATGATTAGTAGGGGACTGAATTCGATACTCAAAAAGCAGGACAACATTGCCAAGCAAAAGCGGAACTCAGGGACATCAGTCTAGTTAGGAACTTAAGGGGTGTCTAACCCACCAAACACGTATCAGCATTGCGAAGTCGAATTATTTACTACTTCTGAGAAAGTCTCACTGCACGATGAGATGAACCAAATATTAGAAGATGCCAAGTACAATGATGTTGAGAAATAAGAGCTCCTGCCAAGTAAAGTCTCACAAGTACATGGGACTAAACATGTCACTGATTCAAATTGACGGAGGGTGACAGGAAAGCTGTGAACTTCCACATCTGCTGGTAATAAACTGGTACTCTGTTCAGAATTGATATGTGAGTGTTTTTTGCTTTGTGACGGAGTTGTATGCTTTTGTCCTAATGCTAGGTCAAGGGACTACCCGCTTGGCATTGCATCGAGAATTGACAGAGTTCTTGTGATAAGGCTTCCTATACGGTGGAATTCTTTTGAGAAATTTGCTTGAAAAAAAAAATGCTTGGAAGCAATTGGCAAGTCGGCATCCTTCATAAGATAATCCATCAACATTTCGGATTTGGACTGGTCAAGAATCTGGGGTTGGAACTTGGGAGTTTATTGCTACCGGATCTAGTCGCGTTTGTTAGCAATATATATGAGACAATTCTCTGTTGACCTGCGTATGCTCACCATATTTCTATCCTTGAATGATTGAAAATGGAAAAGGTTAGAACAGAGTATTCTTGCAAGAATTCCTTGTTGAAACCCGGCTCATCCTGCCTTCATTTTTATTTCTCCTTAATAAGTTTCCAATAATCTACTATGTCCAATCTGCCCATTCAGTTAACTCTAATAATCAGATCCAACTCAAACTATGATGTTGGTTCTACCAATGAGACCTTGCGCAAGGACATGAAAAGACCTAAAAAGAGTTCTAGGGAGCAAAGCCTCAAGAGTGTCAGTACTTGGCGCAGTTGGTCACGTTGCTGATTCTCTCGGGATAGTTAATGTTGTGTAATTCCATAAACAACCAGCAAGGCACATACAATTGGCATTCATGAGAACATCTGTGCCTGTAACAAGGAGATGCTTAACCCAAACTTCATGAACTTTTCATGCTTTAATTAGCACTATGTGACACTCAACACCATGGTTCCAACTATATAGTCATTGACAAGAAATCATTAGGATAAATTCATTGGGAGCCCCCATAGTTTTATGGAAGCCCTCTACTGAAAGTCGTGTGCTAGAAGATAAGTAGAAGTACAAAATTTAATTGTCGCCTTGGGGCCATAGGTGATTTTAGAATAAACTTGTGTAGCTAGTGTTGTTGATACCATTGTGATTGCGTCCAAACCCATGAGAATAAAGTGGTTCGAGGAATGATACTTTCTAGTTTGTTACAAATGCATTTTATCTCGCTAATCTAAACTTAGTCAATAATGAAAACTCACCAATTCGTTATGTGTTTCTAGGAAAAACCCTATTAGCTATTCTTTAGGCTTTGATTCTTATTTTTGAGGTTAAAAAAAAAAAAAAAAAAACTCGAGGAAAATTCTAAGCTAAAATCAGTTACGGATGTCTGGATTAATATAGCGTAGAATCTTGTTCTTGTCATGTTCTTACCAATTACCATATATCGGGTTCTGTCTTGATGGAAATAACTATCAAGCTAGAGGTAAAATCATATCTCAAGGTCTCGTTACAAGTCAGATGGGAAAGACATGACTTAGGCGTCTGCGTCAACAAACAATATGGGTGATATGAACTAGTCAGATTCATGCTTTTGTATAAGCAACTCTTCCTTCTTTTCTATATTTGTAAGTGATGAACTTTATATTTATTAATTTCTTCTGTTTCTTCAGACTTCGTAATCGATGTCTTCGATACATGCTCACAAAGTACTAAATACTTAATGGACAATTATCCCCAACAAGGAAGTTTGTCCAAATGTAAGAAGATGAACAGTAGAATATGCTTCGATTTATTCTCCTCGGCTCTAAAGTCACTGACAGCTCGTAACCAATTCCTTTTGTCATTATCTTCTCCTCGGCTCTAAATTCTTTTTTCATTTTATTTTTATAAACAGGTAATGTAATTCGCCAATTAAAAACTTAGTTTCGTTCATTGAGAATACAGAAAAGTAGGGCCCTTTTTTATTAATGTTTTGCCCAAGCTATTGCGAGGGCCGAAACATCGACGGATGTGTATGTCTTCGCCTTTGTTACTTCTTGTTGGGGCATAATGGACAGAGTTTAAGCCTATTAAGCTGGATCAAATTTCACTAAGAGCATAAGTTATTAAAATGGAAGCCAACTAATTAATACGGTTGTTCATTTTCACTGCGTTATTGTTTGGTCTCTTCTATCCCTTAGTGAAAAATGGCTTAAAATAACAAATACCCATGAGCTGATCAGATTTATAAATAAAAATAAACATAAAATGAGATCATCTCTCTCTGTTTTTGAATTCTCTTTCACTGCTGCAGGAGCTAGAAATTCGATTCAATTGCGTGAAGAATATGTAGAAGAGTTAGGACAAAAAAAGTCAGGTTAAGTAAGGATGTAGCATTGCTTTGTTGATGGCCAATTTTTTACCCTAATCATTAACATGACGTAAAAAGGACAAGTGATTGTAGACATTCCGATTGAGTTTGAATGGATTAATCTTTTTATCCACAAACAATAAAGGGGTGCTTTGCTAAATAACCTTTTCAATTTGCTTATGACACGCATAGATATGACTAATTAGATAAGTTAATATTTAGCCCGTGTCAATGACATTTGGTTAAATACATTTAGGTATGTTAATGGTTTAAGCATATTTTTATGAGGGTTTTTATCTTAAGGGTATCATGTTGTACAATTCAACAAAAGTGTCTTATTTGGCATTCAAGGATACGAGATTACTGATAAATCAGTCAAATATGTACGAATGGTGCAGGTAAGCACATATTGAAATGTAAGCCCATAAGAGTTATTTAGGGAAATAATCTCCAAAGTAAATATTCATGCAAAAGAATTTCACATGCAAATGAGATAAATTTAAGAATCGAGAGGTGATAGAGGAGACAATGAGCAGGCCCAATGCAACAAGAGTCACTTTCCCGAGATAAAGGTTTGCTGGCCCAATGAGAAAACTTGGCTGCTGACTATCCTGTAGTATGTCCTTTCGGTGGTGGGAAGTTTTGACCGCCAATTCCAACGGTGCCACAGACAAAATCCACAATCAAAGCTTTAAATCTATTGGGAAAACAATCATGAAATTAAAAATTGATCATGAGACCAATGCATCTTAATCGTTGAGTAATGTGCACCCAATATGGGATCCACGTCATTCAACGATTGAGGTTGGGTATGCTCATCTATATCCGATTTATGCAAGTATTGCTTCAACGTAACTCACGAACTCTATAAAAAAAAAAAATCAAAAGAAAGAAAAATAAAGCGGCTTCTGAGTCATGGGCAAGTTAAGAACATTTCATGGGGCCTTTGTGAAATAAAAACAAAGAAGAGGAACATTACTTGAGGTCCAAGTTAAAAAAAGAAAGGAAAAATAACAAATGTATACTTTATCATTCACCCAATGATCAAATGCACCCGTGGATGTCACTTTATACTTTCACATCAATGAACCTAATTTCTCTATTAATGAAAATGTCATTTTCCTTGATAATGCAAATATCCTAATTTTATGACGATGGTGGAATGCTAATATTATCTAATCTAATGGATGAGAAAAGAAACTACAGTACTAGGCCAAATAGATTATTGTGATCCCTCCAAGAATCTAACTTTAGTATTGTGCTTGTCGTTTTATTTAAGCGCAAGGACGGTAATCAGCACCCACGTCTCCATCCTCCCATGTCCCCAAGTCCCAAGCACTAACCCTCCTCGACAACACCCACCTCCACCTCGAAATACGCCCTTTTTTTTATCATCACACTTTTCGCCGCACTCACAAGTTTCTACTTCCAGGCTTCCTATCCTTACATTGTCTGCAAAACACTGTTTTCTTGATGCTCGTAAACTCTCTTGATAAATAGTCGAGAGGACAGTTTTGTTTTAATCGAAATAATATCGAGAGGAGTGAAAATCCAAATCAAGCAAAACTATGATATTTGGCTTCATTTTGGATTTGTGGGACAAATGGAACATTAGAGGGTTAGTCGTCCTAAGTTTCACTCTTCAGGTTTTTCTCACTCTATTTGCACCCCTTACAAAGAAAACAGTGGACTCTGTCATCGTTTTCCTCGTATGGTTGGCCTATTTGATGGCCGATTGGGTAGTTGTATTCACGATCGGGCTTGTTTCTCACAACCAAGGTAATTCGTCCACTCGTATAGCTGAAGTAGATGGAGCACTTCAGGGCATTTTGGACCTCAATTCTGTTGTTACATCTTGGTGGTCCGGACACTATTACTGCCTTTTCTTTGGAGGACAGTTCACTTTGGGGACGGCACCTACTCAATCTCATCTTCCAAGTCGGTGCCTCCATTTATGTCTTTGTGCAGGTATTTACCAGCGACAAATCTCTAGCAACCCCAACGATGCTAGTGTTTCTTGCTGCAGTCATAAAAAATGTGGAGAGGATACTAGCACTTAATCGCTCGAGCTTTCCAAGGCTCGGGAATCGATGATCTCACAGCTTGGATGATGCGCTTTCGAATTTCTCACATAAAAAGTGGGATGAAGTACTCAATGATCTAAGGGATGGATATCCCGAGGTAGAAGCAAGGCTTGCCGAGAGCATTGTGGTGAGGCATGCTCACGACTTCTTTGAAATATTTAAGGTCTTCCTTGGAGATCTCATCTTTACATGTGAACAACGTAAAATGAGCCGCGGATATTTCCGCCAAATTTCTGCGATGGATGCATTAAGGGTGATATCAGTTGAACTCCATTTCATTTATGAGGTGCTTCGCACAAAAGTTTTGGTAACACGCTCTAAGTGGGGCCGCATTTTCCGCTTTATAGCCTTCACTAGCATTGTGGTGGCTTTCATCTTGTTCAATCGCTTCAAGAAGCATCGGCTCTTTAAACTCGATGTGAAAATTACTTATATCCTTCTTTCTGGTGGGATTGCTCTTGATGTGATAGCTCTATATAGGTTCATTTTCTCGATTGGACTATTGCCAAAATCATGGGTGACAAAACAGGATCGTCTAAACAAGATTCATTTCTATACAAGTTGATATCCATCATGGATGACCAAAGGAAGCCCCAATTTGTGACATATAAAGTAGAGCCTAATCCCAATGTTAGTTACATGGGCATAAACACATCATTAATGTTTCAAGATGGTCGAATCCATCTCTCGCTTGCAACCTTTTTCTAAGACATTGGAGGAGAGTCCAAGAAAGATGTATAAGTGCCATCGGCACTGGGGTATCGTCGCTTTTTCTAAAATTTGTAGTTTTATATTTTGTATGGCTAAGAAGATCAGATCCTGTTCTCATCAAGCTGGTAAGACAATTGCCAGGGGCTGTAATTTGAATTGTAGGGAATTGATGTTTGTGTCCAAGAATCCCTTTATTAAGGAGCTATGGATTTTTATCTTTGAGGAGATGAGACATAGGTCCGAAAACATAGATGTTCCAGCAAAGGTGAGGGAGATATATGAGGCTAGAGGTGATATGTTTCTCAAGAGCAGGGATGATTGTGGCCAGCTTTTAGATCATGTCATTGACAATAATTATGACACTAATATTATAATGTGGCATATTGCTACTGAAATGTGGTACAACAAAGAGAAACAATTAATGTGCGACATAGCTAGAGATGAAAGGGAATTCAGCAAGATCCTCTCCGACTACATGATGTATCTTTTACTTCACACAAATGTGGTGTCCTCTGTGGCGGGCATTGCCATAAAGAGATTAGAGGATACATTGGCCGATCTACAGTCAATCCCTAAAGCAAACATGGATGTGGAGAGGATATCCTAGGTATTGTTTGAGTTTCCTCCCTTTAAACCGAGACCAAGATCCGTCCTCTGCGATGGCATAGAGTTGGCCAATCAGATGGAGAGGCTTGGGGAAATGAAGTGGAAGGTGATGAGCGGAGTGTGGGTTGAGATGTTGTTCTTTGCAGCAAGTCATATTAAGGGAACGGCACGTGTGCAGGTGCTAAGCAAAGGTGGAGAGCTTATTACTTTTGTTTGGCTATTGATGGCTCATTTGGGTTGTTTCTTTGATCCTGATTGGGGCTTGTACTATGAACCCCAAAATAAATCATCCGTATGGGAATTCTCCTAAATCAGAAGCCTTCATTGACGAATTTATAATTCAAGGCGACACTATCAATTTTATCAATTCATATTTCTTATATGTTTACGTATAAAATTATGTAAATGTTTGTTGTATTTTGTGATGGAAGTTATGGAATTAAACTTGAAATTGAGAGAATATTTTGTCCTTTCCACATGGCACTTGACTTCAATTGTGTTATTGTTGCGTGGTAAACATACAACAATAAGCTGCAGTTTATTTGTCATCCCCAAACTATTACCTCTCATTGTGTTTAAACGTGTAAAACATATTATTTTCAAAAACACTCCTCAATTATACAATTTATATTTTTTGATCACTTACGTAACTTATGATAATAAACTCAAATTGATTTATAATTAAAGTAAGGCGACAAGTAAAAAAATAATGTCATTTTTAATTTTTAGGCAGATCATTTATATATTTGCATAGAGCTTACTCCACTTTATGAAGAAATTTCACTTAAGTTTATGAAAAAAACAATTATTAAAGAACATAAAATATTTATCTTAGTATTATCTCTAATTTGAAGTATAGCTTATTTTGTTAAGTCAAAACAAGGAAGATCGATAAACGTAATTCAATCGAGCAGAAAAGAAACCAAAATTGCCAGCTAATTTACACAGAGAAAAGGCTTATGACAAATTAGGTGGTCAATCTATCATATTGCATTTCTGAAATAATGGATGGTGGTGATCTTTTATGTGAAGAAAATCAAATAATGGACAGCGATAATGATGAGAGGAATCAGAGATCATTGTCCAATTATATAAATTTTCAACAGCTTGATTTATTTATTTTTAGAATGTTAAAAAGAATTCACCTTAGTTGCTATTTTCCTTTCTCATTTTTTTAATTTCCCTTTTCAACCTCTCTTTTTTCCTCTCAACAAATAACTTTCTTGATACGGTGTTGTTTTATGTCGTACAAGCTGGTTTGTTTAACAGAATGAGAAATAAAATTTATTGATATTTTTAATATAAGTTATATGATTTATCAAAAATATTTCTTAAATTAATAATTTTTACTCGTTTGTCAAATCGTGGTCTCCGTGCATCGTATCGGTAGTCCACCACCGTCTCCTCTCAAAGCTTTCCTCCTTTCGCGCCACGGGACTCGCATCGCCCCGACCCTCCGCCACGACGGACGACAGAGCATCCGCTTCGACGGGCGAGCGCTTCCCGTGGCCTCCGCCGCCGCTCCGCCCATCGACGCCGGAACGTCGATTCGGAAGCCGATCAGCTGGTGGCCCGGTACGTACTTCTCTCGCCCGGCACCAACGCCTCGTGGGAAGCGAGATCCGAGATATTCGAGGAGGTCGGCGATGCCGGGGCGACGGAGAGCGCTGCTTCGCCGGAGAGCGAATTGGTTCCGAGGAGTCCGTCCAGGAGCGGGACGAGCATTTTCTACAAGTTTTGAGTGATTATGTAGCTCGGAGATCAGTAGGGGAATCCTTGGGATGAGATCAGGATGGGGGAGCTGGTGGAAGATGTCGATGCTCTCGCTAGGACTATATAAGGTAAATTAAACCGAGCTTTGAACAACTATCGGATGGTGATGCTTTTGTTTCTGGTTCTGAATGCGGTGCCATTTGTTTTCTGCGATGTTTCTCCGGCTTAAATTTCTCGGTTTGAATGATGGTTCAGCGGTTGAAATGTGGTTTTAACAGAACTTCGAGCGTTTTTGTCCCTGCCTATTGCTTGTATCAACGGAATGCATGCCGCATCATTGTAAGAAAGAGAGTTCCCATGGGCTTTCTCCGCAAGATATGAATTGTATATGATGTCATCGACAATGCTAGAGTTAGGTAATACAGTTTGTGGTGCTTCGATAAATTCCTGATATAAAACTGAAAGGTGCCAGAGCTTAGTCGGTGGGTAATCAGCTCTAGTATTCTGCTATTCGTAGTTTGAATGGCAAGTCGTTGTTTGAATAATCTAGAAGTGGTCTTCTGGTAATTAGGGAATACATTGTAATAACATGCTGCTGCTTTCATGTAAGAAGTACTTTGTCTCTATCATTCGTATATGTGCATATCTAAATTCTCATTAATCTTTTTCCATATCAAGTTCTGCAACCAGAATGCCTAAGTTCTCCAGTCATTAGCCATAGTTCAAATGGTGTGGAATTCATCATTAGAATTGTGCGTAACAGAACATCCCCATTGTATTCAGCCTTTTGCTTTTGGACCAGCATTGCTCCATTGGCAATGGCAACACAAGGCCTATATTATTAGTCACTGCTTTGGTAGACAGAGTGGTTCTCAAGAGGCCAATCCAAATGGACACTGAATTGCAAATAGCATGAGCCGTTACATGTGTTGGGCGCTCATCAATGGCGATCCAACTGGATGTAACTCTGTCCACGGAAGGTATCATATGAAACAGTACTTCCAATCGATGATAGGATGCTACTTCCTCTCCTCAAGTTGGTGATTGGTTTATTGGCTTATGGGACAAGAACATACATTTCCATCTGCTGCCACTAAGCAGTTGCAGAAGCAAGGAGCCACATTACTCCTGATCCTGAAGGATGGTGTCATTTTGATGTTTGCAAACCTTATTTACTCTTGCGTGTTTTCTTTACTCTACTCATAAAAACTATGGAGAAGTTTGCGAATTTGCTAGCCATTCACCATTCTCTTATTACCAAAAAATAATAAAAAAATCAAACCCATCCTAACAACAGAAAAGCCTTCTAATCAACATCCTCTCCAAGAAATATTGGTAGTTTGTCAAGGTTTTCGACATGTTGTTCAAGCACAATACTCAGATGTAAAATCTTCAAGAAGTTATCCTTTCCGTGATAGAGTTTCATTACTGATCCATTATGCTGTTTACCTTAAACTGGTAATTTTCTGCAGATATCTGGCATTCCTCAGATTCAGTTGCACTTACTGCCATTTCACATTTGTGGCTTGTGATTCTAAAACTGGGAAATCAGCTCCAATTAAACCCAACTTGCCAGAGATAAAGAGAGAAAAGTTAATTTGGCAAGAGGCAGAAAAGAGGAGTAAAATAATGAAAAAGAAGAGAGAAGAACGTAACGGAGATACTAAGGTGGAGGACTTGTCCAGGCTCCTAGCTTTACTTGCTGAAGGTCATGTCTTCTGTAATATGCCTGCTCTGGCAGGACACAGATAGCATTCTGATAAGGGACACTTGTTTTGAGAACTCATTAGTATGCCAGCCACAGGAAAGGAATATTCACTGGAGGATATTTGGAGGATTTTAATGCAAAGGGCTTTTGAAATGGCCTTTTCAACCAGATATGCCTTTGCTGGTGTAGCATCCTGGTTCTTTGAAATTGACCATGTTGATTTCTTGAGACCTGTAAGTACTCATCCAGCACATGATGTATTTCTATGTCTAAGTGCTGCTGTTGCATTACTTAGCTGCTGGGTGTGGATCTGTGGCAATGATTACATAAGTAATCATGGATCTGTTAAGTGGAAGATCATAATCTGAAGGATATTATTTTTGGGATGTAGGCGGATGCTGGCAATTTTCTCTGCCTCAAATGCTGTGTCCTGTAAACGAAGCTTGACAATCCAGATGGACTCCTAATTGATGTCGAAGTTGTGGCCCATGTGATGCTTACCTGAGCTCAGGTCAAGCGAGGTACCATTGGCCCATGCATGTTACATTTTCCTTTAGCAAATTTCAATACCATCCTGCAACTCTGATCAGAAGTCAAAGGATGCTGTGGTTAGGGGATTATTCTCTTTTACTCCCCCTTTCTTTTGGGCCCAAGCTATCTACCGTCCCTTAACAAAATGATCATGCATAAGAAAATTTGAATAGAAAACTAGAATGAACTGGTTACCTAGTTGGGGGATACTGAAGTCTGTCTTTAATCCTATCTAAATGGTGAACTGAACCTTTGTGAAGTTACCATATCTTTGGTCAGACTTGGTTTCATATCACCATGTCTTAGATACTCCTAATAAATTTGTTATTTCATCTATCATCCTAACAGGGGTCAAATGAATTCTACTTTACATTAACCATACATCCTGAGGCCTTGAATGATGGACTGAGGATTCGGAAGTCCCATCCATTGAAGAAGAGGCTTGGCATGTCCTTGAACGTGTGGATG
The DNA here is from genome assembly GCA_014182715.1 of Eucalyptus cloeziana. Classification (NCBI taxonomy): domain Eukaryota; kingdom Viridiplantae; phylum Streptophyta; class Magnoliopsida; order Myrtales; family Myrtaceae; genus Eucalyptus; species Eucalyptus cloeziana. Next base: position 2,548,521 of record CM024634.1, on the reverse strand, counting down.
CTGAGAGTTGTCAGACTTCATCCTGGATACACTTCTCCAGTGACTGAAGTGAACGGTAGTGCTTGCTCACAGGTTGAATGATTATTAGTGGGCGACTGAAGATTTTCAAAACGCAAGACAACATTGCTAAGCAAAAGAGGAACTCAGGGACGTCATTCTAGTTTGGAACTTGAGGGATGTCTAACCCACCAAACATGTATCAGCATTGCGAAGTCCAATTATTTACCACTTCTGAGAAAGTCTCACTGTGCGATGAGATAAACCAAAGATTAGAAGATGCCAAATAAAACGATGTTGAGAAATAAGAGCTCCTGCCAAGTAAAGTCTCAAAAGGACATGGTACTAAACATGTCACTGGTTCAAATTGATGGATGGTGATAGGAAAGTTGTGAACTTAGACATCTGGTAATAAACTGGCACTATGTTCCGCATTGATATATGAGTGTTTTTTGCTTTGTGACAGAGTTGTTTGCTTTGTCCTATGGCTAGGTCAAGGGACTACACGCTTGCCATTGCCTCGAGAATTAATAGAGCTCTTATGATAAGGCTTCTTTACAGTGGAATTCTTTGGAATTTTGCTTGAAGAACATGCTTGGAAGCAATTGGTAAGTCGGCATCCTTCATAAGATAATCCATCAACATTTCAGATTTAGACTGGTCGATAATCTGGGGTCAGAACTTGGGAGTTTATTGGCACCGGATCTAGTTGCATTTATTAGCAATTTATTTGAGACAATTCTCTGTTGAACTGCTTATTCTTACCAAATTTCTATACTTGAATGATTGAAAATGGAAAAGGTTAGAACAGAGCATTCTTGCGAGCATTTGCAAGAATTTTTTGTTGAAACCTGGCTCACCGAGCCTTCATTTTCATTTCTCCCTAATAAGTTTCCAATAAGCTACTATGTCCAATCTGAACATTCAGTTAACTTTAATAATCAGATCCAACTCAAACTATGATGTTGGTTCTATACCAATGAGACCTTACGCAAGGCCATGAAAAGACCTAAAAAGAGTTCTGGTGAGCAAAGCCTCAAGATTGTCAGTACTTTGTGCAGTTGGTCACCTTGCTGATTCTGTTGGGACAGTTAATATTATGTAGTTTCATAAACAACTAGAAAAGCACATGCAATTGGCATCGTGAGAACATATACATCTGTAATAAGGAGATGCTTAACAGACTTCATGAACTTTTCACTGCAGGCCCCCGTAGTTTTATGTGAAGCCCCTATCGAAAGTCGTGTGTTACAAGTTAAATAGAAATACGAATTAAATTGTCGCCCTGGGGCCATAGGTGAGTTTAGAACAAACTTGTATAGCTGGTGTTGTTGATACCATTGTGACTGTGTCTGAACCCACAAGAATAAAGCGGTTCAGGGAATTAGTATGTTACAAATGCATTTTGTCTTGCTAATCGAAACTTGGTGAATAGAAAAAACTCACCAACTCGTGGTGTTTCTGGGAAAAACCCTATTAGCTATTCTTTAAGTTACAAGTCAAATTATTGAGCTTTAAGGGGGCAAAAAAAAAAAAAAAAGCTCAAAAACATTTCTTGGCTAAAACCAGTTACAGATGTCTGGGTTAATACAGCATGGAATCTTGTTCTTGCCATGTTCTAACTGGTTACCATATATCAGGTTCTGTCTTGAAGGAAACACTATTTAGCTAGAGTTAAAACCATATCTCAAGCTCTTGCTGCAAGTCAAATGGGAGAGACATGCCTTAGGGCGTTAGCTTCAACCAACAATATGGGTGAAAATGAACTGGTCGGATTTACGCTTTTGCATAAGCAACTCTTCCATTTTTTTCTATATTTATAAGAATATGATCTTCCATTTATTTCTTCTGTTTATTGGGATCTCATAATCGTTCTCTTTGATGGTAGTTGATGAGACATGCTCACAAAAAGACTTAAAAAAGACTTTTTGGACAATTATCCCTAATAGGGAAAATTGTCCAAAATGTAAGAAGATGGACAGTAGAATGTGCTTCAATTTCTTTACCAACACGGTCCATATATACACACACACACACACACGTGGTTCACCAATTAATAACTTCATTTCCATCATTAAGAACACAGAAAAATAGGACCCTTTTAAAAATGTTTTGCCCAAGCTCTCGTGATGGATGAAACGTCAACAGATGTGTACCTCTTTGTTGTTGTTACTTCTTGTTGGGGTGTGGTGGACAGAGTTTAAGCCTATTAAGCTGCCTTAGATTTCATTGGGAGCAAAAGTTATTGAATTGAAAGCGCCATCTAATTAATTCGATTGTTTATTTTTACTTTGAAAATCCCAATGTTGAAATTTGATGATGTAATTACCTTTTCAATTTTCATTGTTTTTCTCATGAGATTGACCTTCTTGAAAAATAGAATTCACTTCTTAAAGAGAGTGAAAAGAGTTGAAGATGACAACATCTTCCGTTGGCATAGCTTTCATATTCCCCTCATCAGTAAAGCAATCAACAACCCCTCACTTGGTTTATGCTTGTCTGGTCTCTTTTATCTCTTATTGAAAGTTAGACTACAAAAAAATAACGAACACACATGAGCCGATCAAATGTGTAAACACATAAACAACCTTGAGAATCTCTATATGTTTAGAGTAAAGGGCTAAGTATCCACATTTGCTTAGGAAGATAGAAGATTAAGCGGTCCAAGCATGTGAAAGCATGTAATTGACTCGATAATATGGTCTTTGTCCTTTGAGAAAGAGAAGGAATGGCAGTTCTAGTCCTTCTTTTTTTTGTCAGCTGTATGACATCAACCTCTTGGCGTCATACAAATATGATATGCTTACTGATATGCAATTATATACAAATTGGTTGGGCTATTACCCAATGAGGTTAAGACTTTAGTTTTGGATTACCGTAATAAAATAGTACCGGTAGCAGACTTGATAAAATCGTCTTTTGTCCTTTGAGAAAGACAAGCTGTAAAAAAATAGACAGGTTGATTGATTTTAGAGCGTGCAAACCACCGTATGCATCTATATAAATTATATAACATTGTATAAGGCCACCTCTAAATTGGTGAGCACAGTTCTAAGATTATTTCAAATGAGAAACATTAAGATCCAAATATGATTCCATCGTATCTTCACCAAACGTATGCCTGTTTAGTCAATTAGTTGGGTATTACATGATTTTGCTAATTCTCAATTGTAAGTTGTAGTATTTTTCGATGAACACTATGTTTCTATAGCTTTAGAATAATTAATACAAGATTTAGTTCCAGGTGCAATTTTATGTCTGTGATTTTTGTTCACATGTAATCCCTTTGCTACTAAAACAATAGATATCGTATGTGAATGTAGTAGTGGAAACCGCACTACTGAATGGATGAAGATGGCGTCAGGATATAAAAGCGAAGTAAAGAAGTGGTGTCCGGGCCGTAAAAGATAAAAGAAATGATCATGATAGCTATGATGACGAAAATCAAGAGTAAGATGAAAGAATAGTGGAAGCACAAGTCTTCTAGTTGATCATAACCCAATCAATTTCAATCATTACCGATTTCTTTCTGTTGTTGCCAAAAGCCTACTTCACTCTCCTTTCCGACCTAAGTATCTTATTTCTATCAACAACTATATTTATTAATATCTATTATGTTGGGACTAATAATACAACCTAGAAGGGGTTAATTAGTTCAATGATGACTATGAAGAACTTTTGTGGAACATAAGTAAACAACACGAAAAATAACTAAGGGCAATTACGTGCACGAGAGGTTATCCGCTGAGACTATGCGAAGGTGGTGTTGGTGAGCACGTAATGATGATAATGATGGATAGAATATGTAAAGCCTACAACTGTAGTGATTCAGTTTTATCCCCAAGTTTACATTTACTCTCCAGGTGATACGTTTAACATGGACTAAATTCCATTAGTAATCTTTAGGACAACTACAATCAATAACTGTATAGAACACAATATCGAGACACAACCACTCTTACATATACACCTGTTCTCAAAACGATTACAAGAATAATGAAACTTTCTAACTAAAGAGGAGATAGATGAAGTACAATAGCAATACTTCCAATTTTTCCATCCAACCTTTTCCATGCTTCTTTGATCGTTGTTATATAAATGTCTTCAACAATGTCGTTAGAGACTCTCGTGGGATCCAATAGCTGTTTTAAGAGTTGCCAAGAATTTTTGCCAAAATCAGCATTGCCCATTACTCGCACTTGAATTTTAGTTAACAATTCAAATTTTCACCGTAGTAAAAGTACAAAATCGAAATATAAATAAGTAAATAGCAAGATAAATAAATAATAAATAACAAATAAAAATGGGAGCCAATTCGGACGGGTCCGTTCACGCGAGTTCACTCGACCCAAGTTGCCTTCGTTCCATATCTTAATGCAACCCATGACAAAAGAAGGTCCTCCCCCACCTCCCCCCCCCAAAAAAAAGGGAAAAGAAAAGAAAAACAAAGAAAGAAACCCCGGTCGAAATTTGTCAAGCGGCCTCGTCTCCTTGCCGAAACCGAGAGCTTCCGACGGCTTGAGTACTGACTGAAGTTTGCTTTCACATCCCGATTCTGATCGTCCTCATCGCCATTGCCTTTGTCGCCTTCGTTTCTCAGCATTCCTGAGCTGCGCCTTTCCTGCTCTGCTTCTCCCTGTTTTCCAGGTCGCGAAGCTTGAAAAAGCTTCAATCTCGGTTCGGGCATCACCACCCAAGTTGATCACCTTCCAGGACTTCTTCTTGTTACTGTAAGCTTCGGTCATGATCAAGATTCCTCTTCGGTAACGTGAAATTCAAAACCTTTTGTCTCGGTTGACTTAATTTAGGATTAAGAGCAGAGATTAATGTCATGGCGGTGTTATGCGAAAACAGATTTTTTATTTATTTATTGACGAATTGGTTTAAATCATTGATGCTTTGGTATTGTCAAATTGAAACGTTGCTTTAGTATTGCATATAGGAACGTCTCGGATGCAGAACCAAATTAGCATATAATTTGTCACTGACTCTGGATCACTTTGAATGTATATGGACATGTTCTGCATGAAAGGAATTCTTCATCAATCACTGAGCACAATTGCAGTTTGATTTCCATGTTACTTATGATCGAATCTGCACCTTTTGTTTTTATGTTGCTCCGTTGTTGCTGTGCTTGCTGCGATGGTGACTCGGTGATAAAAGAAATTAAATGGAGTCAATATAGCATTCGACAATGATCCGAGATGAGTTTTTCTGAGAGCCATCTCCCTTGCATCCCAATTGCTCATGTCCTGGTCATTTTCGTTATGCTGAGAAAGGAAGAGTCTGGTAATGGATGGTGGTTGACCGTGGTAGCCACATGACGTAGGTGGTTGATAGTCATGTTTGGGAGATTGATAGTCATGGACCATGGTCCATCACAAATCTCTAGCTCCTGCTGCTGCTGCTTCTACTATTGTTAGTAGTAAGACTTCCCACATAGATAGGGCAGGTCTCATCGGTTCTAGATCCATGTGAGGGTTTTACTACTGATGTATTCTTGGTTATTCTTTTCCCCCTTGATTTAGCCTCTCCCATAAATTTCCTTGAAAAAATTTTCTCGAGATTGTTCTCAATTTTGTGTTTGTGTTTCCTTCTTTAGATACCCTAGAATTAAGAGATGCTTCTGCTCTATCTGATCTTCTGCTTTTTGCAGTAGCATCAACATTGTGCTCTTAGCCTCTTCTAAGTCCTTCATAGCAAAGAATCACTGGATGTCTACATTCTTATCTTTTTGGTTACGTTACTCTCCGCATCAAGTTCATCTGGTTGCTATTGAGCAAGGTGGTGACTTCACTTTTGTCCACATAACAACCAGATTGATTCCTGGAAGATCAGTCATTACTCCTCCCTTATGAAAATAACTACGCATCATTCTCATACTGGTAGGTATGTTAGTTTCATGATTAAATTAACTGTCCAAAATTGCATGCATTGCGGTCTTACGACTACTGTTGTTGCAGAGGAAACAAGAGAGGCTGAGGAAGATGGAAGAGAGACAGTTATACTTGCAACTTTACGAGGCCAACGAAGCCCTCCTTCACATATGCAGCAATGGTTGCAGGATGATTGGACCATGCGACGAACTCCTTAGAGCATAGCAGCCTGCCTGTGGATTCCTGCTTGTAAAGGACTTAAGACCTTAGTACGTCATTTTGCCATTTGCAAGGTTCGCGTTCCTGGGGGATGTGTTCACTGCAAGCGCATGTGGCAGCTTGAACTGCACTCGGATGCGTACCGAGCGTGATGATTGCAAGGTTCCTCTCTGTAGGTAAGTCAAAAGAACTTCTATGTTTGTCTCCTCAATTTTAATCTGGAGAAGTTCAGATGGATGCAGGAACATGTCTAAATGGGTTGTTTTACGTCCATGTTTTTTTTCTTTTGATCAGTCCAATTCTAACTCCTCTCTCTCAAACTTTTACTTTGCATGGGAGTCGAACCCCATACTTAAAACTAAACGTCCTCACCCTATCCTTATCACTGGGCCGTGGGCCCAATGGGTTCATTCACCTAATTAATTAGGTCCTAAGGAGCATTGGCTATTGAGCAAAACTCACTTCAGATGGTCAAGTGAGAATTGCATTGCTGACTCGTAAGTTTGCATTTCAAGTGTTTTGCACAGAAAAAAGCCCAACACTGATCTGAAGAAACTGTGGTTGACGAGTCAAAACTTTTAAAGGAAAGAGTGTTTTTCTTCCCAAAGGATTCTTCAATGATTAATAATTAAGTGCTTATGCGAGATGCATATCGGGGAGTGAGTCACCTTATTGTGCGTAGAGTTGAAGAGCAGCACCTTGGTTGAACTGATATGTATTGTGAATTTAATGGCTCCACATAATGTCTCTTTTTCTTTTGCCAGGCAATTTAGAGTGAAGATTTGGCATCAAACCAAGAAAGATGATTCCAAGTGGAAGATGTTGGTCAACAAAGTAATTGCAGCTTAGAATGCATTGGACCATTCTCAGCTCTGTGCTCAGGTTTATTGTGATAACTTTGTATCTTTAAAAACATGCTTGCCCACAAGTTTGATTCATCCCAATTCAAAATGAATAAATAAATTGCTGGGAACTTATAGTTCTTTTTTTATACTATAAGTCTTTACAGTGACCTGTACATGAGTTAGCTGGATAATGTATATACATTACTTACATTTGATTTTTAGCTTTTTTTTGCTTGGATCAGATTGCTTTACTCCATTAGCCACAAGGCTTTATCTTTTGCAATTGTATCATGAGTGCAACTAGTATTAGCAGAATTATCGCCTAGACCCGCTCGGCAAACCCAATGCAACCAGAGGGATTGGATTTGGATCGGACCTACATAATCAAAAGTACTGTCCCAGGCCAGACAAGAAATTTTCTTCCATTTGTGCATATCCATTGGATTTTAATGAATCACCCTTTAAATCAACTTTAATGGTGGAAAACACAACCTAAAAATTCGAAGGCATAAACTATCATCAGGTATTAATGATAGTCAGTATTGATGACAAACTTACCTGCAATCTAAGTATATGCATTTGAAAGATTATCGTCATATTAATGGAATTTACCAAACTTTTGGATAGTTAATAAAGTTATTTGAATAATATCTACTAATACATATGTGAAATTATGAGTGTGACATAAATATATACTGTCTTTTTATACTCTTGAAGTCATATACAAGTTGATGATAACTTGTATACTAACATTGCTTGAACATTTACCAACTCAATTTTAAAGGTATGCACGTTTTTTTGGATTTAAATAAAACCCAAAAGTACTTTTTAAGTCTCCCATCAAAACTTAAAAGATTACTACAATTTCGGAAAATTATGAAAAACATTAAATGTGAGTCTTTGAGTTAACATTTGAGTACTATGGAAGTTCCGAAAGTTTTGGATTTAAAAACAGTTAAAATTGCATGAACTATAAGGTTTAAATTAAGCAAAAAAGTAAAAGCAAAAGGTATTCCATACATGCTTGTAATTAATAGAAACTTATCAATATATATTGAGGACTTCTCATTAGTTATCCGGGACGATGCACAAATATAATGTTGACTGAGCAAAATACTAAAAACCGATAAAAAAAAATAATACAACCACCTAGCATCTAAGCAAAATGCTTAAATGAATTTGCAAGGAGTGGCAATTGGTGTTTTCAATGTATGGTTTTGCTTAGAGGGTGGGTGAATGGTAGAGGTAGTAAGTAGTCGTTGGGTTCACAATGATATATGTTTCTGACATTTTTCCCTGAAGAAAAGGACCGTTCTAAGATCAATATAAGCGTCGCTTTACAAAATTGAACAAATGATATACAAATCTATGGCAGAAATAATGCAACGAACTTGAATAAAGATGTACAACCTCTTTTACAACTCGATTTCATATATTTCTAGCATTAATAAAAGAAGAGACGCCGCCAAATTTAGTCCTTGAACTCATAATCAATGTTCAATTATACTTAAATTTTAACTTTGGTCAAATTGATATTTGTGCTTTGTGAGTCGAATCGATTTTGTGTTTTTATATGGTTATGTAAACAAGGGATTAATCCTTAATAATATTTTGTGAGTAATCTGACTAAACTATACTAGGCCATTCTTAAGCAAATAATATGGCTTTGACAAATAGCATGGATTTCAATTTCTCGGCTCAATATACTATGATGGGAAACCGTTGTATGCATCCTTATTTATTATATAGCATTGTATAAGACTTCACCTCTAAAATGGTGAGCATAACCCTAAGATTATTTCAAGTGAGAAACACTAAGATCTGAATATGATTCCATCATATCTTTACCAAACCAAACGCATACCTATTTAGCCCATTCATTGAATATTACATGATTTTGTTAATTCTCAATTTGGATGTTTATTTGACATTTTGTAGAACTATCAAAATCTTCGACTTTGTTGATCTATATTGGATTAATGTAAAATCGTTAGACATATCAAATAGAGTAATCTATGTACAATTATAAATTCGAACCATTTTACTCGTTAAGTTTTTTGTGCTTAAGAGATGAGGACAGGCAACTAGCGCGAGGTATTACCTTCTTTGAATCTAACCCATAGAAAAACATAAATTTAGCCAAGTTATGTTTTCAATTTTAAATTGATTTAAGAGGATTTTATTTTCTTGATATGGAGGATAACCTCCTGTTGAAATCTAAATATTTGCTCGTACATCCTTATTGCATTTGCCAAAAATTAGGGATTGAATTTGCAGAAACGACACAATTCAACCCCTAAAAAACAGTGATTTTACTATTTATCTTGTTGCATTTAGAAACTAGAGATTTTGTAGTTGTTAATACCTAAGTTTCCATTCCCATACGCTATTTATGCAATTTATAAAATTGAGGGACCGAATTCACCTTCCTAAAGAAGAAAAAAAAAAAAAAAAAAAGCAACTCTACAGAATTTTGAATTCATTTTTCTTGTTGTATTTTCTTCTGCAGTTAGAAATTAGAGGTATTGTAGTTTATAGATACCTAAGATTCCCCTCTTATGGACCACTCACGCATTTTATAAAAGTTAGGGATGGAATTTGCCTCACTCTCGTGATCGTAGATTGAGGCCGAGGTAAGCTTGCCTTTCTCTCACGTGCACTACAAGCTCTTTGCCTCGGTCTGTTGGTTCTTTAACTCTCCTCTTAGTAATGATACTTTTCTATAGCATTTTGTTTAGTTGTTCTTCATGCCTTTATGTTTGTTTCTAACCCGTAATATATGCTTGTGGCCGTGGAGTCTAAGGGCGCGCATGACAACCATTCTGTTCCAGAAATAGTTTTTGGAACAGAAATAGATTTTTCTATTTCTATTTCTAGAAGAGTTTCTAAGCAAAAATAATCGTTCCCCTTTGCCTTTCTCTAATGCTGTTAAGTTGGCCAATGCCTTTCCTTAGCTAATAGAGAGTCTTCGGCGTAACGAGTGGTGCTTTAAAGCGTAAAACAGTAACAGTAAAGTTGATAACGACACAAAATTTCTACTATAAAAATAGAAATTCGTTTGATAACGACACAAAATTTATTCCTTTCGGACGGCGGCGAATAGCGGTGAAGGACGGGGGTGACCGGCAGCAGTGGCGGCGGCGGCGAGGGCCGGCGGGCAATCGGCTACCGACGGACGGTGGTCGGCAGCAACGGATGAAGGACCGGTTGATGAACGATGAGAAAAATTTTTATTTCTCATTTTTGTTCCAGAAATAGAGAAGTAGAAAATTTATACTTCTGATTTATATTCCAAACCTATTTCTGGAATATAAATATATTCTAGATATAGAAAAACAGAATAAGTTTATCAAACGGATTTTTATTCCAAAAATAGGTCTGGAATAGAAAAATTGTTTCTGAAACAGAAATTCCAGTTTGTCATGCACCCCCTAAGTTTCATCCTGGTTTATGGTTTAATGTGTTCCATTCCATCACCATAGACCAATGTTGTAATCAATTTTTCTTGGATATTCTTACTTGGCTGTGATTTTAGGGAAAACTTGTCTAAAAAGTCTTAAACTTATTAAATTTTTTTAATTTGCCAATTGAGTCCTTTTAGGAGAAAATTGTCCAAAAAGTCCAAAATATATTGTACTTTTGCCAATTCAGTCATGAATTTTTCAATTTTATTAATTGAGTTTTAAATCTTCTTACTTTTTGATAATGAAGTTTATCCGGCCAATTTTAGCAAAAAAATAGTGATGTAGATGCTGGCCATGCTATGTAGGATGACTGGTGCTAATGCGGATAATTTATTATAATATTTTAATATTTTTCTCAATTTTTTATTTTTTTATTTTTTTCTTTCTTCCTTTCTCTCTTTTTTGACTTGCCCCTTTTTCCCTCCACCAGACCTCATCTATGGCCGAGGAGGTCGCCGACCTTGAGGGAGGAATACTAGGGCTTGAGCCGATGAGGGTCGCCTTCGCCCGGCAGGTGCAGGGCAACCCTCGCTCGATTGCCCTCGCCCAGCGACAGGCGACTAGGTCAAGGCCAGCAGCTTCAAGGATCGTCGAATGTCCAGATCCGGGCTAGCAAGACCACAATTGTGGAGAAAATCTCTCTCTCTGTAACTGCTCACTCAAGGAGATTGGGACCCGACATCCATACACCAGCGGGGGAGGTACGAGAGAGCACGATTGGTTTTCAAGCAAAGGAGGGAATCTTTGTTTTGGGGGTTTTTGAGAGAGCACCATCAAAGCAACCCGGTCGTGGCTAGGAGATTTCTCCAGGCCGTTTATTGTTGTTCTCGCAGTAAGCCACTGACCATAGCTATACTTCGGACCCTCTGTTTTGCTTTGTTTTGCGGCCATAGAAGGTGAAGAGCTCGAATCGAAAGTACCACTATCCTGCTTCAACACTCCTTGGAGTTGCTAGCCTCGGCCGGTTAACCGTTGCTGGGAAAAAGGGAAAAAGAAAAAAAAATGAAAAGAGAAGGAAAAAAAAATTATTAAAAATTTGAAAAAAAATTAAAATATTATTAAAACTTGTCAATGTCAGCACGGCAGGGACTGACATCCATATTGGCAATTTTTGGCCAAAATTGGCCGAATGGACTTAATTGACAAAAATTAAAAGGGTTTAGGACTCAATTGATAAAATTAAAATGTTATGACTAAATTGATAAAAACGTAATAGGTTTATAACTTTTTAGACAATTTTCCCGTGATTTAAGGGTCATGCTTAAGTATATCCTTACCATTTGTTCATGCTTGCTTTGATATATTGCTTGTTTGCCTTGGTTTAGGCCCGTCTTGAAGCTTGGCCGAGTATCTCCACGGATTAACTAGGCTCATCCTCTCAGCACTTGTCTATGCTGATTTTGTTATCCTGAAATAGTATATTAGGGTGTTGTGATGTCTCTTGTGTTGAATTTTATATATGTTTAGATTAAACCATTTGTTTAGTTTGTATATCCCATGTATGTCATATGCAAACTGGTCCTTAGAAATGATTTGAAGGTATGCTTGGCTTCATCTGATGTGTTACGAATGTTGTCTGTCCCTACATTTTAGTGCAGTTGCATGTTGGAACCAATTGCCATCGAGCTGTTATCCAGTTAGCATATTTCTCATAAATCTTTTGGGTTCAATTCGCTATAGGGGGTTATCGGCTCAGATTTGGGCTGGCTGAACCGTGGCTTGTATGGCATGTTTATGGTTCTTGAGTGTTCATTCAATGTGTTTCGGGTTGATTCGGGCCGTCTAGTGGGTGAATAGAGGTATAAACTTGCTGTCTATCTGCCTAATGGGCTGGCAATGAGCTTAGAGCTTCTATTTGGGCTCGCTAAGGGTTTCCACCTATCTTGGGACATTCCTTTTACATGATTACATCGTCTACTTGTCAAAATCACATATTTGCATCATATCGTAGTTCAATTTCTAGCCTTGTATCTAGTTTTTTATGTCTTAACTTGCATATAGTATAGGTAGAGTTTAAATCATGTTTATCATGGATAAAAATGAAAAAGAAAAATAAATAAATAAAGGATAACAAAATCGGAGAGGCATTTGGTAAGAAATGGCGTTTTTAATGCTAAGTTTGATTTATTCTTAGTTGAATTTCATTTTGTATAATCTGGCAACGTTATCACCTAGCTTAGAAAATTTACTTGTCTTGAACTAGGTTGATTGCATATAGACGTTAGTTTACGGGAGTCCTATCTATGGCTTAGGAGCAAGGTGTTCTTATATTTTTGCTTGATATGACTCGGGTTCTACTTACTGTACTGATTGTGATTATATTGTCGTAATTTCTTTGATATATCACTTAGTTTAATTTTTTTCATGAGTTCTCATCGCATGAAAAATTAAGTTCAATTTTTTTTAGGGAAAAAAAATGAAGAAAACCTACTTATCCTTCACAAACACACTCATTTAACTTATTAGCTTGTATCTTGTTTATCAATAATATCAAGTGTCTTGTTAGACGTGACATCACCAAACATTCCACTATGCTACCTATTGAAGTTTGATAGTTTGAAACCCAAGTAATTATAAATGGATGTGCAAATAGAATAGAGATAGGACGATTTGACGATAAAACATGAACCTGACACAAAGCAAGGAGCATCATCCATGTACATGATATTTTTCTTTTGCAATATAGTGCATGAGATACCTGTAAATAAGTAATAATCTTTACCGAAATTGTCAATCTTTTTAAATGATAGATTTGCATATAAATAGGGAAAAAGGTCAGAAAATATATATATTGCCCTACATGGACAAAAGGCATATATATATATATATATATATATATATATATATATATATATATATATTGCCCTACATGAAAAAAAGGCAAAATGGTGATGAAAGAGAAGAAAAGAATAGTTTTCCCATTATATGGACAAAGCTTATTGAGCTGATGCAATCTTAATAGACAAAATTTATATTTCTATAAATTTTAATTTTATGACATTTAATCTTGTCTAATAAAAAAGAAGAGAAAGTAAGAGAACCACTTTAGGTCAAAGCAATCAATAATATAGAAAGAAAGATAAAGAGAGATCCCTAAGATTTGTGGAAAACTTGTCACCTCTAGGAACGATTTGACAATAAAATATGAACATATCACAAAGCAAGAAGCATCACTCACGCATCTAACACTTTTTTTTTTTTTGTCATTCAATGCATTGGATACCTGTAAATAAACAATAATCTTTACCCGAAATTTTTAATCCTTTTAAATAATTCAACTGCATATAAAGAGGGAAAAATGTGAGAAAAAAGAAGAAGAATAATCTTTTGCCCTACATGGACAAAAGGCAAAAGGGTGATGAAAGAGAAGAAAAGAATGGTTTGCCTGTTTTATGGACAAAGCTTATTGAGCTCATGCAATCTTAATGGACAAATTTTATATTTCAATAAATTTTAATTATATGATAGTTAATATTGTCTAATAAAAAAGAAGAGAAAGTAGGAGAACCACTTCAGGTCAAAGCAATCAATAATCTAGAAATAGAAAGAAAGATAAAAAGAGATCCCTGAGATTTGTGAAAACTTGTTGCCTCTAGGAACGATTTGACGATAAAATATGAACTTGGCGGAAAGCAAGAAGCATCATCCATGCGTATAATATTTTTCTTCTACCATTTAATGCATTGGATACTTGTAAATAAGCAATAATCTTTACCCAAAATTTTCAATCCTTTTAAATGATAGATCTGCATATAAAGAGGGAAAAAAGTGAGAAAAAAGAAGAAGAAGAATGTTTTGCCCTACATGGACAAAAGGCAAAAGGGTGATGAAAGAGAAGAAAAGAATGGTTTGCCCATTATATGGACAAAGCTTATTAAGCTCATGCAATCCTAACAGAAAAATTTTATATTTCTATAAATTTTAGTCTGACAATTAATTTTGTCTAATTAAAAGAAGAGAAAGTAAGGGAACCGCTTTACTTCAAAGCAACCAATAATCCAGATATAAAAAGAAAGATAAAGAGAGATCCCCGAGATCTATGGAAAACCTGTGGCCACTAGGAACGATTTGATGATAAAACATGAACCTGACAAAAGCAAGAAGCATCATCAACGAATATGATACTTTTATTTTGTCATTTAATGTATGGGATACCTATAAATAAACAATAATCTTTACCTGAAACTTTCAATCCTTTTAGATGATGGATTTGCATATAAAGAGGGAAAAAGGTAAGGGAAAAAATAAAAGAAAAAGAAGAAGAATATTTTCCCCTACATGGACAAAAGGCAAAAGGGTGATGAAAGAGAAGAAAATAATAGTTTGCCCGTTATATGGACAAAACTTATTGAGCTCATGGAATCTTAAAGGACAAATTTTATATTTCTATAAATTTTAATTATATGATAGTTAATATTGTCTAATAAAAAAAGAAGAGAAAGTAAGAGAACCACTTCAGGTCAAAGCAATCAATAATCGAGAAATAGAAAGAAGGATAAAGAGAGATCCCTGAGATTTGTGGAAAACTTGTTGCCTCTAGGAATGATTTGATGATAAAATATGAACTTGGCACAAAGCAAGAAGCATCATTCATGCATCTAATACTTTTCTTCTGTCATTTAATGCATTGGATACTTGTAAATAAGTAGTAATCTTCACTCAAAATTTAATCCTTTTAAATGATTGATATGCATATAAAGAGGGAAAAAGGTGAGAAAAAGAAGAGGAAGAAGAATGTTTGCCCTACATGGACAGAAGGCAAAAGGGTCATGAAAGAGAAGAAAAGAATAGTTTGCCCATTATATGGACAAAGCTCATTGAGCTCATGCAATCTTAACAGACAAATTTTATATTTCCATAAATTTTTAGTTTATGACATTTAATCTTGTTTAATAAAAAAGAAGAGAAAGTAAGAGAACCACTTTAGGTCAAAGCAATCAATAATCGAGAAATAGAAATAAAGATAAAGAGAGATCCCTGAGATTTGTGGAAAACTTATTGCCTATAGGAACGATTTGACGATAAAATATGAACTTGGCACAAAGCAAGAAGCATCATTCATGCATCTAATGCTTTTCTTCTGTCATTTAATGCATTGGATACTTGTAAATAAGCAGCAATCTTTACTCAAAATTTTTAATCCTTTTAAATGATTGATATGCATATAAAGAGGGAAAAATGTGAGAAAAAAGAAGAGGAAGAAGAATGTTTTGCCCTACACGGACAAAAGGCAAAAGGGTGATGAAAGAGAAGAAAAGAATAGTTTGCCCATTATATGGACAAAGCTTATTGAGCTCATGCAATCTTAACAGACAAATTTTATTTCTACGAATTTTTAGTTTATGACATTTAATCTTGTCTAATAAAAAAGAAGAGAAAGTAAGAGAACCACTTTAGGTCAAAGCAATCAATAATCTAGAAAGAGAATGAAAGATAAAGAGAGATCCCTGAGATTTGTGGAAAACTTATGGCCTCTAGGAACGATTTGACAATAAAAATGAGCCTAGCACAAAGCAAGAAGCATCACTCACGCATTTAATACTTTTCTTCTGTCATTTAATGCATTGGATACCTGTCAATAAGCAATAATCTTTACTCAAAATTTTTAATCCTTCTAAATAATTGATCTGCATATAAAGAGAGAAGAAGGTGAGAAAAGAAGAAGAAGAAGAAGAAGAAGAAGAAGAAGAAGAAGAAGAAGAAGATTTTGCCCTACTTGGATAGAAGGCAAAAGGGTGAGAAAGAGAAGAAAATAATAGTTTGCCCGTTATATGGACAAAGCTTATTGAGCTCATGCAATCTTAAAAGACAAATTTTGTATTACTATAAATTTTAATTTTATGACGGCTAACGTTGTTTGCTAAAAAAGAAGAGAAAGTATGGGAACCATTTCAGATTAAAGTAATCAATAATCCACAAATAGAAAGAAAAGATAAAGAGAGCTTCTTGAGATTTGTGAAAAACCTGTCGCCACTTGCCTTTGGTGGGAGATGCCTTCTTGGAGCGTCTTATGTATAATAACTCCAATATGGCTTTGGCTTATATCAATCATCCTCGTTAAAGGGCAAGTTTTCTTTTTTACTTTTCTTTTGCTAAATTAAATTTTCTTTTGGAATTTTGTCATTGGTTGAATTAAGGTCATAACTGAGTGAAAGGATATTGTCATTATCTTACCAAGTACATAATAATGGTCGAGTCTCACAGTTAATAACTTAATGGCGTCTTCCACTTTTGGGGACACGTGACACATTTGTAAACATTTAATTTTACCCACTAGTGATTCAACCAACTCGAGTTAGATCTCTCTTGAGCTCCATTATATTTGAGGAATGAATGGTTAATAATTCTTTTATCGTCCTATATTTTGAATAGATAAAGTCTTTTTGACAAACAAATAAAGAGTCATTTCAACATGTATATGTTGCATTTTGTTGCAATCCCGTCAAATCACTCGAGGTTTGCAAAACAATCGGTTCGACTAGTTACTTGAACTAAACATTCAATGTCATCATTTCATTAATTAACATTAATGAAATCCACTGATATGAACACTAATCTCATAAAAGAAATGTACAAAGGAGAAATTTTTTCAAGTTTCGTACGTGTAGTTACTCACTTGAACTGCAAAAACAAATTGCACACAAACCATTTCTGCACGTACTACTCACTTTGGATATAATTTTTTTCCCCTTTTAATTACTTTAAACAGATTTTTCATCCACGTAACCCTAACTACTAATAATGGTTTTAGAAATAATTCCATAAAAAAAAAAACGCGACAAGAAGAACAAAGGAAAAGGCGAAAACTGAAATCTTTGCTTTCAACAGATACAAAGAGTTTACTTCATCCTTTCTTTCTTCATTTAACATGATCCCAAATGTAGATTTAAGGAAGAAAATGACATTTCATAATATTTTTGTTTATTTTCTGATGGCTTTCTCGCATTTTAAGAATTATTAATGTTAAACAAATGAAATCTGGAAAAACATACTAGAATGTCCGATACAATTTTCTATCCTTTTCCAAAACTCATAACACCTACTTGTTTCCAAATTTTGCAGGGAAAATGGTTAATGATTTTAAGGTCAATCGTATAATCTATTAATTTAATTATTCAATAAGTTTATTTTGGAATAAAGGCCCAAGAGTTGTGCATCAGCTTTAAGACACCAACGTGACTCACAAATTCCTGTCAAAATTTTTCTAAAGGAAAAAGTGTGACTCCTGAATCACGTAATCTCGTAAAAGCTAAGAGCATTGGGTGAAATGGGGAAAAGAAAGAATATAAATGGGTTAAAGAAAATTGAAAAAGAAAATCTAAGTTAAAGAAAAAAGGAATAAAGTAAAAAGAATATGAAGGGGGTCTAAGTTAAAGAAAGAGAATCAAGCTAGGAATTGTAGCATCGCTTTGTCGGATGGCCAATATTTTAAACCACTGATTAACAAGCCTAATTTCATTAAAAAAAAACCCATTATTAGGTTAATCTCGATTCTAACCTAAATTTTCTTTCGTCTTAAAAAATTATTGACTCACTTTAGTCCAAATCTGCCCCTATTAACCCGTTGTCGAAAAATTGTTATTGTTTTCTTCAATGTATCGATATTAGGAGGTTGTTGTTGTTTCATATGAGGGAGCAAATATTGATGAAGATGCAAAGTTCTAATAATGAATCTCTAATTGGCCTAGATATTCATAATTTTGAAGAAACTAGTGGCAAGTTTTGGACAGGTGGACAAATTCAGGACTAGAGTAAAATTTGGTGAATTTTTTTAGACAAAAAAAAGTTCATGGAAAATTTGGAATTGTACCTAAAGTTGGGGGCTTTTAGAGAATTAGACCCTAATTAACATGACCTGAAAAGGACACATGATTGTAAGCTTATTCAAATTGAGTTTAAATGTAATGACTTTTTATACACAAATAAAAAAAAAAATTGTGTTCTTTGCTAATTGACCTTTTCAATCTGTCTATGACAGGCTAAGACACGATTAGTTAATTGAGTTAACATGTTACCCGGGTCAATGCGATCTAGTTAGATACACTTAGGCACTCTATTACTCATTTGAACATATTTTTATAAGGGTTTATTTCTTAAACGTATCATGTTATGCGACTTATTTATAAAAGTGTCATGTTGGGTTTTTGAAGGTTTGACGTGATTAATAAATGAGTCAAATATGGATGAGTGATGTAGACAAGCGCATTTAGAAAAGCAAACACATAAGGGATAAGTACAAAAAAAGTCATAAACATATTGTACGTATTTTAATTCAATCCTAATTTTTTTGAATTTGGTCAATTTTTTTTTTTGGTCAGTAATTTGGTCAATTTAATCATAAACCTTTTAACCATTTGATAGTCTTTTTGGCCAATTTTAATTGGAAAACACTGATGTGGACGTCAGCCATTTTACGTGGCATGGGTGACATTAATGTTGACAATTTATGCAATTTTTAAAAAAGTTCTCAATTTTTTATAAACTTTTTTCATTTTTTTTCCACCATGGTTAGTGAGGGTCATCAGGGCCCGACAATGGCCTACAACCCTTGCCGGTCACTTGATGAGGCCATTGTGGCCATGAGCTAGGCAACCCTCACCCAATGATTAGTGAAGGTCACTGTCCATTGCAAGGCCCTGATGACACTTGACGGCACCAATGGAAAAAAGAAATGAAACAAAAGAAATGAAACAAAATATAAAAAATTCACAAAAATTATTCATGTTAACATCATCATGCCACGTAAGATGATTGGCGTCCATATCAACAAATTTTGGCCAAATTTGGTCAAAAGGATTGCATTAGCAAATTATCAAAAAATTTAGAACTAAAAATTGATCAAATTGAAAAGTTTAAAATTAAAATGGAATCCATATAATAGATTTATGATCTTTTTGGTAATTCTTTTGAGTTTTGTAGGGAAATGATGTCGAATATGGAGAAGGGTTCAAAGTAAACGCTTATGCAAAAGATATTCACACGTGGATGAAATAAATTTGAAAATAGAGGTAGTGATAGAGAAGACAATGAGCGGGCTGAATGCAACCATAGTAACTTCCTTGAGGTAGAGGCTTGCTCACTCAATGAGAAAAGTGGCCACTGATTGTTCTACTAGTTTTCCTTTTGGTGGTGGGAAGTTTTGATTGCCTAGTCCGTCTGTGCCAAAGACAAAATTCAACATTCGAAGCTCAATATCTTCCTCTAGGAGAAACAATGATGAAATCAAACAATTGATGATGAGATCAATGCATCCCATTTGTTGAATTATGTGGGCCCGATATGGGACCCACGTAATTCGATGGTTGGTATTAAGTACGTTTATTTGCACTTAGTTAATGCAAGTGTTGACCCAACTTGACTCACAAATTCTGGCAAAACAAATTCAAAAGAAGAAAAGAAAACATGACTCACAAATCATGTGCAAGTTAAAAACATTTTTGTGGGGTCTTTGTGACCCAAAAAAAAAACAGAGAGGAACATGACTTGGGGTCTAAGTAAAAAAAAATGCAAGATACCAAAATTATGCCTCGAGTCTTACCTAATGATCACTTTTAAACTTCTACTTTTGAAAATATTAAATACATACTCGGGTTTTATCTTGGGAGGTCACTTTATATGTTTACATCAATTATCTTGATGTTCCTATATAAAAATGTTATTTTCTTCAAAATACTTTTCACAAATCCTAAATTCTCACATTCACCCAAAATACTAGAAACAAAATAAAAACCAAACCACCCAAACCCTAACTAAGATGTTAAAATGAGTTTCCCAGAAGTAGGAATTTGATCTTTATAATTTAGGGTTTTGCTCAGAGGTATGTGAATTGTATTTGCATAAATAGAGGGTGTAATTAGTCATTGGGTCAACAATAAGATGCATTTTAGGTATTTTCCCCATAATAAAAGGACCCAGTCTAAAATCAATATGAACATTCCCTTAGAAAAGTGAAGAGAAAATGATAAAACTGGTTTACAGAAGAGATGATGCAACAAACTTTCATTAACTACTTGAACAAGTGAGTCATGTTTAAAGATTCAATAAAAATATATCACATCATTTACTACTCAATTTCATCAACTAGTATTGTGTTTTTAGCATTAATAAAAAGAAGAGGCAATGCCAAAATTTAGTCTTTGAATTCTTAGTAGGTGTTCAATTTCATCCGTAAATTTTAATTTTGGTCAAATTGATGCTTGTGCAATCAATTTTGGTCAAATTGAATTTTGTGCTTTTTTAATATGGTTCTATAAACCAAGGAATTAATACTATAAAATATAGTAGTGTGATTAAACAATATTCATTCTTCGGCATATATAATGACATTGTATGAATATGACTACAGAGTATCTTAACCAGATGTCTATCTCTTGAGAAAATATTTAGAGGTTTATTACCACCCTATCAGCGTCTCATGTGGCACACATTTTTCATTCATACCACTAGTATATCGACACGTGTCCATTAATCCATGTCAGCTAACATGGAATTTAAATAAAAAATTTAAAAAACTTTCACCTCTCAGCTCTCTCTCTTCTTCCTCTTCCGGACGCCAGCGGAGTCGCCGGCCGTCACGACCAGCGTAGTCGCCGGAGTTGTGACCAAGCAGACCACCGCTGCATCAGAGCGACCATGGCCGGCTCCCTTTGTTTTCTCCGTCTCGTCGTTCTCGAGATCTGGCCGTCCATGGCCGAAATCGTCGCTTGTCCATGGCCGTTGTCGTCATCGTTTATCCATGGTCGAACGCGGTCAGGCGTTGTCTTTATCGTTCAACAATGGCCGACCACAAGCCGACTGCAAGGGTTGATAGATCTCGATATTTGAGCTCCGTACACGCCTTCGAGATCTCAACCTCGCCCGTCGCCATGGCCGATCACAAGCCAACTGCAAGGGACGACTGCAAGAAGATGGCTTCCTCTGTTTTTCTTCCTTGATTTTTGGGCCCTGTCCATGGCCTTCGAGATCTCGACCTCTCCCTTCGCCATGGAGGAGACCAGATCTACAGGCACGATCCAGTCCAGATCTGGATGGAAAACCACTGCGAGCCATCGTGACGATGGAGGGGTGGCTCGGCCATCGACGGAGCCGACCACGAGCCAACCGCAAGGGACGACAGAGCCGGCCGCGAGCGAGGATGGAGGAAGACGGAGAGCACAACGGAGGGGACGCTTCCATGGGTGGGCAGAGGCAGATTTTTTTTTTAGTTTTATTCCACCTCAGCGGACATGTGTCAATTTGTCATTGAATTTGAGTAGAATACACGTACCACCTCAGCAGCCACTCAATATTTTCTCCTATGTATTTAGATATTACATAATTGTGTTAATCCTCAATTTGAATACTCATTTGATATTTTGCGGAACTATGGTGTTTTTCGACTGGGTTGATCTCCATATCCTATAAAAGCACATTCATATAACTTTTTCAATGATATCTTACTTATCAATAATATCAAGTGTTTTGTTAAATGTAGAATCACGAAATATTTTAACTCATTGTGGATACTGAAATTTCATAGTTCAACATTTGGATAGTTATAGATAAATGTGTAAGTAGAATCGAGATAGCATCAATACAAAGATAAAACATCAACCTGACACAAGGTATTTGCTGACAAACAAATAAGCAACTATCTCAATGTATGTGTGTGTAGAATTCCCTACTATTCTTCCAATATATATTATTCTAACCAATTTTATATTAAAGAGGAGCGACAATATTCAAACTAAGCAAAAACATGGCACTCAATTTGGACATGTGGAATAAATAGAACATTTGAAACTTCATCATATTAAGCCTCTCACTTAGCTCTTTCTACAACTTTGGCTTTCAAACATTTATGCTTTGGCTCGTGTTTTCATTAGAATTGTGGTATTAGGAGGGAGGGTATATGTGGGCTCAAAATTAACCTATTCAAGTTAGACCTTCTCGAGATGAGTTTCAAATGTTAATATGAACATTTTTTAAGGAAGGATTGAAATGCTTAGTATTTGATTTGTCAAGGCTAAAAATAAGATTAAGTTGTCCCAATAATATACCTTTTGATTTTTATTTTTTTTAAATACACGACGGAGTTTAACACTACTTTAAATGTCCACCCGCATACATGTTTTAAAACTCAAGCTTCAATCAACAAAAAATGATATGCAAATATCTTTGTTTTATGACGATGGTAGCATGGTGATATTATCTAAGTTGAGGGAGGAAAAAGGAAAACCACAGTACAAGGCCAGATATATAAATTCTTGTGATCCTTCCGAGAATCGGAAACAGAGCAAGGCCACACCTTTGCACGTGCTTCTTGATCCTCCCAAGTCTCAAAGTCCCAAGCATTGACCCTCCCCCAACATCACCCAAACCACCTCCCAACCATTTGCCTTGCTCATCAATTTCTACTTCAAGGCTTCCTTATAAAGTTTGCAATGCACTATTTTCTTGATGCATGTAAACTCTGAGGATAGTTTTGTTGTAATCAAAATTTTATTAGAGAGAAGAGACCAGATTCAAACTACGCAAAAACATGGCATTTACCTTCATCTTGGATTTGTGGAACAAATGGAATATTCGAGGCTTTGTCATACTGAGTCTCTCGCTTCAAGTCACTCTCATTCTATTTGCACCTCTTAGAAAGAGAACAGCGTGGCGCCCCATCATCTTCCTCTTATGGTTGGCCTATTTGATGGCTGACTCGGTAGCTACATTTGCAGTGGGGCTCATCTCTCACAACCAAGGCAATTCAAATGCCCATGTAGCAAAAGTAGATGAAGCAATTCAGGCATTTTGGGCCTCATTTCTCTTGCTACATCTTGGCGGTCCGACACCATCACTGCCTTCTCTCTCGAGGACAATTCACTTTGGCGACGGCACCTACTTACTCTCATCTTCCAAGTTGGTGCCGCCGTCTATGTCTTTGTGTGGATATTTCCTAGCGACAAGTTGCTGGTAATCCCAACGATCCTGGTGTTTCTTGCAGGGTTTATAAAAATTGCAGAGAGGACACTGGCACTTTATCTCTCGAGCTTCCCAAAGCTTAGGGAATCGATGCTCTTAGACGACAAGCCAGGAATGGATGCAGACTCATCGCGATTGCTCGAAGAACTCACTATTGAAAAAGGCAAAGTAGAGTTTGCCGAGAGCATCGTGGTGAAGTATGCTTACTTATTCTTTCAAATCTTCAAGATCTTCATCGCAGATCTCATCTACACAAAAAAACAACGCAAAATGAGCATGAATTATTTTGACAAAATTTCTGCGGTGAATGCGTTGAGGGTGATATCGTGGAACTCAATTTCATTTACGAGGAGCTCCACACAAAAGCGTTGACAATACGTCATAAATTGAGCTACATTTTCCGCATCATAGCCTTCACTAACATTGTGGTGGCTTTCGGCCTATTCAATCACTTGAAAAGGTATGGACTCCTTGAACTCGATGTGAAAATTACTCATATCCTTCTTTTTGGAGGGATAATTATTGAGGGGATAGCTCTGTTCAAACTCGTTTTCTCGATTGGACTGTTGCCAAAATCAAGCACCCCACATCTAAACTAGATGCATTTCTATACAATTTGGTATCTATCACGGATTGCTGGAGGAAGCCCCAATATGCCAAATGTGAAGTAGAACCCAATGCTATTTACGAGGTTTTAGATACACCATTAATATTTCGAAGGTGGTCAGAATCCATCTTTGCTTGCAACCTAATTTCCGAGGCATTGAAGGAGAGTCCGAGAAAGATACGTAAATGCAATCAGTCATGGGGCATCGTCTTTTCAAAATATCTGCAGTTTTCCACTCCGAATGGTCGACAAGATCATTTCTTGTTTCCTTCAAGCTAGTGAGACAATAGCCAAATGTTGTGGTAAACAATCAATGATTGCAAATGCAAAGTACGTGTCCAAAAATCTCTTTATGAAGGAACTATGGATCTTTATCTTTGATGATGTGAAAAAGAGATCTAAAAATTTGGTTGACGATCAGCCTTTCCCACATAGAGCGCCAAATGATCTCAGCAATATTGTAGGCCGTGTCGACAAGTCTACTCTCCACAAAAAAATTTTTGCACTGCATATTGCTACTGAAATATGGTACAACAAAGATAAACAATCTAGGAGCTCTACAACCACACTTGACACAGCCCTAGTTCAGCGAAGGGAATTCAGCAAGATACTCTCCGATTACATGTTGTATCTTTTACTTAATCAATCTAATTTGATGTCCGCCGTGGCGATGGTGGACACTGCCCAAGTGGTATTGGCGGATATGTTGCAGAAGCTGCGGCACCTTATCGGTGATGCGACCACGGATCTGGACGTGATATGTGAAAAATTGTATACAGTGCCAGATGGAATGCCCCTTCGAGAGCCCACCGACCCTTTGGAATCTGCGCTCCAAGATGGGCTCCGTTGGGCCCGCCTATTGGAAGGTAGTAGGGAAAGCAAGTGGGAGAGAATAAGCGACGCGTGGCTTGGGCTGTTGCAATATGCAGCAGTTAATATTATGGGAGAGACACATGTGCAGGTGCTGAGCAAAGGGGGAGAGCTCATTACCTTTGTTTGGCTGTTGAGCGCTCATCTCGGTTACTTCTACACACCCGCATGGGGCTTCTACCGTGAATATTGGGAAGAGCCGCATCACTAAGAGGGATGACAGAGACGACAGCGATCATAGCATTGTGAGTGAGGTCGAGAACGAATACTTTGCTTAGATATTTCGTCCACATCAATTATTTTATTTACCCCCCTCATGGCATTTCTACAAATGTTCATTTGAGTAAAATTTACTAGTTTGTGTATCTTTGTGACTAATGCCGAGAATGGATGGATTTTCATTCCTCATAGCAAGCCTTTGCTTGTGTCTACTCTTATTTATAGTAAATATATTGGTCCGTACTTATAATTATATATATATTTTTTTTTAAAAAAAAGAGAAAATCTAATAGTAAACAAGTAAATATATCTGTTTGTGCTTATAATTATATTTATGTCTACTTATGGTAAATATACTGCTTCTTAAGGTATAATGATAGATTGTAGAATTACACAAGTAATAGCAATTTCATCACTAACAAGATATAAATTCAGCAATATCATGATTCTTTATTCATATTTAAAGACATGAAATGACTTTGTATATTCTAATGAAGATGATATCAATTATCCCCATTAGCTTTAGCATTGGGATCAATTACACACTCATGGACGGATGGCATTCAAGGTTGGTGCTTGAATGCAATTCTCCTCTTCATAAATAGGACAGCATAAAGAAAATTGGCAACACACGGTCAGAAAGCCAGATAGAACCGTACGATGACATGTCAAATTACAAAGAGCTAGGGCATCACTGACTCATTGTCAAGCAAGTTCGTATATCGATCCCACGAGATGTAAGAATCACAAATCAACTCTAAAATTCGGAATATGTTCACTTTTCCATAATTGTGGAGCCACATGAACCCTCCACTGGAATGTATCTATCGAAGGTTATGGCTACGTAACTCCCACCATGCTACTGTACATTGCTAAGCTCCATCTGCCCGGAGTCCCGATTTGAAGTGCCGATATACAGAAAAGATATGACTAAAGCATCAGAACTCATGAAATTTAATGATTTATTTTTTTACTATAAGTTATATGATTTATCAAAAATATTTCTTAAATCAATAATTTTTACTCGCTTGTCAAATCGTGGCCTCCGTACATTGTGTCGGTAGTCCACCGTCTCCTCCTCTCAGAGGTTCCTCCTTTCGCGCCACGGGACTCGCATCGCCCCGATTCTCCGCCGCGACGGACGACGGAGCATCCCCTTCGACTCGACGGGCGAGCGCGATTCCGGTGGCCTCCGCCGCCGCTCCGCCCATCGACGCCGGATCGTCGATTCGGAAGCCTATCAAGCTCGTGGCCCGGTACGTACTTCCCTCACTCGTCACCGACGCCTCGTGGGAAGCGAGATCCGAGATATTCGAGGAGGTATCTCGTTCGGCGATGCCGGTGGGACCGAGAGTGCTGCGTCGCCGGAGAGCGAATTGGTTCCGGGGAGTCCGTCTAGGAGCAGGACGAGCGTTTTCTACGAGTTTTCGAGTGATTTTGTGATCGGAGATCAGTATAGGAATCCCTGGAAGGAGAGTAGGATGGGGAAGCTGGTGGAAGATGTCGATGCTCTCGCCGGGACTATATGCTGCTATAAGTTAAATGAACTGAGCTTTGAACAGCTATGGGATGGTGATGCTTTTGTTTCTGGTTCTGAACGTGGTGCCATTTGTTTTCTGTGATGTTTCTCCAGCTTAAATTTCTCGGTTTGAATGATGGTTCGATGGTTGAAATGTGGTTTTAACCGAATTTCGAGCGTTTTGCCCCAGCCTATTGCTTGTATCAATGCAATGCATACTGCGTCATTGTAAGAGAGTTCCTTGGGGTTTCTCTGCAGACGATGAGTTGCGTATGATGTCATTGACACTACTAGAGTTAGGTAATATGGTTAAGTGGTGCTTCGATGAATTTTACCGATATAAAACTGACAGATGCTGGTGCGTAGTTGGTGGGTAATCAGTTCTAGTACTCTGCTATTCGTAGTTTGAATGTCAAGTCCTCGTTTGAATAATCTAAAATTGGTCATATGGTAATTAGAGAATATATTGAACGACATGCTGTACCTTGTCTCTATCATTCGTATATGTACCTATCTAAATTCGTCATCAATCTTTGTCCATATCAACTTCTGCAATCAGAACGCCTAAGTTCTCTAGTCATTAGCCATAGTCCATATCGCGTTGGAATTCATCGTTAGAATTGTGCGTGACAGAACATCCCCATTGTATTCGGCCTTTCGCTTTTGGACCAACTTTGCTCCATCGACAATGGCAACACAAGGCCTCTATCATCAGTCACTGCTTCTATAGACAGAAAGCTTCTCAAGAGGCCAATCCATATTGACACTGACTTGCAAATAGTGCGAGCTGTTACATGGATTGGGCACTCATCAATGGCAATCCAACTGGAAGTAACTCAGTCCTCAGAAGGTACCTTATGAAACAGTACTTCCAATCAAAGATAGTATGCTACTTCCTCCCCTCAAGTTGATGACATTGCTCTATTGGCTTATAGGACGAGATTATACATTTCCTTCTGCTGCCCCTAAGCAGTTGCAGGAGCCACGTTACTCCTGATCCTGAAGGATAGTGTCACTTTAATGGCTGTGCCTTCTGCTCATAAAAACTATGAAGAAGTTTGCTAATTTGCTAGCCATTCACCATTCTCTTATTACCAAAAATAAAAATAAATAAATCAAACCCCTCCAAACTATGGAGAAGCTTGCTAATCAACATCGTCTTGCCAAGAAATATTGGCAGTTTATCAAGGTTTTTGACATGTTCAAGCACAATACTCAGATTTCAGATAATCATAAAGTTATCATTTCCATGATATAGTCTCATTACTGATCCATTCTGCTGTTTACTGTATACTGGTAATTTCCTGCAAAAATCCAGGATCCCTCAGATTTAGTTGCACTTACTGCCAATTTCACATTTGTGGCTTGTGATTCTAGACTGGGAAATCAGCTCCAATTAAACCCGTCTCCCCAGAGATAAAGAGAGAAAAATTACTTTGGCAAGAGGCAGAAAATAAGGAAAAGAATGAGGAAAAGAAGAGAGAAGAAC
Source organism: Eucalyptus cloeziana (assembly GCA_014182715.1). Lineage (NCBI taxonomy): Eukaryota > Viridiplantae > Streptophyta > Magnoliopsida > Myrtales > Myrtaceae > Eucalyptus > Eucalyptus cloeziana. The sequence continues at coordinate 2,520,465 of CM024634.1, read as the reverse complement.
GTAACAGAGATACTAAGGTGGAGGACTTGTCCAGGCTCCAAGCTTTATTTGCTGTAGGTCATGCCTTCTGTGATATGCCAGCTCTGGCAGACAGATTGCATTCTGATAAGGGATGCTTGTTTTGAGAACTCATTGATATGCCATTCACAGCAAAGGAATATTCATGGGAGGATGTTTGAAGGATTTTAATGCGAAGGGCTTATGAATTGGCCTTTTCAACACATATGCCTTTGCTGGTGTGGCACACTGGTTCTTTGAAGTTGACCATGTTGAATTCTTGAGACCTGTAAGTACTCATCAAGTGCATGATGTATTTCTATGTATAGGTGCTGCCGTTGCATTACTTAGTTGCTGAGTGTGGATCTGTGGCAATGATTACATGATATGTCTGGTGTCGGTCTTCTATAAGTACGGATTGTCATACTTGAGCCTTCACTCTTGCAGTTGTCTGTATATCTGTGAAATTATGGATCTGTTAAGTGGAAGATCATAATACGAGGGATATTCTTTTTGGGATGTTGGCGGATGTTGGCAACTTTCTCTGCCTCAAATGCTGTGTCCCGTATACGGAGCTTGACAATCCAGATGAACCCCTGATAAATGTGGAAGTTGTGGCCCATGTGATGCAACCTGAGCGCAGGTCAAGCGAGGTATGAGTGGCCCATGTGTATTACATTTTCTTTTAGGAAATTTTGATACCATTCTAACAGGTGTCAAATGAATTTTACTTTACATTACCTATACATTCTGAGGCCTTGAATGATGGATTGAGGATTCGGAAGTCCCATCCATGGAAGAAGAGGTGTGGCTTGTCCTTGAACGTATGGATGCTGAGACTTGTCAGACTTCATCCTGAATACACTTCTCCAGTGCCTGAAGCAAACCGCAATACTTGCTCGCAAGTTGAATGATAATTAGTGGGGGACTGAAGTCGATACTCAAAAGCAGGACAACATTGCCAAGCAAAAGCGGAACTCAGGGACATCAGTCTAGTTATGAACTTAATGGATGTCTAACCCACCAAACATGTATCAGCATTGTGAAGTCGAATTATTTACTACTTCTGAGAAAGTCGCACCGCACGATGAGAAGAACCAAAGATTACAAGATGCCAAGTCCAATGATGTTGAGAAATAAGAGCTCCTGCCAAGTAAAGTCTCACAAGTACATGGGACTAAACATGTCACTGATTCAAATTGATGGATGGTGACAGGAAAGCTGTGAACTTCCACATCTGCTGGTAATAAACTGGTACTCTGTTCAGAATTGATATGTGAGTGTTTTTTGCTTTGTGACGGAGTTGTATGCTTTTGTCCTAATGCTAGGTCAAGGGACTACCCGCTTGCCATTGCATCGAGAATTGACAGAGTTCTTATGATAAGGCTTCTATACGGTGGAATTCTTTTGAGAAATTTGCTTGAAAAAAAAATAATCCATCAACGTTTCGGATTTGGACTGGTCAATAATCTGGGGTTGGAACTTGGGAGTCTATTGCTACCGGATCTAGTCGCGTTTATTAGCAATATATATGAGACAATTCTCTGTTGACCTGCGTATGCTCACCATATTTCTATCCTTGAATGATCGAGAATGGAAAAGGTTAGAACAGAGTATTCTTGCAAGAATTCCTTGTTGAAACCCGGCTCATCCTGCCTTCATTTTTATTTCTCCTTATTAAGTTTCCAATAATCTACTATGTCCAATCTGCCCATTCAGTTAACTCTAATAATCAGATCCAACTCAAACTATGATGTTGGTTCTACCAATGAGACCTTGCGCAAGGCCATGAAAAGACCTAAAAAGAGTTCTAGGGAGCAAAGCCTCAAGAGTGTCAGTACTTGGCGCAGTTGGTCACGTTGCTGATTCTCTCGGGACAGTTAATGTTGTGTAATTCCATAAACAACCAGCAAGGCACATACAATTGTCATTCATGAGAACATCTGTGCCTGTAACAAGGAGATGCTTAACCCAAACTTCATGAACTTTTCATGCTTTAATTAGCACTATGTGACACTCAACACCATGGTTCCAACTATATAGTCATTGACAAGGAATCACTAGGATAAATTCATTGTGAGCCCCCATAGTTTTATGTGAAGCCCTCTACTGAAAGTCGTGTGCTAGAAGATAAGTAGAAGTACAAAATTTAATTGTCGCCTTGGGGCCATAGGTGATTTTAGAATAAACTTGTGTAGCTAGTGTTGTTGATACCATTGTGATTGCGTCCAAACCCATGAGAATAAAGTGGTTCGAGGAATGATACTTTCTAGTTTGTTACAAATGCATTTTATCTCGCTAATCTAAACTTAGTGAATAATGAAAACTCACCAATTCGTTATGTGTTTCTAGGAAAAACCCTATTAGCTATTCTTTAGGCTTTGATTCTTATTTTTGAGGTTAAAAAAAGAAAAAAAAGCTCGAGGAAAATTCTAAGCTAAAATCAGTTACGGATGTCTGGATTAATATAGTGTAGAATCTTGTTCTTGTCATGTTCTTACCAATTACCATATATCGGGTTCTGTCTTGATGGAAATAACTATCAAGCTAGAGGTAAAATCATATCTCAAGGTCTCGTTACAAGTCAGATGGGAAAGACATGACTTAGGGCGTCTGCGTCAACAAACAATATGGGTGATATGAACTAGTCAGATTCATGCTTTTGTATAAGCAACTCTTCCTTCTTTTCTATATTTGTAAGTGATGAACTTTCTATTAATTAATTTCTTCTGTTTCTTCAGACTTCGTAATCGATGTCTTCGATACATGCTCACAAAGTACTAAATACTTAATGGACAATTATCCCCAACAAGGAAGTTTGTCCAAATGTAAGAAGATGAACAGTAGAATATGCTTCGATTTATTCTCCTCGGCTCTAAAGTCACTGACAGCCCGTAACCAATTCCTTTTGTCATTATATTCTCCTCGGCTCTAAATTCTTTTTTCATTTTATTTTTATAAACAGGTAATGTAATTCGCCAATTAAAAGCTTAGTTTCGTTCATTGAGAATACAGAAAAGTAGGGCCCTTTTTTATTAATGTTTTGCCCAAGCTATTGCGAGGGACGAAACATCGACGGATGTGTATGTCTTCGCCTTTGTTACTTCTTGTTGGGGCATAATGGACAGAGTTTAAGCTTATTAAGCTGGATCAAATTTCGCTAAGAGCATAAGTTATTAAAATGGAAGCCCACTAATTAATATGGTTGTTCATTTTCACTGCGTTCTTGTTTGGTCTCTTCTATCCCTTAGTGAAAAATGACTTAAAATAACAAATACCCATGAGCTGATCAGATTTATAAATAAAAATAAACATAAAATGAGATTATCTTTTGAATTCTCTTTCACTGCTGCAGGAGCTAGAAGTTCGATTCAATTGCATGAAGAATATGTAGAAGAGTTAGGACAAAAAAAGTCAGGTTAAGTAAGGATGTAGCATTGCTTTATTGATGGCCAATTTTTGACCTGAATCATTAACATGACGTAAAAAGGACAAGTGATTGTAGACATTCCAAATGAGTTTGAATGGATTAATCTTTTTATACACAAATAATAAGGGAGTGCTTGCTAAATAACCTTTTCAATTTGCTTATGACACGCGTAGATGTGACTAATTAGATAAGTTAATATTTAGCCTGTGTCAATGTCATTTGGTTAAATACATTTAGGTATGTTAATGGTTTAAGCATATTTTTATGAGGGTTTTTATCTTAAGGGTATCATGTTGTACAATTCAACAAAAGTGTCTTATTTGACATTCAAGGATACGAGATTACTGATAAATGAGTCGAATATGTACGAATGGTGCAGGTAAGCACATATTGAAATGTAAGCCCATAAGAGTTATGTAGGGAAATAATCTCCAAAGTAAATATTCATGCAAAAGAATTACACATGCAAATGAGATAAATTTGAGAATCGAGAGGTGATAGAGGAGACAATGAGCAGGCCCAATGCAACAAGAGTCACTTTCCCGAGATAAAGATTTGCTGGCCTAATGAGAAAACTTGGCTGCTGACCATCCCGTAGGATGTCCTTTTGGAGGTGGGAAGTTTTGACCGCCAATTCCAATGGTGCCACAGACAAAATCCACAATTAAAGTTTTAAATCTATTGGGAAAACAATCATGAAATTAAAAATTGATCATGAGACCAATGCATCTTAACAACCGTTGAGTAATGTGCACCCAATATGAGATCGACGTCATTCAACGATTGAGATTGGATATGCTCATCTATATCCGATTTATGCAAGTATTGCTTCAACGTAACTCATGAACTCTATAAAAAGAAATCAAAAGAAAGAAAAATAAAGCGGCTTCCGAGTCATGGGCAAGTTAAGAACATTTCATGGGGTCTTTGTGAAATAAAAACATTACTTGAGGTCCAAGTTAAAAAAAAAAGAAAGGAAAAATAACAAATGTATACTTTATCATTCACCCAATGATCAAATGCACCCGTGGATGCCACTTTATACTTTCACATCAATGGACCTAATTTCTCTATTAATGAAAATGTCATGTTCCTTGATAATGCAATTATCCTAATTTCATGACGATGGTGGAATGCTAATATTACCTAATCTAATGGATGAGAAAAGAAACTACAGTACTAGGCCAGATAGATTATTGTGATCCCTCCAAGAATCTAACTTTAGTACTGTGCTTGTTGTTTTATTTAAGCGCAAGGACGGTAATCAGCACCCACGTCTCCATCCTCCCATGTCCCCAAGTCCCAAGCACTAACCCTCCTCGACAACACCCACCTCCACCTCGAAATACGCCCTTTTTTTATCATCACACTTTTCGCCGCACTCGCAAGTTTCTACTTCCAAGCTTCCTATCCTTACATTGTCTGCAAAGCACTGTTTTCTTGATGCTCGTAAACTCTCTTGATAAATAGTTGAGAGGACAGTTTTGTTTTAACCGAAATAATATCGAGAGGAGTGAAAATCCAAATCAAGCAAAACTATGATATTTGGCTTCATTTTGGATTTGTGGGACAAATGGAACATTAGAGGGTTAGTCGTGCTAAGTTTCACTCTTCAGGTTTTTCTCACTCTATTTGCACCCCTTACAAAGAAAACAGCGGACTCTGTCATCTTTTTCCTCGTATGGTTGGCCTATTTGATGGCTGATTGGGTAGTTGTATTCACGATCGGGCTTGTTTCTCACAACCAAGGTAATTCGTCCACTCGTATAGCTGAAGTAGACGGAGCACTTCAGGCATTTTGGACCTCAATTCTGTTGTTACATCTTGGTGGTCCAGACACTATTACTGCCTTTTCTTTGGAGGACAGTTCACTTTGGGGACGGCACCTACTCAATCTCATCTTCCAAGTTGGTGCCTCCATTTATGTCTTTGTGCAGGTATTTACCAGCGACAAATCTCTAGCAACCCCAACGATGCTAGTGTTTCTTGCTGCAGTCATAAAAATGTGGAGAGGATACTAGCACTTAATCTCTCGAGCTTTCCAAGGCTCAGGGAATCGATGATCTCACAGTTGGATGATGCGCTTTCGAATTTCTCACATAAAAAGTGGGATGAAGTACTCAATGATCTAAGGGATGGATATCCTGAGGTAGAAGCAAGGCTTGCCGAGAGCATTGTGGTGAGGCATGCTCACGACTTCTTTGAAATATTTAAGGTCTTCCTTGGAGATCTCATCTTTACATGTGAACAACGTAAAATGAGCCGTAGATATTTCCGCCAAATTTCTGCGATGGATGCGTTAAGGGTGATATCAGTTGAACTCCATTTCATTTATGAGGTGCTTCGCACAAAAGTTTTGGTAACACGCTCTAAGTGGGGCCGCATTTTCCGCTTTATAGCCTTCACTAGCATTTTGGTGGCTTTCATCTTGTTCAATCGCTTCAAGAAGCATCGGCTCTTTAAACTCGATGTGAAAATTACTTATATCCTTCTTTCTAGTGGGATTGCTCTTGATGTGATAGCTCTATATAGGTTCATTTTCTCTGATTGGACTATTGCCAAAATCATGGGTGACAAAACAGGATCGTCTAAACAAGATTCATTTCTATACAAGTTGATATCCATCATGGATGACCAAAGGAAGCCCCAATTTGTGACATATAAAGTAAAGCCTAATCCCAATGTTAGTTACATGGGCATAAACACATCATTAATGTTTCGAAGATGGTCAGAATCCCTCTCTGCTTGCAACCTTTTTTCTAAGACATTGGAGGAGAGTCCAAGAAAGATGTATAAGCGCCATCGGCACTGGGGTATCGTCGCTTTTTCTAAAATTTGTAGTTTTATATTTTGTATGGCTAAGAAGATCAGATCTTGTTCTCATCAAGCTGGTAAGACAATTGCCAGGGGCTGTAATTTGAATTGTAGGGAATTGATGTTTGTGTCCAAGAATCCCTTTATTAAGGAGCTATGGATTTTTATCTTTGAGGAGATGAGACGTAGATCCGAAAACATAGATGTTCCAGCAAAGGTGAGGGAGATATATGAGGCTAGAGGTGATATGTTTCTCAAGAGCAGGGATGATTGTGGCCAGCTTTTTAGATTATGTCATTGACAATAATTATGACACTAATATTATAATGTGGCATATTGCTACTGAAATGTGGTACAACAAAGAGAAACAATTAATGTGCGACATAGCTAGAGATGAAAGGAATTCAGCAAGATCCTCTCCGACTACATGATGTATCTTTTACTTCACACAAATGTGGTGTCCTCTGTGGCGGGCATTGCCATAAAGAGATTAGAGGATACATTGGCCGATCTACAGTCAATCCCTAAAGCAAACATGGATGTGGAGAGGATATCCCAGGTATTGTTTGAGTTTCCTCCCTTTAAACCGAGACCAAGATCCGTCTCTGCGATGGCATAGAGTTGGCCAATCAGATGGAGAGGCTTGGGGAAATGAAGTGGAAGGTGATGAGCGGAGTGTGGGTTGAGATGTTGTTCTTTGCAGCAAGTCATATTAAGGGAACGGCACGTGTGCAGGTGCTAAGCAAAGGTGGAGAGCTTATTACTTTTGTTTGGCTATTGATGGCTCATTTGGGTTGTTTCTTTGATCCTGATTGGGGCTTGTACTATGAACCCCAAAATAAATCGTCCGTATGGGAATTCACCTAAATTAGAAGCCTTCATTGACGAATTTATAATTCAAGGCGACACTATCGATTTTATCAATTCATATTTCTTATATGTTTACGTATAAAATTATGCAAATGTTTGTTGTATTTTGTGATTGAAGTTATGGAATTAAACTTGAAATTGAGAGAATATTTTGTCCTTTCCACATCGCACTTGACTTCAATTGTGTTATTGTTGCGTGGTAAACGTACAACAATAAGCTGCAGTTTATTTGTCATCCCCAAACTATTACCTCTCATTGTGTTTAAACGTGTAAAACATATTATTTTCAAAAACACTCCTCAATTATACAATTTATATTTTTTGATCACTTACGTAACTTATGATAATAAACTCAAATTGATTTATAATTAAAGTAAGGCGACAAGTAAAAAAAAAATGTCATTTTTAATATTTAGGCAGATCATTTATATATTTGCATAGAGCTTACTCCACTGGATGAAGAAATTTCACTTAAGTTTATATTTTACAAAAAAAAATTATTAAAGAACATAAAATATTTATCTTAGTATTATCTCTAATTTGAAGTATAGCTTATTTTGTTAAGTCAAAACAAGGAAGATTGATAAAACGTAATTCAATCGAGCAGAAAAGAAACCAAAAATTGCTAGCTAATTTACACAGAGAAAAGGCTTATGACAAATTAGGCGGTCAATCTATCATATTGCATTTCTGAAATAATGGATGGTGGTGATCTTTTATGTGAAGAAAATCAAATAATGGAAAGCGATAATGATGAGAGGAATCAGAGATTATTGTCCAATTATATAAATTTTCAACAGCTTAATTTATTTATTTTAGAATGTTAAAAAGAATTCACCTTAGTTGCTATTTTCCTTTCTCATTTTTTTTTAATTTCCCTTTTCAACCTTTCTTTTTTCCTCTCAACAAATAACTTTCTTAATACGGTGTTGTTTTATGTCGTACAAGCTGGTTTGTTTAACAGAATGAGAAATAAACTTTATTGATATTTTTAATATAAGTTATATGATTTATCAAAAATATTTCGTAAATTAATAATTTTTACTCGTTTGTCAAATCGTGGTCTCCGTGCATCGTATCGGTAGTCCACCACCGTCTCCTCTCAAAGCTTTCCTCCTTTCGCGCCACGGGACACGCATCGCCCCGACCCTCCGCCACGACGGACGACGGAGCATCCGCTTCGACGGGCGAGCGCTTCCCGTGGCCTCCGCCGCCGCTCCGCCCATCGACGCCGGAACGTCGATTCGGAAGCCGATCAGCTAGTGGCCCGGTACGTACTTCTCTCGCCCGGCACCAACGCCTCATGGGAAGCGAGATCCGAGATATTCGAGGAGGTCGGCGATGCCGGGGCGACGGAGAGCGCTGCTTCGCCGGAGAGCGAATTGGTTCCGAGGAGTCCGTCCAGGAGCGGGACGAGCATTTTCTACAAGTTTTGAGTGATTATGTAGCTCGGAGATCAGTATGGGAATCCTTGGGATGAGATCAGGATGGGGGAGCTGGTGGAAGATGTCGATGCTCTCGCTAGGACTATATAAGGTAAATTAAACCGAGCTTTGAACAACTATCGGATGGTGATGCTTTTGTTTCTGGTTCTGAATGCGGTGCCATTTGTTTTCTGCGATGTTTCTCCGGCTTAAATTTCTCGGTTTGAATGATGGTTCAGCGGTTGAAATGTGGTTTTAACAGAACTTCGAGCGTTTTTGTCCCTGCCTATTGCTTGTATCAACGGAATGCATGCCGCATCATTGTAAGAAAGAGAGTTCCCATGGGCTTTCTCCGCAAGATATGAATTGTATATGATGTCATCGACAATGCTAGAGTTAGGTAATACAGTTTGTGGTGCTTCGATAAATTCCTTATATAAAACTGAAAGGTGCCAGAGCTTAGTCGGTGGGTAATCAGCTCTAGTATTCTGCTATTCGTAGTTTGAATGGCAAGTCGTCGTTTGAATAATCTAGAATTGGTCTTCTGGTAATTAGGGAATACATTGTAACAACATGCTGCTGCTTTCATGTAAGATGTACTTTGTCTCTATCATTCGTATATGTGCATATCTAAATTCTCATTAATCTTTTTCCATATCAAGTTCTGCAACCAGAATGCCTAAGTTCTCCAGTCATTAGCCATAGCTCAAATGGTGTGGGAATTCATCATTAGAATTGTGCGTAACAGAACATCCCCATTGTATTCAGCCTTTTGCTTTTGGACCAGCATTGCTCCATTGGCAATGGCAACACAAGGCCTATATTATTAGTCACTGCTTCGGTAGACACAGTGGTTCTCAAGAGGCCAATCCATATGGACACTGAATTGCAAATAGCATGAGCCGTTACATGGGTTGGGCGCTCATCAATGGCGATCCAACTGGATGTAACTCTGTCCACGGAAGGTATCATATGAAACAGTACTTCCAATTGATGATAGTATGCTACTTCCTCTCCTCAAGTTGGTGATTGGTTTATTGGCTTATGGGACGAGAATATTCATTTCCATCAGCTGCGCTAAGCAGTTGCAGAAGCAAGGAGCCACATTACTCCTGATCCTGAAGGATGGTGTCATTTTGATGTTTGCAAACCTTATTTACTCTTGCATGTTTTCTTTACTCTACTCATAAAGACTATGGAGAAGTTTGCGAATTTGCTAGCCATTCACCATTCTCTTATTACCAAAAATAATAAAAAAATCAAACCCATCCTAACAACAGAAAAGCCTGCTAATCAACATCCTCTCCAAGAAATATTGGTAGTTTGTCAAGGTTTTTGACATGTTGTTCAAGCACAATACTCAGATGTAAAATCTTCAAGAAGTTATCCCTTCCGTGATAGAGTTTCATTACTGATCCATTATGCTGTTTACTTAAACTGGTAATTTTCTGCAGATATCCGGCATTCCTCAGATTCAGTTGCACTAACTGCCATTTCACATTTGTGGCTCGTGATTCTAAAACTGGGAAATCAGCTCCAATTAAACCCAACTTGCCAGAGATAAAGAGAGAAAAGTTACTTCGGCAAGAGGCAGAAAAGAGGAGTAAAATGATGAAAAAGAAGAGAGAAGAACGTAACAGAGATACTAAGGCGGAGGACTTGTCCAGGCTCCTAGCTTTACTTGCCGAAGGTCATGTCTTCTGTAATATGCCTGCTCTGGCAGACACAGATAGCATTCTGATAAGGGACACTTGTTTTGAGAACTCATTAGTATGCCAGCCACAGGAAAGGAATATTCACTGGAGGATATTTGGAGGATTTTAATGCGAAGGGCTTTTGAAATGGCCTTTTCAACCAGATATGCCTTTGCTGGTGTGGCATCCTGGTTCTTTGAAATTGACCATGTTGATTTCTTGAGACCTGTAAGTACTCATCCGGCACATGATGTATTTCTATGTCTAGGTGCTGCTGTTGCATTACTTAGCTGCTGGGTGTGGATCTGTGGCAATGATTACATGATGTGTCTGTTGTTACAGTCTTCTATAAGCATGGATTGTTGTACTTGAGCCTCACCCTTGCAGTTTGATGTATATGTGTGAAATTATGGATCTGTTAAGTGGAAGATCATAATCTGAAGGATATTATTTTTGGGATGTAGGCAGATGCTGGCAATTTTCTCTGCCTCAAATGCTGTGTCCTGTAAATGAAGCTTGACAATCCAGCTGAACTCCTAATTGACGTCGAAGTTGTGGCCCATGTGATGCTTACCTAAGCTCAGGTCAAGTGAGGTACCATTGGCCCATGCATGTTACATTTTTCTTTAGCAAATTTTGATACCATCCTGCAACTCTGATCAGAAGTCAAAGGATGCTGTGGTTAGGGGATTATTCTCTTTTACTCGCCCTTTCTTTTGGGCCCAAGCTATCTACCGTCCCTTAACAAAATGATCATGCATAAGAAAATTTGAATAGAAAACTAGAATGAACTGGTTACCTAGTTGGGGGATACTGAAGTCTGTCTTTAATCCTATCTAAATGGTGAACTGAACCTTTGTGAAGTTACCATATCTTTGGTCAGACTTGGTTTCATATCACCATGTCTTAGATACTCCTAATAAATTTTTTGTTATTTCATCTATCATCCTAACAGGGGTCAAATGAATTCTACTTTACATTAACCATACGTCCTGAGGCCTTGAATGATGGACTGAGGATTCGGAAGTCCCATCCATTGAAGAAGAGGCTTGGCATGTCCTTGAACGTGTGGATGCTGAGAGTTGTCAGACTTCATCCTGGATACACTTCTCCAGTGACTGAAGTGAACGGTAGTGCTTACTCACAGGTTGAATGATTATTAGTGGGCGACTGAAGATTTTCAAAAAGCAAGACAACATTGCCAAGCAAAAGAGGAACTCAGGGACGTCATTCTAGTTTCAAACTTGAGGGATGTCTAACCCACCAAACATGTATCAGCATTGCGAAGTCCAATTATTTACCACTTCTGAGAAAGTCTCACGATGAGATAAACCAAAGATTAGAAGATGCCAAGTAAAACGATGTTGAGAAATAAGAGCTCCTGCCAAGTAAAGTCTCAAAAGGACATGGGACTAAACATGTCACTGGTTCAAATTGATGGATGGTGATAGGAAAGTTGTGAACTTAGACATCTGGTAATAAACTGGCACTATGTTCAGCATTGATATATGAGTGTTTTTTGCTTTGTGACAGAGTTGTTTGCTTTGTCCTATTGCTAGGTCAAGGGACTACACACTTGCCATTGCATCAAGAATTAACAGAGCTCTTATGATAAGGCTTCTTTACAGTGGAATTCTTTGGAAATTTGCTTGCAGAACATTCTTGGAAGCAATTGGTAAGTCGGCATCCTTCATAAGATAATCCATCAACATTTCAGATTTAGACTGGTCGATAATCTGGGTCAGAACTTGGGAGTTTATTGGCACCGGATCTAGTTGCATTTATTAGCAATTTATTTGAGACAATTCTCTGTTGAACTGCTTATTCTTACCAAATTTCTATACTTGAATGATTGAAAATGGAAAAGGTAAGAACAGAGCATTCTTGCGAGCATTTGCAAGAATTTTTTGTTGAAACCTGGCTCACCGAGCCTTCATTTTCATTTCTCCCTAATAAGTTGCCAATAAGCTACTATGTCCAATCTGAACATTCAGTTAACTTTAATAATCAGATCCAACTCAAACTATGATGTTGGTTCTATACCAATGAGACCTTACGCAAGGCCATGAAAAGACCTAAAAAGAGTTCTGGTGAGCAAAGCCTCAAGATTGTCAGTACTTCGTGCAGTTGGTCACCTTGCTGATTCTGTTGGGACAGTTAATATTATGTAGTTCCATAAACAACTAGCAAAGCACATGCAATTGGCGTTCATGAGAACATATACATCTGTAATAAGGAGATGCTTAACAGACTTCTGCAGGCCCCCGTAGTTTTATGTGAAGCCCCTATCGAAAGTTGTGTGTTACAAGTTAAATAGAAATACGAATTAAATTGTCGCCCTGGGGCCATAGGTGAGTTTAGAACAAACTTGTATAGCTGGTGTTGTTGATACCATTGTGACTATGTCTGAACCCACAAGAATAAAGCGGTTCGGGGAATTAGTATGTTACAAATGCATTTTGTCTTGCTAATCGAAACTTGGTGAATAGCAAAAACTCACCAACTCGTTGTGTTTCTGGGAAAAACCCTATTAGCTATTCTTTAGGTTACAAGTCAAATTATTGAGCTTTAAGGGGGCAAAAAAAAAAAAAAAAAAAGCTCGAAAACATTTCTTGGCTAAAACCAGTTACAGATGTCTGGGTTAATACAGCATAGAATCTTGTTCTTGCCATGTTCTAACTGGTTACCATATATCAGGTTCTGTCTTGAAGGAAACAACTATTTAGCTAGAGTTAAAACCATATCTCAAGCTCTTGCTGCAAGTCAAATGGGAGAGACATGCCTTAGGGCTTTAGCTTCAATATGAACTGGTCGGATTTACGCTTTTGCATAAGCAACTCTTCCATTTTTTTCTATATTTATAAGAATATGATCTTCCATTTATTTCTTCTGTTTATTTGGATCTCATAATCGTTCTCTTTGATGGTAGTTGATGAGACATGCTCACAAAAAGACTTAAAAAAGACTTTTTGGACAATTATCCCTAATAGGGAAAATCGTCCAAAATGTAAGAAGATGGACAGTAGAATGTGCTTCAATTTCTTTACTGACAGGGTCCATATATATATATACACACACGTGGTTCACCAATTAATAACTTCATTTCCATCATTAAGAACACAGAAAAATAGGACCCTTTTTTAAATGTTTTGCCTAAGCTCTCGTGATGGATGAAACGTCAACAGATGTGTACCTCTTTGTTGTTTTTACTTCTTGTTGGGGTGTGGTGGACAGAGTTTAAGCCTATTAAGCCGCCTTAGATTTCATTGGGAGCAGAAGTTATTGAATTGAAAGCGCCATCTAATTAATTCGGTTGTTTATTATCACTTTGAAAATCCTAATGTTGAAATTTGATGATGTAATTGCCTTTTCAATTTTCATTGTTTTTCTCATGAGATTGACCTTCTTGAAAAATAGAATTCACTTCTTATAGAGTGTGAAAAGAGTTGAAGACGACAACATCTTCCATTGGCATAGCGTTCATATTCCACTCATCAGTAAAGCAATCAACAACCCCTCACTTGGTTTATGCTTGTCTGGTCTCTTTTATCTCTTATTGAAAGTTAGACTACAAAAAATAACGAACACACATGAGCCGATCAAATGTGTAAAAACCTAGACAACCTTGAGAATCTCTATATGTTTAGAGTAAAGGGCTAGGTATCCACATTTGTTTAGGAAGATAGAAGATTAAGCAGTCTAAGCGTGTGAAAGCATGTAATTAACTCGATAATATGGTCTTTGTCCTTGGAGAAAGAGAAGGAATGGCAGTTCTAGTCCTTTTTTTTTTGTCAGCTGTATGACATCAACCTCTTGGTTGGGCTATTACCCAATGAGGTTAAGACTTTAGTTCTGGATTACCGTAATAAAATAGTACCGGTAGCAGACTTGATAATATCGTCTTTTGTCCTTTGAGAAAGACAAGCTGTAAAAAAATAGACAGGTTGATCGATTTTAGAGCGTGCAAACCGCCGTATGCATCTATATAAATTATATAACATTGTATAAGGCCACCTCTAAAATGGTGAGCACAGTTCTAAGATTATTCCAAATGAGAAACATTAAGATCCAAATATGATTCCATTGTATCTTCACCAAACGTATGCCTATTTAGTCAATTAGTTGGGTATTAAATGATTTTGCTAATTCTCAATTGTAAGTTGTAGTATTTTTCTATGAACGCTATGTTTCTATAGCTTTAGAATAAATAATAAAAGATTTAGTTCCACGTGCAATTTTATGTCTGTGATTTTTGTTCACATGTAATCCCTTTGCTACTAAAACAATAGATATCGTATGTGAATGTAGTAGTGGTGTTGGTGAGCACATAATGATGATAATGATGGATAGAATATGTAGAGCATACAACTATAGTGATTCGGTTTTTATCCCCAAGTTTACGTTTACTCTCCAGGTGATACATTTAACATGAACTAGATTACATTAGTAATCTTTAGGACACCTACAATCAATAAGTGTATAGAACACAATATCGAGACACAATCACTCTTACATATACACTTGTTCTCAAAATGATAACAAGAATAGTGAAACTTTCTAATTAAAGAGGAGATAGATGAAACACGATAGCAATACTTCCAATTTTTCCATCCAACCTTTTCCATGCTTTTTTGATCCTTGTTATATAAATGTCTTCAACAATGTTGTTAGAGACTCTCGTGGGATCCAATAGCTGTTTTAAGAGTTGCCAAGAGTTTTTGCCAAAATCAGCATTGCCCATTATTGGCACTTAAATTTTAGTTAACAATTCAAATTCACCGGAGTAAAAGTACAAAATCGAAATATAAATAAATAAATAGCAAGATAAATAAATAATAAATAACAAATAAAAATGGGAACCAATTCGGATAGGTCCGTTCATGCGAGTCACTCTCGACCCAAGTTGCCTTCGTTCCATATCTTAATGCAACCCAAGAGCTTCCGACGGCTTGAGTACTGACCGAAGTTTGCTTTCACATCCCGATTCTGATCGTCCTCATCGCCATTGCCTTTGTCGCCGTCGTTTCTCAGCATTCCTGAGCTGCGCCTTTCCTGCTCTGCTTCTCCCTGTTTTCCAGGTCGCGAAGCTTGAAAAGCTTGAAAAGCTTCAATCTCGGTTCGGGCATCACCACCGAAGTTGATCACCTTCCAGGACTTCTTCTTGTTACTGTAAGCTTCGGTCATGATCAAGATTCCTCTTCGGTAACGTGAAATTCAAAACCTTTTGTCTCGGTTGACTTAATTTAGGATTAAGTGCAGAGATTAATGTCATGGCGGTGTTATGCGAAAACAGATTTTTTTTTGACGAATTGGTTTAAATCATTGATGCTTTGGTATTGTCAAATTGAAACGTTGCTTTAGTATTGCATATAGGAACGTCTCGGATGCCGAACCAAATTAGCATATAATTTGTCACTGACTCTGGATCACTTTGAATGTATGTGGACATGTTCTGCATGAAAGGAATTCTTCATCAATCACTGAGCACGATTGCAGTTTAATTTCCATGTTATTTATGATCGAATCTGCACCTTTTGTTTTTATGTTGCTCCGTTGTTGCTGTGCTCGCTGCGATGGTGACTTGGTGATAAAAGAAAGGAAATGGACTCAATATAGCATTGGACAATGATCGGAGATGAGTTTTTTTGATAGCCATCTCCTTTGCATCCCATTTCTGGTCATTTTCGTTATACTGAGAAAGGAAGAGTCTGGTAATGGATGGTGGTTGACCGTGGTAGCCACATGACGGAGGTGGTTGATAGTCATGTTTGGGAGATTGATAGTCATGGACCATGGTCCATCACAAATCTCTAGCTCCTGCTGCTGCTGCTTCTACTACTGTTAGTAATAAGACTTTCCACATAGATAGGGCAGGTCTCATCGGTTCTAGATCCATATGAGGGTTTTACTACTGATGTGTTCTTGGTTATTCTTTTCCCCCTTGATTTAGCCTCTCCCATAAACTTCCTTGAAAAAATTTCTCGAGATTGTTCTCAATTTTGTGCTTGTGTTTCCTTCTTTAGATGCCCTAGAATTAAGAGATGCTTCTGCTCCATCTGATCTACTGCTTTTTACAGTAGCATCAACACTGTGCTCTTAGCCTCTTCTAAGTCCTTCATAGCAAAGAATCACTGGATGTCTACATTCTTATCTTTTTGGTTATGTTACTCTCCGCATCAAGTTCCTCTGGTTGCTATTGAGCAAGGTGGTGATTTCACTCTTGTCAACATGACAACCAGATTGATTCCTGGAAGATCGGTCATTACTCCTCCGTTATGAAAATAACTACGCATCATTCTCATACTGGTGGATATGTTAGTTTCATGATCAAATTAACTGTCCAAAATTGCATGAATTGCGGTCTTACGACTACTGTTGTTGCAGAGGAAACAAGAGAGGCTGAGGAAGATGGAAGAGAGACAGGTATACTTGCAACTTTACGAGGCCAAGGAAGCCCTCCTTCACGTATGCAGCGATGGTTGCAGGATGATTGGACCATGCGACAAACTCCTTAGAGCATCGCAGCCTGCCTGTGGATTCCTAATTGTAAAGGACTTAAGACCTTAGTACGTCATTTTGCTAGTTGCAAGGTTCGCGTTCCTGGAGGATGTGCTCACTGCAAGCGCATGTGGCAGCTTCTTGAACTGCACTCTCGGATGTGTACCGAGCCTGATGATTGCAAGGTTCCCCTCTGTAGGTAAGTCAAAAGAACTTCTATGTTTGTCTACTCAATTTTAATCTAGAGAAGTTTGGTGGATGCAGGAACGTGTCTAAATGGGTTGTTTTACGTCCACGTTTTTTTTCTTGTGATCAGTCCAATTCTAACTCTTCTCTCTCAAACTTTTACTTTGCCTCTTAGTAGAAGTGAGAGTCGAACCCCACACTTAAAACTAAATGTCCCACCCTACCCTTGTCACTGGGCCGTGGGCCCAATGGGTTCATTCACCTAATTAATTAGGTTCTAAAGAGCATTGGATATTGAGCAAAACTCACTTCAGACGGTGAAGTGAGAATTGCATTGCTGACTCGTAAGTTCGCATTTCAAGTGTCTTGCACGGAAAAAAGCCCAACACTGATCTGAAGAAACTATGGTTGATGAGTCAAAACTTTTAAAGGCAAGAGTGTTTTTCTTCCCAAATGATTCTTCAATGATTAATAATTGATTATGCGAGATGCATATGGGGGAGTGAGTCACCTTATTGTGCGTAGAGTTGAAGAGCAGCATCTTCGTTGAACTGATATGTATTGTGAATTTGGTGGCTCTGCATAATGTCTCTTATGCTTTTGCCAGGCAATTTATAGTGAAGATTCGGCATCAAACCAAGAAAGATGATTCCAAGTGGAAAATGTTGGTCAACAAAGTAATTGCAGCTAAGAATGCATTGGACCACTCTCAGCTCGGTGCTCAGGTTTATTGTGATAAATAAATTGCTGGGAACTTATAGTTCTTTTTTTATGCTAAAAGTCTTTACAGTGACCTGTACATGAGTTAGCTGGATAATGTATATACATTTTCGACCAAAAATAAAATAAAATGTATATACATTACTTACATTTGATTTTTAGCTTTTTTAGATTATGCACAAGGCTTTATCTTTTGCAATTGTATCATGAATGCAACTAGTATTAGCAGAATTCTCGCCTAGACCCGCTCGGCAAACCCAATGCAACCAGAGGGATTGGATTTGGATCGGACCTGCATAATCAAAAGTACTGTCCCAGGCCAGACAAGAAATTTTCTTCCGTTTGTGCATAATCTCCATTGGATTTTAATGAATCACCCTTTAAATCAACTTTAATGGTGGAAAACACAACCTAAAAATTCGAAGGCATAAACTATCATCAGGTATTAATGATAGTCGGTATTGATGACAAACCTACCTGCAATCTAAGTATATGCATTTGGAAGATTATTGTCATATTAATGGAATTTACCAAACTTTTGGATAGTTAATAAAGTTATTTGAATAATATCTACTAATACGTATGTGAAATTATGAGTGTGACATAAATATCTACTGTCTTTTTATACTCTTGAAGTCATATACAAGTTGATGATAACTTGTATACTAACTTTGCTTGAACATTTACCAACTCAATTTTAAAGGTATGCACGTTTTTTTTTTTGGATTTAAATAAAACTCAAAAGTACTTTCTAACTCTCCCATCAAAACTTAAAAGATTACTACAATTTCGGAAAATTATGAAAAACATTAAATGTGAGTCTTTGAGTTAACATTTGAGTACTATGGAAGTTTCGAAAGTTTTGGATTTAAAAAAAGTTAAATTTGCATGAATTAACCCACCCATGGGCAGCGCAGTTAGTTGAAATCTCTCCTTTCAGTGCATGGAAGTCGAGGGTTTGAAACCTTGTGTTGCGCCCGATTAAAGCGGGGGGGAGGGGAGAGGTGGGTGATGTCGAGGAGGTCAATGCTCGGGACTTGGGGACTTGGGAGGATAGAGCTGCGCTTAAATAAAACGACAAGCGCAAAACTGAAGTCAAATTCTTGGAGGGACCGCATTAATCTATGTGGCCTAATACTGTAGTTTTCTTTTCTCCTTCGTTAGATTATATAATATTAGGCTAATCGATATGAGAGTGTAAAGTGGCCTCTAAAGATGTATTTGGTCTTGGGTGAATGTTAAAGTATATATTTGGTAATTTTTTTTCTAATTTTCCTTTTTAAATTTGGACCCCAAGTAATCATATCCTCAATTTAATCAGATTTGTGGCTTGATTTTATCAAGACACTCTTCCCTAATCTTTAATTTCACAAGTTTAAAAAGTTGATTCTCTTTCCTTCTCCCCTCGGTGAGAATCACATTCTCAATTGGATTAGGTTTGTGGCTTGATTTTAGGGAAAATTATACAAAATATCCTCAACCTATTGTACAACGGCCAATTCAATCATAAACCTTTCAATTTTGTTAATTTAGTAATAAACTTAATCCTAAACATTTTAATTATGCAATTTGATCGCTTCCCTTTAATCTAATTTCAATTACGACAAAACATATTGGAGGAATAGTGGAGAATGTACATATACATGTTTTTTGAGATGATCCCTTATTTGTTTATCCGAAGACATCACGCAAAAATTCTAGAAGGTAAAAGAATTGTCGACTAATCATTCCTCGAGTAAAATGACGTTCAGGATAGATCAAATTTTAGATAGTTTAACCACTATTGAGTTATATTAAATGTTTACATTGGGTCGTGTGTCCACAAAAGTGGAAGACGCCATTAGATTTTTAATTGTTAAACCCATCCATTATGATCTTAATATCACGTGGATGATAAATGCCAAAGCTAAATTGGAGTTAATGTGATTTCTGAATTTTTAATTTGCTATGATCACTAAACTTTAATCCAACGTGTAGTGTCGTCCTTGAACTTTTAATTTGTTCAATATAATCTATAAACTCTTAGTAGATATTCAATCTAATTCCTGAATTATATGAAAATGTTGACAAACTTTTGATATATTTTTGGTAGCTTCCCTATTTTTTTTTTTAAAACTCAGACCCCAAGCAATGTTCCTTTCTTTTGTCTTTTTTTTTTTTTTTTTGGGCGAAGACACCACGAATGTTTTTGACTTGCCCATGATTCGTGAGCCACGTTTTTTTTCTTCTTTTGAAATTTTTTCTGAAGTTTGCGAGTCACATTGGGTCAACACTTGCACTAATGGGGTGCGAATGAGCTTAACCAATCTTAACCGTCGAATTACGTAAGTTCCATGTCGGGTCCACATAACTCGACGAGTGGGATGCAATCTCATCATCGATTGCTTCTCCCATTGCGGATTTTGTCCACCGCGCTGATGGACTTGGCAACAACCCCTTCTCTTTGAGCAAGCAAACCTTATCCCTGGGAAGTTACTTTGGTTGCATAGGGCCCGCTCATTGTCTTCTCTATCACTCTCTGTTTTCAAATTTATTTCGTTACCATGCGAATATCTTTTTCAAGAGAATTTACTTAGAACGCTTGTCCATATTCGACATTATTTCCCTGCAAAATTCGGGAAAATTATCGAGAATATCCTTAACCTATTGTACGAATTTCAACTTAATACTAAACTTTTTAATTTAGCTAATTTTTTCTTAATTCTTATAACAATTTATCAATGTAATCCTTTCAGCCAATTTTGATTAGAAGTCATTGACCTAGATGTTGGTCGTCTCACATAGCACAACTAGCGTTGACATGGAAATTTTTTACGATTTCTTATGAGGTTTCCATATTTTTTTCCTACTATGACCGATGAGGGTCGCAAGGACCTCAGCAATGGCTAGTGACCTTCATCGGCCACTAAGTGAGGGCTCGAAAGCCCTTGTCGGCCGCTAGCGAGGTCACATCCCTCTCTCGCGATCAACGAGGGCTTTGAGGCCCTCTCCCAAAATGGACGAGGGTCGCCCCATTTGTAGTAGGCGAGATTGCTATGGCCTTGCCTAGTGGCCAACAACTCTTGTTGGTCATCACTGAGGCCCCATCAACCCTTGCCTACCATAGTGGAAATGAAAATGAAAAGGCAAAAACAAAAAATGTTCATAAATATTTTTTTAAAAAATTGCAAAAGTAGTCTACATTTGTGCTGACTATATCACATAAGATGGTAGACGTCTACGTGAGCAATTTTAGGCCAAAATTAACTACAAGAACTACGTTGACAAATTGTTAAAATGTTTAAAATTAAGGGTTAATACCATGAAATCCTCAAACTGGTACACTTGTAACAAATTTATGTTAAACTAACTTTTTGACCACAAAAAACCCCAAATTGATATGCTTGTAACAAATTTACCTCAAACGAATTTCTTGATCATAAAAAACCTCCCAAATTGGCACTCATATGACAAATTTATCCAAAACTAATTTTTGACAACCAAAAACCCAAAATTGATATATCTATGACAAATTTACTCTCCGTTAGTTTTTGTTAAATTGTACCATCAAATTGTTGAGTTGGGTGACATGTAGCACACAGGGTACATTTAGTTCAGCATTCCCAAGGGACTTTCAGCCTCTAAAGCCCCTTAGGGAAATGCTGGACCATTTGGCAATCATTTTTAAGTACCTTTCAAGTGAAGGCTAGCATTAGAAAGGCTGAAAGCCCAATACTATGGGTCCGTTTGGTTCGGCTTTAGGGAAATGCCCTTGGGAGAATGCAAATACTTTTGAGGTAAATGGGTTTTCCAAAATGCTAGACTGTTTGGTAAATTATAACTAAAAAGTGCTTTAGGAAAATGCAAGACTGTTTGGTAAATATATATTTGAAAAGCCCTTTGGTGTGACCAAATTAAGTTTTTTAGTTTTAGTATTTTTAAAATTGCAAAAAAGGAACAATGACTATATAACCTTTTACATATTCATGTTAAGAGTAATGTAAAAGATATATATTTGTAAATTTATTTAAAAATTATATTAAAATAATTTGATTATAGATTAGATGCAAAACTCAACTTTTGGCCTAGGGTTCTTTTAGGTTTGTTTTCAACTTTGAATAATTTTTTTTTAAAATTATTGTAGTATTAATCATCTTCATTAATTAATGATCATTCTAGTGTATTAATAAAAAGTTAGGCTATTGATTGTCAAAAGATAAAAATGATAAAAAAAAAAAGGTGAACTTATTCGGTAGATGGTGGAGTGACTGATTGTGGATGCTAATTTTTTTGAGTAAGCACCGCATATAAAAATGGAGGTCCTCATTAAGAAAAATAAAACCAAGTTCCTCTCATACAAATTTGACTAGAAAGAGTCATTTCATGATATTAAACATAGTCATATATGTCTAGAAAAAAATAAATTCATTAATAAGAGGACTAGCATTTCAAAGGTTAGCATTTGGTCAAAGAAACCTCTAAATGCTAAACCAAACACCAAATTTTTTTCCCAAGAGGCTTTCGGGGCTGAAAACCCTTTGGAAATGCTGAACCAAACGAGGCCAAATCTTTGAAACTACAGCTTAAAAAAATCAAATATATATAAATGCTAAAAAAGGTTAAATATATTTTGGTCTTTTAAAAAAATTATTTATATATTTGATTTTTTCGCATTATTATCAAAATTTATATTTAAAAAGTTGCATACATTATTTTTTCAATTTTAAACAAATAAAAATTAAAAAATTCTAACGAAAGGGTTTGTTCTTTTTTATTATTATTATAAAAAAAATCATGTATATGTATTTGACTTTTTAGTATTATTTTCAAATTTATATTTAAAAATTTGCATACATTTTTTTTTCAATTTTAAACAAATAAAAATTAAAAAATTTTGACAAGGATATGATCTTTTTTTTTTTTTTTTGTAAAAACATTATATATGTATTTGATCTTTTAACATTATTGTCAAAAAGATAAGAATGTAGACATCCAATGATTCTTTGCTATGAAGGACTTAGAAGAGGCTAAGAGCACAATGTTGATGCTACTGTAAAAAGCAGAAGATCAGATAGAGCAGAAGCATCTCTTAATTCTAGGGCATCTAAAGAAGGAAACACAAGCACAAAATTGAGAACAATCTCGAGAAATTTTTTCAAGGATTTTTATGGGAGAGGCTAAATCAAGGGGGAAAAGAATAACCAAGAACACATCAGTAGTAAAACCCTCACATGGATCTAGAACCAATGAGACTTGCCCTATTTATGTGGGAAGTCTTACTACTAACAGTAGTAGAAGCAGCAACAGCAGCAGCTAGAGATTTGTGATGGACCATGATCCATGACTATCAATCTCCCAAACATGACTATCAACCACCTACGTCATGCGGCTACCAAGGTCAAAATCTTCGACTTTGTTGATCTATATTGGATTAATGTAAAATCGTTAGACATATCAAATAGAGTAATCTATGTACAATTATAAATTCGAACCATTTTACTCGTTAAGTTTTTTGTGCTTAAGAGATGAGGATAGGCAACTAGCGCGAGGTATTACCTTCTTTGAATCTAACCCATAGAAAAACATAAATTTAGCCAAGTTATGTTTTCAATTTTAAATTGATTTAAGAGGATTTTATTTTCTTGATATGGAGGATAACCTCCTGTTGAAATCTAAATATTTGCTCGTACATCCTTATTGCATTTGCCAAAAATTAGGGATTGAATTTGCAGAAACGACACAATTCAACCCCTAAAAAACAGTGATTTTACATAATTTTGCACTATTTATCTTGTTGCATTTAGAAACTAGAGATTTTGTAGTTTGTTAATACCTAAGTTTCCATTCCCGTACGCTATTTATGCAATTTATAAAATTGAGGGACCGAATTCACCTTCCTAAAGAAAAAAAAAAAAAAAAAAAGCAACTCTACATAATTTTGAATTCATTTTTCTTGTTGTATTTTCTTCTGCAGTTAGAAATTAGAGGTATTGTAGTTTATAGATACCTAAGATTCCCCTCTTATGAACCACTCACGCATTTTATAAAAGTTAGGGATGGAATTTGCCTCACTCTCGTGTTCGTAGATTGAGGCCGAGGTGTTTGCCTTTCTCTCACGTGCACTACAAGCTCATTGCCTCGGTCTGTTGGTTCTTTAACTCTCCTCTTAGTAATGATACTTTTCTATAGCATTTTGTTTAGTTGTTCTTCATGCCTTTATGTTTATTTCTAACCCGTAATATATGCTTGTGGCTGTGGAGTCTAAGTTTCATCTTGGTTTATGGTTTAATGTGTTCCATTCCACTAATGTTGTAATCAATTTTTCTTGGATATTCTTACTTGGCTGTGATTTTAGGGAAACTTGCCTAAAAAGTCTTAAACTTATTATTTTTTTTATAATTTTGCCAATTAAGTCATTTTAGGAGGAAATTGTCCAAAAAGTTCAAAATATATTGTACTTTTGTCAATTCAGTCATGAATTTTTCAATTTTGTTAATTGAGTTTTAAATCTTCTTACTTTTTGCCAATGAAGTTTATCCGGCCAATTTTAGCAAAAAATTATTAACGTAGACGCCGGCCATGCTATGTAGGATGACTGGTGCTAACGAGGATAATTTATTATAATATTTTAATATTTTTCTCAAAATTTTTATTTTTTTAATTTTTCTTTCTTCCCTTGTCTTGCCCCTCTTTCCCTCCACCATACCTCATCTATGGCCAGAGGAGGTCGCTGACCTTGAGGGAGGAACACTAGGGCCTGGGCTGATGAGGGTCACCTTCGCCCGGGCAGGCAAGGGCAACCCTCGCTCGATTGCCCTCGCCCAACGACAGGCGACTTGGTCAAGGCCAGCAGCTTCAAGGATCGTCAAATGTCCAGATCTGGGCTAGCAGGACCACAATTGTGGAGAAAATCTCTCTCTCTGTAACTGCTCGCTCAAGGAGATTGGGACGCGGCATCTATACACCAGCGGGGGAGGTACGAGAGAGCACGATTGGTTTTGAGGCGAAGGAGGGAATCTTCATGTTGGGGGTTTTTGAGAGAGCACCATCAAAGCAACCCAGTCGTGGCCAAGAGATTTCTCCAGGCCATTTATTGTTGTTCTCGCGGTAAGCCACTTGACCATAGCTATACTTGGGACCCCTCCGTTTTGCTTTGTTTTGCGGCCATAGAAGGTGAAGAGCTCGAATCGAAAGTACCACTGTCCTGCTTCAACACTCCTTGGAGCTGCTGGCCTCGGCCGGTTAACCGTTGCTTTGGGAAAAAGGGAAAAAAAAAAAAAAAAGGAAAAAAAATGAAAAAGAGAAGGAAAAAAAAATAAAAAAAAATAATAATAATTTGAAAAAAAATTAAAATATTATTAAAATTTGTCAATTTCAGCGCGGTAGGGTCAACGTCCATATTGGCAATTTTTGGCCAAAATTGGCCGAATGGACTTAATTGGCAAAAATTAAAAGGGTTTAGGACTCAATTGGCAAAATTAAAATGTCATGACTGAATTGATAAAAATGTAATAGGTTTATAACTTTTTAGACAATTTTCCCGTGATTTAAGGGTCATGCTTAAGTATATCCTTACCATTTGTTCATGCTTGCTTTGATATATTGCTTGTTTGCCTTGGTTTAGGCCTGTCTTGAAGCTTGGCCGAGTATCTCCATGGATTATCTAGGCTCATCCTCTCAGTACTTGTCTATGCTGATTTTGTTATCTTGAAATATTATATTAGGGTGTTGTGATGTCTCTTGTGTTGGATTTTATATATGTTTAGATCAAACCAGTTGTTTAGTTTGTATATCCCGTGTATGTCATATGCAAACTGGTCCTAAGAAATGATTTGAAGGTATGCTTGGCTTCATCTGATGTGTTACGAATGTTGTCTGTCCCTGCATCTTAGCGGAGTTGCATGTTGGAACCAATTGCCATCGAGCTGTTATCCAGTTAGCATGTCTCTCAGAAATCTTTTGGGTTCAATTCGCTCTAGGGGGTTATCGGCTCAGATTTGGGCTTGCTGAAACGTGGCTTGTATGGCATGTTTATGGTTCTTGAGTGTTCATTCAATGTGTTTCGGGTTAATTCAGGTTAATAGAGGTCTAAACTTGCTGTCTATACTGCCTAATGGGCTGGCAATGAGCTTAGAGCTTCTATTTGGGCTTGCTAAGGTTCTCCACCTATCTTGGGACATTCCTTTAACATGATTACATCGTCTACATGTCATAATCACATATTTGCATCATATCGTAGTTGAATTTCTAGCCTTGTATCTAGTTTTTTATATCTTAACTTGCATATAGTACAGGTAGAGTTTAAATCATGTTTATCATGGATACAAACGAAAAAGAAAAATAAATAAATAAATAAATAAAGGATAACAAAATCGGAGAGGCATTTGATAAGAAATGGCGTTTTTAATGCTAACTTTGATTTATTCTTAGTTGAATTTCATTTTGTTTAATCTGGCAACGTTATCACCTAGCTTAGAAAATTTACTTGTCTTAAACTAGGTTGATTGCATATAGACGTCAGTTTACGGGAGTCCTATCTATGGCTTAGGAGCAGGGTGTTCTTATATTTTTGCTTGATATGACTCGGGTTCTACTTACTGTACTGATTGTGATTATATTGTCGTAATTTCTTTGATATATTACTTTGTTTAATTTTTGTCATGAGTTCTCATCGCATGAAAAATTAGGTTTACATTTTTTTAGGGAAAAAAAAAAGTGAAGAAAACCTACTTATCCTTCACAAACACACTCATTTAACTTATTAGCTTGTATCTTGTTTATCAATAATATCAAGTGTCTTGTTAGACGTGGCATCACCAAACATTCCACTACGCTACCTATTGAAGTTTGATAGTTTGAAACCCAAGTAATTATAAATGGATGTGCAAATAGAATAGAGATAGGAACGATTTGACGATAAAACATGAACCTGACACAAAGCAAGGAGCATCATCCACGTACATGATATTTTTCTTTCGCAATATAGTGCATGAGATACCTGTAAATAAGTAATAATCTTTATCGAAATTGTCAATCTTTTTAAATGATAGATTTGCATATAAATAGGGAAAAAGGTCAAAATATATATATATATATATATATATATATATTTTGACCTTTTCCCTATTTATATGCAAATCTATCATTTAAAACGGTGATGAAAGAGAAGAAAAGAATAGTTTTCCCATTATATGGACAAAGCTTATTGAGCTCATGCAATCTTAATAGACAAAATTTATATTTCTATAAATTTTAATTTTATGACATTTAATCTTGTCTAATAAAAAGAAGAGAAAGTAAGAGAACCACTTTGGGTCAAAGCAATCAATAATCTAGAAAGAAAGATAAAGAGAGATCCCTAAGATTTGTGGAAAACTTGTCACCTCTAGGAACGATTTGACAATAAAATATGAACATATCACAAAGCAAGAAGCATCACTCACACATCTAACACTTCTTTTTTTGTCATTCAATGCATTGGATACCTATAAATAAACAATAATCTTTACCCGAAATTTTAATCCTTTTAAATAATTCAACTGCATATAAAGAGGGAAAAATGTGAGAAAAAAGAAGAAGAATAATCTTTTGCCCTACATGGACAAAAGGCAAAAGGGTGATGAAAGAGAAGAAAAGAATGGTTTGCTTGTTTTATGGACAAAGCTTATTGAGCTCATGCAATCTTAATGGACAAATTTTATATTTCAATAAATTTTAATTATATGATAGTTAATATTGTCTAATAAAAAGAAGAGAAAGTAGGAGAACCACTTCAGGTCAAAGCAATCAATAATCTAGAAATAGAAAGAAAGATAAAAAGAGATCCCTGAGATTTGTGAAAACTTGTTGCCTCTAGGAACGATTTGACGATAAAATATGAACTTGGCAGAAAGCAAGAAGCATCATCCATGCGTATAATATTTTTCTTCTACCATTTAATGCATTGGATACTTGTAAATAAGCAATAATCTTTACCCAAAATTTTCAATCCTTTTAAATGATAGATCTGCATATAAAGAGGGAAAAAAAGTGAGAAAAAAAAAGAAGAAGAAGAATGTTTTGCCCTACATGGACAAAAGGCAAAAGGGTGATGAAAGAGAAGAAAAGAATGGTTTGCCCATTATATGGACAAAGCTTATTAAGCTCATGCAATCCTAATAGAAAAATTTTATATTTCTATAAATTTTAGTTTGACAATTAATTTTGTCTAATTAAAAGAAGAGAAAGTAAGGGAAACGCTTTACTTCAAAGCAACCAATAATCCAGAAATAAAAAGAAAGATAAAGAGAGATCCCTGAGATTTGTGGAAAACCTGTGGCCACTAGGAACGATTTGATGATAAAACATGAACCTGACAAAAGCAAGAAGCATCATCAACGCATATGATACTTTTATTTTGTCATTTAATGTATGGGATACCTATAAATAAGCAATAATCTTTACCTGAAACTTTCAATCCTTTTAAATGATGGATTTGCATATAAAGAGGGAAAAAGGTAAGGAAAAAATAAAAGAAAAAGAAGAAGAATATTTTCCCCTACATGGACAAAAGGCAAAAGGGTGATGAAAGAGAAGAAAATAATAGTTTGCCCGTTATATGGACAAAACTTATTGAGCTCATGCAATCTTAAAGGACAAATTTTATATTTCTATAAATTTTAATTATATGATAGTTAATATTGTCTAATAAAAAAAGAAGAGAAAGTAAGAGAACCACTTCAGTCAAAGCAATCAATAATCGAGAAATAGAAAGAAGGATAAAGAGAGATCCCTGAGATTTGTGGAAAACTTGTTGCCTCTAGGAATGATTTGATGATAAAATATGAACTTGGCACAAAGCAAGAAGCATCATTCATGCATCTAATACTTTTCTTCTGTCATTTAATGCATTGGATACTTGTAAATAAGTAGTAATCTTTACTCAAAATTTTTAATCCTTTTAAATGATTGATATGCATATAAAGAGGGAAAAAGGTGAGAAAAAAGAAGAGGAGGAAGAATGTTTGCCCTACACGGACAGAAGGCAAAAGGGTCATGAAAGAAAAGAAAAGAATAGTTTGCCCATTATATGGACAAAGCTCATTGAGCTCATGCAATCTTAACGGACAAATTTTATATTTCCATAAATTTTTAGTTTATGACATTTAATCTTGTTTAATAAAAAGAAGAGAAAGTAAGAGAACCACTTTAGGTCAAAGCAATCAATAATCGAGAAATAGAAAGAAAGATAAAGAGAGATCCTTGAGATTTGTGGAAAACTTATTGCCTCTAGGAACAATTTGACGATAAAATATGAACTTGGCACAAAGCAAGAAGCATCATTCATGCATCTAATACTTTTCTTCTGTCATTTAATGCATTGGATACTTGTAAATAAGCAGTAATCTTTACTCAAAATTTTTAATCCTTTTAAATGATTGATATGCATATAAAGAGGGAAAAATGTGAGAAAAAAGAAGAGGAAGAAGAATGTTTTGCCCTACACGGACAAAAGGCAAAAGGGTGATGAAAGAGAAGAAAAGAATAGTTTGCCATTATATGGACAAAGCTTATTGAGCTCATGCAATCTTAACAGACAAATTTTATATTTCTACGAATTTTTAGTTTATGACATTTAATCTTGTCTAATAAAAAAGAAGAGAAAGTAAGAGAACCACTTTAGGTCAAAGCAATCAATAATCTAGAAAGAGAATGAAAGATAAAGAGAGATCCCTGAGATTTGTGGAAAACTTATGGCCTCTAGGAACGATTTGACAATAAAATATGAGCCTAGCACAAAGCAAGAAGCATCACTCACGCATCTAATACTTTTCTTCTGTCATTTAATGCATTGGATACTTGTCAATAAGCAATAATCTTTACTCAAAATTTTTAATCCTTCTAAATAATTGATCTGCATATAAAGAGAGAAAAAGGTGAGAAAAGAAGAAGGAGAAGAAGAAGAAGAAGAAGAAGAAGAAAAGGGTGAGAAAGAGAAGAAAAGAATAGTTTGCCCGTTATATGGACAAAGCTTATTGAGCTCATGCAATCTTAAAAGACAAATTTTGTATTACTATAAATTTTAATTTTATGACGGCTAACGTTGTTTGCTAAAAAGAAGAGAAAGTACGGGAACCATTTCAGATTAAAGTAATCAATAATCCACAAATAGAAAGGAAAGATAAAGACAGCTTCTTGAGATTTGTGAAAAACCTGTCGCCACTTGCCTTTGGTGGGAGATGCCTTCTTGGAGCGTCTTATGTATAATAACTCCAATATGGCTTTGGCTTATATCAATCATCCTCATTAAAGGGCAAGTTTTCTTTTTACTTTTCTTTTGCTAAATTAAATTTTCTTTTGAAATTTTGTCATTGGTTGAATTAAGGTCATAACTGAGTGAAAGGATATTGTCATTATCTTACCAAGTACATAATAATGGTCGAGTCTCATAGTTAATAACTTAATGGCGTCTTCCACTTTTGGGGACACGTGACACATTTGTAAACATTTAATTTAACCCACTAGTGATTCAACCAACTCGAGTAAGATCTCTCTTGAGCTCCATTATATTTGAGAAATGGATGGTTAATAATTCTTTTATCGTACTATATTTTGAATAGATAAAGTCTTTTTGACAAACAAATAAAGAGTCATTTCAACATGTATATGTTGCATTTTGTTGCAATCCCGTCAAATCACTCGAGGTTTGCAAAACAATCGGTTCGACTAGTTACTTGAACTAAACATTCAACGTCATCATTTCATTAATTAACATTAATGAAATCCGCTGATATGAACACTAATCTCATAAAAGAAATGTAGAAAGGAGAAAATTTTTTCAAGTTTCGTACGTGTAGTTACTCACTTGAACTGCAAAAACAAATTGCACACAAACCATTTCTGCACGTACTACTCACTTTGGATATAATTTTTTTCCCCTTTTAATTACTTTAAACAGATTTTTCATCCACGTAACCCTAACTACTAATAGTGGTTTTAGAAATAATTCCATAAAAACAAAAAAACGCGACAAGAAGAACAAAGGAAAAGGCAAAAACTGAAATCTTTGCTTTCAACAGATACAAAGAATTTACTTCATCCTTTCTTTCTTCATTTAACATGATCCCAAATGTAGATTTAAAGAAGAAAATGACATTTCATAATATTTTTGCATGTTTATTTTCTTATGGCTTTCTCGCATTTTAAGAATTATTAATGTTAAACAAATGAAATCTGGAAAAACATACTAGAATGTCCGATACAATTTTCTATCCTTTTCCAAAACTCATAACACCTACTTGTTTCCAAATTTTGCAGGGAAAATGGTTAATGATTTTAAGGTCAATCGTATAATCTATTAATTTAATTATTCAATAAGTTTATTTTGGAATAAAGGCCCAAGAGTTGTGCATCAACTTTACGACACCAACGTGACTCACAAATTCCTGTCAAAATCTTTTCTAAAGGAAAAAGTGTGACTCCTGAATCACGTAATCTCGTAAAAGCTAAGAGCATTGGGTGAAATGGGGAAAAGAAAGAATATAAATGGGTTAAAGAAAATTGAAAAAGAAAATATAAGTTAAAGAAAAAAGGAATAAAGTAAAAAGAATATGAAGGGGGTCTGAGTTAAAGAAAGAGAATCAAGCTAGGAATTGTAGCATCGCTTTGTCGGATGGCCAATATTTTAAACCACTGATTAACAAGCCTAATTTCATTAAAAAAAACCCATTATTAGGTTAATCTCGATTCTAACCTAAATTTTCTTTCGTCTTAAAAAAATTATGGACTCACTTTAGTCCAAATCTGCCCCTATTAACCCGTTGTTGAAAAATTGTTATTGTTTTCTTCAATGTATCGATATTAGGAGGTTGCTGTTGTTTCATATGAGGGAGCAAATATTGATGAAGATGCAAGTTCTAATAATGAATCTCTAATTGGCCTAGATATTCATAATTTTGAAGAAACTAGTGGCAAGTTTTGGACAGGTGGACAAATTCAGGACTAGAGTAAAATTTGGTGAATTTTTTTTAGACAAAAAAAGTTCATGGAAAATTTGGAATTGTACCTAAAGTTGGGGGCTTTTAGAGAATTAGACCCTAATTAACATGACCTGAAAAGGACACATGATTGTAAGCTTATTCAAATTGAGTTTAAATGTAATGACTTTTTATACACAAATAAAAAAAATTGTGTTCTTTGCTAATTGACCTTTTCAATCTGTCTATGACAGGCTAAGACACGATTAGTTAATTGAGTTAACATGTTACCCGGGTCAATGCGATCTAGTTAGATACACTTAGGCACTCTATTACTCATTTGAACATATTTTTATAAGGGTTTATTTCTTAAACGTATCATGTTATGCGACTTATTTATAAAAGTGTCATGTTGGGTTTTTGAAGGTTTGACGTGATTAATAAATGAGTCAAATATGGATGAGTGATGTAGACAAGCGCATTTAGAAAAGCAAACACATAAGGGATAAGTACAAAAAAAAGTCATAAACCTATTGTACGTATTTTAATTCAATCCTAAATTTTTTGAATTTGGTCAATTTAATCATAAACCTTTTAACCATTTGATAGTCTTTTTGGCCAATTTTAATTGGAAAACACTGATGTGGACGTCGGCCATTTTACGTGGCATGGGTGACATTAATGTTGACAATTTATGCAATTTTTAAAAAAAGTTCTCAATTTTTTGTAAACTTTTTTTTTTCCCACCATGGTTAGTGAGGGTCATCGGGGCTCGACGATGGCCTACAACCCTCGCCAGTCACTTGATGAGGCCATTGTGGCCATGAGCTAGGCAACCCTCGCCCAATGATTAGTGAAGGTCACTGTCCATTGCAAGGCCTTGATGACACTCGACGGCCACAATGGAAAAAAAAAATGAAAGAAAAGAAATGAAAAGAAATATAAAAAATTCACAAAAATTATTCATGTTAGCGTCATCATGCCATGTAAGATGATTGGCGTCCATATCAACAATTTTTGGCCAAATTTGGTCAAAAGGATTGCATTAGCAAATTATCAAAAAATTTAGAACTAAGAATTGATCAAATTGAAAAGTTTAAAATTAAAATGGAATCCATATAATAGATTTATGATCTTTTTGGTAATTCTTTTGAGTTTTGTAGGAAATGATGTCGAATATGGAGAAGGGTTCAAAGTAAACACTTATGCAAAAGATATTCACACGTGGATGAAATAAATTTGAAAATAGAGGTAGTGATAGAGAAGACAATGAGCGGGCTGAATGCAACCATAGTAACTTCCTTGAGGTAGAGGCTTGCTCACTCAATGAGAAAAGTGGCCATTGATTGTTCTACTAGTTTTCCTTTTGGTGGTGGGAAGTTTTGATTGCCTAGTCTGTCTGTGCCAAAGACAAAATTCAACATTCAAAGCTCAATATCTTCCTCTAGGAGGAACAATGATGAAATCAAACAATTGATGATGAGATCAATGCATCCCATTTGTTGAATTATGTGGGCCCGATATGGGACCCACGTAATTCGATGGTTGGTATTAAGTACGCTTATTTGCACTTAGTTAATGCAAGTGTTGACCCAACTTGACTCACAAATTCTGGCAAAACAAATTCAAAAGAAGAAAAGAAAACATGACTCACAAATCATGTTAAAAACATTTTTGTGGGGTCTTTGTGACCCAAAAAAAAAAAAAAACAGAGAGGAACATTACTTGGGGTCCAAGTAAAAAAAAAATGGAAGATACCAAAACTATGCCTCGAGTCTTACCTAATGATCACTTTTAAACTTCTACTTTTGAAAATATTAAATACATACTCGGGTTTTATCTTGGGAGGTCACTTTATATGTTTACATCAATTATCTTGATGTCCCTATATAAAAATGTTATTTTCTTCAAAATACTTTTCACAAATCCTAAATTCTCACATTCACCCAAAATACTAGAAACAAAATAAAAACCAAACCACCCAAACCCTAACTAAGATGTTAAAATGAGTTTCCCAGAAGTAGGAATTTGATCTTTATAATTTAGGGTTTTGCTCAGAGGTATGTGAATTGTATTTGCATAAATAGAGGGTGTAATTAGTCATTGGGTCAACAATAAGATGCATTTTAGGTATTTTCCCCATAATAAAAGGACCCGGTCTAAAATCAATATGAACATTCCCTTAGAAAAGTGAAGAGAAAATGATAAAACTGGTTTACAGAAGAGATGATGCAACAAACTTCCATTAACTACTTGAACAAGTGAGTCATGTTTAAAGATTCAATAAAAATATATCACATCATTTACTACTCAATTTCATCAACTAGTATTGTGTTTTTAGCATTAATAAAAAGAAGAGGCAATGCCAAAACTTAGTCTTTGAATTCTTAGTAGGTGTTCAATTTCATCCGTAAATTTTAATTTTGGTCAAATTGATGCTTGTGCAATCAATTTTGGTCAAATTGAATTTTGTGCTTTTTTTAATATGGTTCTATAAACCAAGGAATTAATACTATAAAATATAGTAGTGTGATTAAACAATATTCATTCTTCGGCATATATAATGACATTGTATGAATATGACTACAGAGTATCTTAACCAGATGTCTATCTCTTGAGAAAATATTTAGAGGTTTATTACCACCCTATCAGCGTCTCATGTGGCACACATTTTTCATTCATACCACTAGTATATCAACACGTGTCCATTAATCCATGTCAGCTAACAAGGAATTTAAATAAAAAATTTAAAAAACTTTCACCTCTCAGCTCTCTCTCTTCTTCCTCTTCCGGACGCCAGCGGAGTCGCCGGCCGTCACGACCAGCGGAGTCGCCGGAGCTGTGACCAAGCAGACCACCGCTGCATCAGAGCGACCATGGCCGGCTCCCTTTGTTTTCTCCGTCTCGTCGTTCTCGAGATCTGGCCGTCCATGGCCGAAATCGTCGCTTGTCCATGGCCGTCGTCGTCATCGTTTATCCATGGTCGAACGCGGTCAGGCGTTGTCTTTATCGTTCAACAATGGCCGACCACAAGCCGACTGCAAGGGTTGATAGATCTCGATATTTGAGCTCCGTACACGCCTTCGAGATCTCAACCTCGCCCGTCGCCATGGCCGATCACAAGCCAACTGCAAGGGACGACTGCAAGAAGATGGCTTCCTCTGTTTTTCTTCCTTGATTTTTGGGCCCTGTCCATGGCCTTCGAGATCTCGACCTCTCCCTTCGCCATGGAGGAGACCAGATCTACAGGCACGATCCAGTCCAGATCTGGATGGAAAACCACTGCGAGCCATCGTGACGATGGAGGGGTGGCTCGGCCATCGACGGAGCCGACCACGAGCCAACCGCAAGGGACGACAGAGCCGGCCGCGAGCGAGGATGGAGGAAGACGGAGAGCACATCGGAGGGGACGCTTCCATGGGTGGGCAGAGGCAGATCTTTATTTTTTAGTTTTACTCCACCTCAGCGGACATGTGTCAATTTGTCATTGAATTTGAGTAGAATACACGTACCACCTCAGCAGCCACTCAATATTTTCTCCTATGTATTTAGATATTACATAATTGTGTTAATGCTCATTTGATATTTTGTGGAACTATGGTGTTCTTCGACTGGGTTGATCCCCATATCCTATAAAAGCACATTCATATAACTTTTCCGATGGTATCTTACTTATCAATAATATCAAGTGTTTTGTTAAATGTAGAATCACCAAATATTTTAACTCATTGTGGATACTGAAATTTCATAGTTCAACACTTGGATAGTTATAGATAGATGTGTAAGTAGAATTGAGATAGCATCAATACAAAGATAAAACATCAACCTGACACAAGGTATTTGCTGACAAACAAATAAGGAACTATCTCAATGTATGTGTGCGTAGAATTTCCTACTATTCTTCCAATATATATTATTCTAACTAATTTTATATTAAAGAGGAGCGACAATATTCAAACTAAGCAAAAACATGGCACTCAATTTGGACATGTGGAATAAATAGAACATTTGAAACTTCATCATATTAAGCCTCTCACTTAGCTCTTTCTACAACTTTGGCTTTCAAACATTTATGCTTTGGCTCGTGTTTTCATTAGAATTGTGGTATTAGGAGGGAGGGTATATGTGGGCTCAAAATTAACCTATTCAAGTTAGACCTTCTCGAGATGAGTTTCAAATGTTAATATGAACATTTTTTAAGGAAGGATTGAAATGCTTAGTATTTGATTTGTCAAGGCTAAAAATAAGATTAAGTTGTCCCAATAATATACCCTTTGATTTTTTTTTTTAAATACACGACGGAGTTTAACACTACTTTAAATGTCCACCTGCATACATGTTTTAAAACTCAAGCTTCAATCAACAAAAAATGATATGCAAATGTCTTTGTTTTACGACGATGGTAGCATGGTGATATTATCTAAGTTGAGGGAGGAAAAAGGAAAACCACAGTACAAGGCCAGATATATAAATTCTTGTGATCCTTCCGAGAATCGGAAACAGAGCAAGGCCACACCTCTGCACGTGCTTCTTGATCCTCCCAAGTCTCAAAGTCCCAAGCATTGACCCTCCCCAACATCACCCAAACCACCTCCCAACCATTTGCCTTGCTCATCAATTTCTACTTCAAGGCTTCCTTATAAAGTTTGCAATGCACTATTTTCTTGATGCATGTAAACTCTGAGGATAGTTTTGTTGTAATCAAAATTTTATTAGAGAGAAGAGACCAGATTCAAACTACGCAAAAACATGGCATTTACCTTCATCTTGGATTTGTGGAACAAATGGAATATTCGAGGCTTTGTCACACTGAGTCTCTCGCTTCAAGTCACTCTCATTCTATTTGCACCTCTTAGAAAGAGAACAGCATGGCGCCCCATCATCTTCCTCTTATGGTTGGCCTATTTGATGGCTGACTCGGTAGCTACATTTGCAGTGGGGCTCATCTCTCACAACCAAGGCAATTCAAATGCCCATGTAGCAAAAGTAGATGAAGCAATTCAGGCATTTTGGGCCTCATTTCTCTTGCTACATCTTGGCGGTCCGGACACCATCACTGCCTTCTCTCTCGAGGACAATTCACTTTGGCAACGGCACCTACTTACTCTCATCTTCCAAGTTGGTGCCGCCGTCTACGTCTTTGTGTGGATATTTCCTAGCGACAAGTTGCTGGTAATCCCAACGATCCTGGTGTTTCTTGCAGGGTTTATAAAAATTGCAGAGAGGACACTGGCACTTTATCTCTCGAGCTTCCCAAAGCTCAGGGAATCGATGCTCTTAGACGACAAGCCAGGAATGGATGCAGACTCATTGCGATTGCTCGAAGAACTCACTATTGAAAAAGGCAAAGTAGAGTTTGCCGAGAGCATCGTGGTGAAGTATGCTTACTCATTCTTTCAAATCTTCAAGATCTTCATCGCAGATCTCACCTACACAAAAAAACAACGCAAAATGAGCATGAATTATTTTGACAAAATTTCTGCGGTGAATGCGTTAAGGGTGATATCAGTGGAACTCAATTTCATTTACGAGGAGCTCCACACAAAAGCGTTGACAATATGTCATAAATTGAGCTACATTTTCCGCATCATAGCCTTCACTAACATTGTGGTGGCTTTCGGCCTATTCAATCACTTGAAAAGGTATGGACTCCTTGAACTCGATGTGAAAATTACTCATATCCTTCTTTTTGGAGGGATAATTATTGCTGGGATAGCTCTGTTCAAACTCGTTTTCTCTGATTGGACTGTTGCCAAAATCAAGCACCCCACATCTAAACTAGATGCATTTCTGTACAATTTGGTATCTATCACGGATTGCTTGAGGAAGCCCCAATACGCCAAATGTGAAGTAGAACCCAATGTTATTTACGAGGTTTTAGATACACCATTAATATTTCAAAGGTGGTCAGAATCCATCTCTGCTTGCAACCTAATTTCCGAGGCATTGAAGGAGAGTCCGAGAAAGATACGTAAATGCAATCAGTCATGGGGCATCGTCTTTTTCAAAAATATCTGCAGTTTTCCACTCCAAATGGTCGACAAGATCATTTCTTGTTTCCTTCAAGCTAGTGAGACAATAGCCAAATGTTGTGGTAAACAATCAATGATTGCAAATGCAAAGTACGTGTCCAAAAATCTCTTTATGAAGGAACTATGGATCTTTATCTTTGATGATGTGAAAAAGAGATCTAAAAATTTGGTTGACAATCAGCCTTTCCACATAGAGCGCCAGATGATCTCAGCAATATTGTAGGCCGTGTCGACAAGTCTACTCTCCACAAAAAAATTTTGCACTGCATATTGCTACTGAAATATGGTACAACAAAGATAAACAATCTAGGAGCTCTACAACCACACCTGACATAGCCCTAGTTCAGCGAAGGGAATTCAGCAAGATACTCTCCGATTACATGTTGTATCTTTTACTTAATCAATCTAATTTGATGTCCGCCGTGGCGATGGTGGACACTGCCCAAGTGGTATTGGCGGAGATGTTGCACGAACTGCGGCGCCTTATCGGTGATGCGACCACGGATCTGAAGGTGATATGTGAAATATTGTATGGAGTGCCAGATGGAATGCCCCTTCGAGAGCCCACCAACCCTTTGGAATCTGCGCTCCAAGATGGGCTCCGTTGGGCCTGCCTATTGGAAGGTAGTAGGGAAAGCAAGTGGGAGAGAATAAGCGACGCGTGGCTTGGGCTGTTGCAATATGCAGCAGTTAATATTATGGGAGAGACACATGTGCAGGTGCTGAGCAAAGGGGGAGAGCTCATTACCTTTGTTTGGCTGTTGAGCGCTCATCTCGGTTACTTCTACACACCCGCATGGGGCTTCTACCGTGAATATTGGGAAGAGCCGCATCACTAAGAGGGATGACAGAGACCACAGCGATCATAGCATTGCGAGTGAGGTCGAGAACGAATACTTTGCTTAGATATTTCGTCCACGTCAATTATTTTATTTACCCCCCTCATGGCATTTCTACAAATGTTCATTTGAGTAAAATTTACTAGTTTGTGTATCTTTGTAACTAATGCCGAGAATGGATGGATTTTCATTCCTCATAGCAAGCCTTTGCTTGTGTCTACTCTTATTTATAGTAAATATATCGGTCCGTACTTATAATTATATATCTTTTTTTTTTTTTTTTAAAAAAAGAAAATCTAATAGTAAACAAGTAAATATATCTGTTTGTGCTTATAATTATATTTATGTCTACTTATGGTAAATATACTGCTTCTTAAGGTATAATGATAGATTGTAGAATTACACAAGTAATAGCAATTTCATCACTAACAAGATATAAATTCAGCAATATCATGATTCTTTATTCATATTTAAAGACATGAAATGACTTTGTATATTCTAATGAAGATGATATCAATTATCCCCATTAGCTTTAGCATTGGGATCAATTACACACTCATGGACGGATGGCATTCAAGGTTGGTGCTTGAATGCAATTCTCCTCTTCATAAATAGGACAGCATAAAGAAAATTGGCAACACACGGATAGAAAGCCAGATAGAACCGTACGATGACATGTCAAATTACGAAGAGCTAGGGCATCACTGACTCATTGTCGAGCAAGTTCGTATATCGATCCCACGAGATGTAAGAATCACAAATCAACTCTAAAATTCGGAATATGTTCACTTTTCCATAATTGTGGAGCCGCATGAACCCTCCACTCGGAATGTATCTATCGAAGGTTATGGCTACGTAACTCCCACCATGCTACTGTACATTGCTAAGCTCCATCTGCCCGGAGTCCCGATTTGAAGTGCCGATATACAGAAAAGATATGACTAAAGCATCAGAACTCATGAAATTTAATGATTTATTTTTTTACTATAAGTTATATGATTTATCAGAAATATTTCTTACATCAATAATTTTTACTCGCTTGTCAAATCGTGGCCTCCGTACATTCTGTCCGTAGTCCACCGTCTCCTCCTCTCAGAGGTTCCTCCTTTCGCACCACGGGACTCGCATCGCCCCGATTCTCCGCCGCGACGGACGACGGATTGGTGGGTAATCAGTTCTAGTACTCTGCTATTCGTAGTTTGAATGTCAAGTCCTCGTTTGAATAATCTAAAATTGGTCATATGGTAATTAGAGAATATATTGAACGACATGCTGTACCTTGTCTCTATCATTCGTATATGTACCTATCTAAATTCGTCATCAATCTTTGTCCATATCAACTTCTGCAATCAGAACGCCTAAGTTCTCTAGTCATTAGCCATAGTCCATATAGCGTGGGAATTCATCGTTAGAATTGTGCGTGACAGAACATCCCCATTGTATTCGGCCTTTCGCTTTTGGACCAACTTTGCTCCATCGACAATGGCAACACAAGGCCTCTATCATCAGTCACTGCTTCTATAGACAGAAAGCTTCTCAAGAGGCCAATCCATATTGACACTGACTTGCAAATAGTGCGAGCTGTTACATGGATTGGGCACTCATCAATGGCAATCCAACTGGAAGTAACTCAGTCCTCAGAAGGTACCTTATGAAACAGTACTTCCAATCAAAGATAGTATGCTACTTCCTCCCCTCAAGTTGATGACATTGCTCTATTTTTCCTCTTGACTCTCTCAAACACGCACGGCACTCCTCCTTTGTCATTCCTCTTCCTCACTTGCTTCCCTCCCTCACCAATTCCCTCTCACATCGTCTATGGACGGACGGTAAATTTTTGTGTATCACATGAATTGGCTCGCCTAATTTCTTTTATATAGGAGGAGTTATGCATGTATAAATGAGTAACTTCATGTAGTAGTTATGTGAATAAAACTAATATTATACCCATGTTTGTTACTAATTCTCCTCCTTATGATTTTATTTATTATAATTAGCCCTGTAAATCATTAATTTTTCGTTTAGTCAAAAAGTTCATGTATTTATTTATTACAAATGCTTAATGTTTCAATATAAATTAGGAGGATTACGTTATTTTCTTGCGTATTAATATAAAATTCGAAGTCGTATAGGATATTTGGATATTGCAAAACAGATTCAAATGGAAACAGGGTTGACATTGGAACCAGATTAGAAAAACAGGATGGGTCGGATACAGGATCCAGATCTAGACCCTACCAACCCTGGACTCGATCACCCCTAGCTTACACTCAATTGACGAAAAACGTTGTGTTTTGGCAATATTATCTCTTATATGGCCCACCACTTTAATTGCAATTCTCTAAAATCGGTGTCATTTTCACTTGTTCAATTCTTTTTTTCTTTTGCTTTTTTTTTTTTCCTTTCCTTGTAGGCCCTACTTTCCTCCTTTTTCTTGTATCGGTTCTCTGAATTTCAACTTTACAATCCCGTAAAATCTCACGGGTGCCTTGCATTCATACCGGTAAAGATCAAATGCGCAAAAACAAGGGAAACATATGGTGGTAACCCAAACAAGTTCCACAAAAAGACCATCCTCCATGTTGTCATCGATTGCCTTAGGCTAGCAAGTTCTCGAGATGGACTTCTAGCCGCCACATCGTTAGCTCGTCCATAACAATTTGGTCCAATGGTCCCCAAGGCCAAAGGGTTTGGACTAGAAGTGATTTTTAGCAAATTTTTAGGATCACGAATGAGATAGGAATGAACCGAACTGCACACCAAACATAGAAAAAATGTGCCCGATATATATATATGAAAACTAAAAATAACTCATGGATGATTTTTGACGTAATAACAATGTTTAACTTTGTAACTCTAAGGTTAAGTGTCCACATGTGGAAACACTACCAAAATGGGTGATCTTCTAAGAAAGTGTTTACTTGTACGCTAAATGACAAATTCGTAAGACTGGTATAAGACAGGTCAATGTAAACAATATGTTAAGTGAGTTAATTTAGAGATATCACATTGTCCCAAAATGATGAGCTAGACATGTTTGCTGAGTTCTTGTGCCAAAACAATTACATCAACTACACAGTCCTCATGCCCTACCCACACTAGACAACCAACTGATGATGTAGTCAATAGTGTCACATACATCCTTGTGTTGGAGAAAACTCCTTTATTATTTTGAAGTTGATAAAATCTTTCCAAAGTCTAGTCTGAAGACTTCCAGACTTTAGTGTCAAAGTCTGAAAACCGCCAGACTTTAGATTCAAAGTCTGCCCACACTGACAGTTTCTAGACTGAAGAATGAAGACTTATCCATATGTGAGATTATTTTTATTTCTTCAATGATTCGATTCGTATGGCTTATTGATGACTTTATAGTTGGATTTAGCACATACATGATGGATTATCCTTATTGGAATCAATTTCGATATTCAAATCTTTTGGAATGCGAGTAAACTTGGAAAGTTCTACTTATGAAAACCAAGATTCTGATTGTATAAGCGAACATGATTGATGGGCTTTCATCACAATGATCTAACGACTTGAGATCTCCTTGATTGATTCTGTCCAACGGGTAGATGGGAAAAACTCTTTTGGAAAGTGCCAAAAGTCATAAAGACATGAATGAGTATTTAAGGCGAACTCTCTAGTTGTTCGATAGAGAGCGTGAAAGAAAAATTTCAAAGTTTGAAACTTCCTAGTTCCTTGTTATTTCATTCAGCGAGCTCAAAGTTGTATACAAAAGAAAGAAACTCATAGTGAGACTTTGTGTGAGACTAGTAGAGGTTCTTCATTATGAAGTCGAGATTGCAAGACTGTAAAATCTCTTTTGATTCTTAGTGCAATCCAACTAGTGGGCTATCAGCGCGGGAGAGTAAATGTAGGCTTGATCTAAGCCGAAGGGCTTATGAATTGGCCTTTTCAACACATATGCCTTTGCTGGTGTGGCACACTGGTTCTTTGAAGTTGACCATGTTGAATTCTTGAGACCTGTAAGTACTCATCAAGTGCATGATGTATTTCTATGTATAGGTGCTGCCGTTGCATTACTTAGTTGCTGAGTGTGGATCTGTGGCAATGATTACATGATATGTCTGGTGTCGGTCTTCTATAAGTACGGATTGTCATACTTGAGCCTTCACTCTTGCAGTTGTCTGTATATCTGTGAAATTATGGATCTGTTAAGTGGAAGATCATAATACGAGGGATATTCTTTTGGGATGTTGGCGGATGTTGGCAACTTTCTCTGCCTCAAATGCTGTGTCCCGTATACGGAGCTTGACAATCCAGATGAACCCCTGATAAATGTGGAAGTTGTGGCCCATGTGATGCAACCTGAGCGCAGGTCAAGCGAGGTATGAGTGGCCCATGTGTATTACATTTTCTTTTAGGAAATTTTGATACCATTCTAACAGGTGTCAAATGAATTTTACTTTACATTACCTATACATTCTGAGGCCTTGAATGATGGATTGAGGATTCGGAAGTCCCATCCATGGAAGAAGAGGTGTGGCTTGTCCTTGAACGTATGGATGCTGAGACTTGTCAGACTTCATCCTGAATACACTTCTCCAGTGCCTGAAGCAAACCGCAATACTTGCTCGCAAGTTGAATGATAATTAGTGGGGGACTGAAGTCGATACTCAAAAGCAGGACAACATTGCCAAGCAAAAGCGGAACTCAGGGACATCAGTCTAGTTATGAACTTAATGGATGTCTAACCCACCAAACATGTATCAGCATTGTGAAGTCGAATTATTTACTACTTCTGAGAAAGTCGCACCGCACGATGAGAAGAACCAAAGATTACAAGATGCCAAGTCCAATGATGTTGAGAAATAAGAGCTCCTGCCAAGTAAAGTCTCACAAGTACATGGGACTAAACATGTCACTGATTCAAATTGATGGATGGTGACAGGAAAGCTGTGAACTTCCACATCTGCTGGTAATAAACTGGTACTCTGTTCAGAATTGATATGTGAGTGTTTTTTGCTTTGTGACGGAGTTGTATGCTTTTGTCCTAATGCTAGGTCAAGGGACTACCCGCTTGCCATTGCATCGAGAATTGACAGAGTTCTTATGATAAGGCTTCTATACGGTGGAATTCTTTTGAGAAATTTGCTTGAAAAAAAAAATAATCCATCAACGTTTCGGATTTGGACTGGTCAATAATCTGGGGTTGGAACTTGGGAGTCTATTGCTACCGGATCTAGTCGCGTTTATTAGCAATATATATGAGACAATTCTCTGTTGACCTGCGTATGCTCACCATATTTCTATCCTTGAATGATCGAGAATGGAAAAGGTTAGAACAGAGTATTCTTGCAAGAATTCCTTGTTGAAACCCGGCTCATCCTGCCTTCATTTTTATTTCTCCTTATTAAGTTTCCAATAATCTACTATGTCCAATCTGCCCATTCAGTTAACTCTAATAATCAGATCCAACTCAAACTATGATGTTGGTTCTACCAATGAGACCTTGCGCAAGGCCATGAAAAGACCTAAAAAGAGTTCTAGGGAGCAAAGCCTCAAGAGTGTCAGTACTTGGCGCAGTTGGTCACGTTGCTGATTCTCTCGGGACAGTTAATGTTGTGTAATTCCATAAACAACCAGCAAGGCACATACAATTGTCATTCATGAGAACATCTGTGCCTGTAACAAGGAGATGCTTAACCCAAACTTCATGAACTTTTCATGCTTTAATTAGCACTATGTGACACTCAACACCATGGTTCCAACTATATAGTCATTGACAAGGAATCACTAGGATAAATTCATTGTGAGCCCCCATAGTTTTATGTGAAGCCCTCTACTGAAAGTCGTGTGCTAGAAGATAAGTAGAAGTACAAAATTTAATTGTCGCCTTGGGGCCATAGGTGATTTTAGAATAAACTTGTGTAGCTAGTGTTGTTGATACCATTGTGATTGCGTCCAAACCCATGAGAATAAAGTGGTTCGAGGAATGATACTTTCTAGTTTGTTACAAATGCATTTTATCTCGCTAATCTAAACTTAGTGAATAATGAAAACTCACCAATTCGTTATGTGTTTCTAGGAAAAACCCTATT
Source organism: Eucalyptus cloeziana (assembly GCA_014182715.1). Taxonomy (NCBI): domain Eukaryota; kingdom Viridiplantae; phylum Streptophyta; class Magnoliopsida; order Myrtales; family Myrtaceae; genus Eucalyptus; species Eucalyptus cloeziana. The sequence continues at coordinate 2,475,965 of CM024634.1, read as the reverse complement.
AGCTATTCTTTAGGCTTTGATTCTTATTTTTGAGGTTAAAAAAAGAAAAAAAAACTCGAGGAAAATTCTAAGCTAAAATCAGTTACGGATGTCTGGATTAATATAGCGTAGAATCTTGTTCTTGTCATGTTCTTACCAATTACCATATATCGGGTTCTGTCTTGATGGAAATAACTATCAAGTTAGAGGTAAAATCATATCTCAAGGTCTCGTTACAAGTCAGATGGGAAAGACATGACTTAGGGCGTCTGCGTCAACAAACAATATGGGTGATATGAACTAGTCAGATTCATGCTTTTGTATAAGCAACTCTTCCTTCTTTTCTATATTTGTAAGTGATGAACTTTCTATTAATTAATTTCTTCTGTTTCTTCAGACTTCGTAATCGATGTCTTCGATGCATGCTTACAAAGTACTAAATACTTAATGGACAATTATCCCCAACAAGGAAGTTTGTCCAAATGTAAGAAGAACAGTAGAATATGCTTCGATTTATTCTCCTCGGCTCCAAAGTCACTGACAGCCCGTAACCAATTCCTTTTGTCATTAATTTCTCCTCGGCTCTAAATTCTTTTTTCATTTTATTTTTATAAACAGGTAATTTAATTCGCCAATTAAAAACTTAGTTTCGTTCATTGAGAATACAGAAAAGTAGGGCCCTTTTTTATTAATGTTTTGCCCAAGCTATTGCGAGGGACGAAACATCGACGGATGTGTATGTCTTCGCCTTTGTTACTTCTTGTTGGGGCATAATGGACAGAGTTTAAGCCTATTAAGCTGGATCAAATTTCACTAAGAGCATAAGTTATTAAAATGGAAGCCAACTAATTAATATGGTTGTTCATTTTCACTGCGTTCTTGTTTGGTCTCTTCTATCCCTTAGTGAAAAATGGCTTAAAATAACAAATACCCATGAGCTGATCAGATTTATAAATTAAAATAAACATAAAATGAGATCATCTCTCTCTGTTTTTGAATTCTCTTTCACTGCTGCAGGAGCTAGAAATTCGATTCAATTGCGTGAAGAATATGTAGAAGAGTTAGGACAAAAAAAGTCAGGTTAAGTAAGGATGTAGCATTGCTTTGTTGATGGCCAATTTTTTACCCTAATCATTAACATGACGTAAAAAGGACAAGTGATTGTAGACATTCCAATTGAGTTTGAATGGATTAATCTTTTTATACACAAACATTAAAGGGGTGCTTTGCTAAATAACCTTTTCAATTTGCTTATGACACGCGTAGATATGACTAATTAGATAAGTTAATATTTAGCCCGTGTCAATGTCATTTGATTAAATACATCCAGGTATGTTAATGGTCTAAGCATATTTTTATGAGGGTTTTTATCTTAAGCGTATCATGTTGTACAATTCAACAAAAGTGTCTTATTTGGCATTCAAGGATATGAGATTACTGATAAATGAGTCGAATATGTACGAATGGTGCAGGTAAGCACATATTGAAATGTAAGCCCATAAGAGTTATGTAGGGAAAGAATCTCCAAAGTAAATATTCATGCAAAAGAATTACACATGCAAATGAGATAAATTTGAGAATCGAGAGGTGATAGAGGAGACAATGAGCAGGCCCAATGCAACAAGAGTCACTTTCCCGAGGTAAAGGTTTGCTGGCCCAATGAGAAAACTTGGCTGCTAACTATCCTGTAGGATGTCCTTTTGGAGGTGGGAAGTTTTGACCGCCAATTCCAACGGTGCCACAGACAAAATCCACAATCAAAGCTTTAAATCTATCTTTTGGGAAAACAATCATGAAATTAAAAATTGATCATGAGACCAATGCATCTTAATCGTTGAGTAATGTGCACCCAATATGGGATCCACGTCATTCAACGATTGAGATTGGGTATGCTCATCTATATCCGATTTATGCAAGTATTGCTTCAACGTAACTCACGAACCCTATAAAAAAAAATCAAAAGAAAGAAAAATAAAGCGGCTTCCGAGTCATGGGCAAGTTAAGAACATTTCATGGGGCCTTTGTGAAATAAAAAACAAAGAAGAGGAACATTACTTGAGGTCCAAGTTAAAAAAAGAAAGGAAAAATAACAAATGTATACTTTATCATTCACCCAATGATCAAATGCACCCGTGGATGCCACTTTATACTTTTACATCAATGAACCTAATTTCTCTATTAATGAAAATGTCATTTTCCTTGATAATGCAAATATCCTAATTTTATGACGATGGTGGAATGCTAATATTATCTAATCTAAGAGAAAAGAAACTACAGTACTAGGCCAGATAGATTATTGTGATCTCTCCAAGAATCTAACTTTAGTACTGTGCTTGTCGTTTTATTTAAGCGCAAGGACGGTAATCAGCACCCACGTCTCCATCCTCCCATGTCCCCAAGTCCCAAGCACTAACCCTCCTCGACAACACCCATCTCCACCTCGAAATACGCCCTTTTTTTATCATCACACTTTTCGCCGCACTCGCAAGTTTCTACTTCCAGGCTTCCTATCCTTACATTGTCTGCAAAGCACTGTTTTCTTGATGCTCGTAAACTCTCTTGATAAATAGTTGAGAGGACAGTTTTGTTTTAACCGAAATAATATCGAGAGGAGTGAAAATCCAAATCAAGCAAAACTATGATATTTGACTTCATTTTGGATTTGTGGGACAAATGAAACATTAGAGGGTTAGTCGTCCTGAGTTTCACTCTTAAGGTTTTTCTCACTCTATTTGCACCCCTTACAAAGAAAACAGCGGATTCTGTCATCTTTTTCCTCGTATGGTTGGCCTATTTGATGGCCGATTGGGTAGTTGTATTCATGATCGGGCTTGTTTCTCACAACCAAGGTAATTCGTCCACTCGTATAGCTGAAGTAGATGGAGCACTTCAGGCATTTTGGACCTCAATTCTGTTGTTACATCTTGGTGGTCCAGACACTATTACTGCCTTTTCTTTGGAGGACAGTTCACTTTGGGGACGGCACCTACTCAATCTCATCTTCCAAGTCAGTGCCTCCATTTATGTCTTTGTGCAGGTATTTACCAGCGACAAATCTCTAGCAACCCCAACGATGCTAGTGTTTCTTGCTGCAGTCATAAAAAATGTGGAGAGGATACTAGCACTTAATCTCTCGAGCTTTCCAAGGCTCAGGGAATCGATGATCTCACAGTTGGATGATGCGCTTTCGAATTTCTCACATAAAAAGTGGGATGAAGTACTCAATGATCTAAGGGATGGATATCCTGAGGTAGAAGCAAGGCTTGCCGAGAACATTGTGGTGAGGCGTGCTCACGACTTCTTTGAAATATTTAAGGTCTTCCTTGGAGATCTCATCTTTACGTGTGACCAACATAAAATGAGCCGCAGATATTTCCGCCAAATTTCTGCGATGGATGCGTTAAGGGTGATATCAGTTGAGCTCCATTTCATTTATGAGGTGCTTCGCACAAAAGTTTTGGTAACACGCTCTAAGTGGGGCCGCATTTTCCGCTTTATAGCCTTCACTAGCATTGTGGTGGCTTTCATCTTGTTCAATCGCTTCAAGAAGCATCGGCTCTTTAAACTCGATGTGAAAATTACTTATATCCTTCTTTCTGGTGGGATTGCTCTTGATGTGATAGCTCTATATAGGTTCATTTTCTCGATTGGACTATTGCCAAAATCATGGGTGACAAAACAGGATCGTCTAAACAAGATTCATTTCTATACAAGTTGATATCCATCATGGATGACCAAAGGAAGCCCCAATTTGTGACATATAAAGTAGAGCCTAATCCCAATGTTAGTTACATGGGCATAAACACATCATTAATGTTTCGAAGATGGTCAGAATCCATCTCTGCTTGCAACCTTTTTTCTAAGACATTGGAGGAGAGTCCAAGAAAGATGTATAAGTGCCATCGGCACTTTGGGGTATCGTCGCTTTTCTAAAATTTGTAGTTTTATATTTTGTATGGCTAAGAAGATCAGATCCTGTTCTCATCAAGCTGGTGAGACAATTGCCAGGGGCTGTAATTTGAAGTGTAGGGAATTGATGTTTGTGTCCAAGAATCCCTTTATTAAGGAGCTATGGATTTTTATCTTTGAGGAGATGAGACGTAGATCCGAAAACATAGATGTTCCAGCAAAGGTGAGGGAGATATATGAGGCTAGAGGTGATATGTTTCTCAAGAGCAGGGATGATTGTGGCCAGCTTTTAGATTATGTCATTGACAATAATTATGACACTAATATTATAATGTGGCATATTGCTACTGAAATGTGGTACAACAAAGAGAAACAATTAATGTGCGACATAGCTAGAGATGAAAGGGAATTCAGCAAGATCCTCTCCGACTACATGATGTATCTTTTACTTCACACAAATGTGGTGTCCTCTGTGGCGGGCATTGCCATAAAGAGATTAGAGGATACATTGGCCGATCTACAGTCAATCCCTAAAGCAAACATGGATGTGGAGAGGATATCCCAGGTATTGTTTGAGTTTCCTCCCTTTAAACCGAGACCAAGATCCGTCGTCTACGATGGCATAGAGTTGGCCAATCAGATGGAGAGGCTTGGGGAAATGAAGTGGAAGGTAATGAGCGGAGTGTGGGGTGAGATGTTGTTCTTTGCAGCAAGTCATATTAAGGGAACGGCACGTGTGCAGGTGCTAAGCAAAGGTGGAGAGCTTATTACTTTTGTTTGGCTATTGATGGCTCATTTGGGTTGTTTCTTTGATCCTGATTGGGGCTTGTACTATGAACCCCAAAATAAATCGTCCGTATGGGAATTCACCTAAATCAGAAGCCTTCATTGACGAATTTATAATTCAAGGCGACACTATCGATTTTATCAATTCATATTTCTTATATGTTTACGTATAAAATTATGTAAATGTTTGTTGTATTTTGTGATGGAAGTTATGGAATTAAACTTGAAATTGAGAGAATATTTTGTCCTTTCCACATCGCACTTGACTTCAATTGTGTTATTGTTGCGTGGTAAACATACAACAATAAGCTGCAGTTTATTTGTCATCCCCAAACTATTACCTCTCATTGTGTTTAAACGTGTAAAACATATTATTTTCAAAAACACTCCTCAATTATACAATTTATAATTTTTGATCACTTACGTAACTTATGATAATAAACTCAAATTGATTTATAATTAAAGTAAGGCGACAAGTAAAAAAAGAATGTCATTTTTAATTTTTAGGCAGATCATTTATATATTTGCATAGAGCTTACTCCACTGGATGAAGAAATTTCACTTAAGTTTATATTTTACGAAAAAAAACAATTATTAAAGAACATAAAATATTTATCTTAGTATTATCTCTAATTTGAAGTATAGCTTATTTTGTTAAGTCAAAACAAGGAAGATCGATAAAACGTAATTCAATCGAGCAAAAAAGAAACCAAAAATTGCCAACTAATTTACACAGAGAAAAGGCTTATGACAAATTAGGTGGTCAATCTATCATATTGCATTTCTGAAATAATGGATGTTGGTGATCTTTTATGTGAAGAAAATCAAATAATGGATAGCGATAATGACAAGAGGAATCGGAGATTATTGTCCAATTATATAAATTTTCAACATCTTGATTTTTTTTTTTTTTTTTTTAGAATGTTAGAAAGAATTCACCTTAGTTGCTATTTTCCTTTCTCATTTTTTTAATTTCCCTTTTCAACCTTTCTTTTTTCCTCTCAACAAATAACTTTCTTAATACGGTGTTGTTATATGTCGTACAAGCTGGTTTGTTCAGAATGAGAAATAAAATTTATTGATTTTTTTAATAAAAGTTATATGATTTATCAAAAATATTTCTTAAATTAATAATTTTTACTCGTTTGTCAAATCGTGCTCTCCGTACATCGTATCGGTAGTCCACCACCGTCTCCACTCAGAGCTTTCCTCCTTTCGCACCACGGGACTCGCATCGCCCCGATCCTCCGCCACGACGGACGACGGAGCATCCGCTTCGACGGGCGAGCGCTTCCCGTGGCCTCCGCCGCCGCTCCGCCCATCGACGCCGGAACGTCGATTCGGAAGCCGATCAGCTGGTGGCCCGGTACATACTTCTCTCGCCCGTCACCAACGCCTCGTGGGAAGCGAGATCCGAGATATTTGAGGAGGTCGGCGATGCCGGGGCGACGGAGAGCGCCGCTTCGCTGGAGAGCGAATTGGTTCCGAGGAGTCCGTCCAGGAGCAGGACGAGCGTTTTCGAGTGATTATGTTGCTCGGAGATCAGTATGGGAATCCTTGGGATGAGATCAGGATGGGGAAGCTGGTGGAAGATGTCGATGCTCTCGTGGGACTATATAAGGTAAATCAAACCGAGCTTTGAACAACTATCAGATGGTGATGCTTTTGTTTCTGGTTCTGAATGTGGTGCCATTTGTTTTCTGCGATGTTTCTCTGGCTTAAATTTCTCGGTTTGAATGATGGTTCAGCGGTTGAAATGTGGTTTTAACAGAATTTCGAGCGTTTTTGTCCCTGCCTATTGCTTGTATCAACGCAATGCATGCCGTGTCATTGTAAGAAAGAGAGTTCCCATGGGCTTTCTCCGAAAGAGATGAATTGTATATGATGTCATCGACAATGCTAGAGTTAGGTAATACAGTTTGTGGTGCTTCAATAAATTCCTGATATAAAACTGAAAGGTGCCAGAGCTTAGTCGGTGGGTAATCAGCTCTAGTATTCTGCTATTCGTAGTTTGAATGGCAAGTCGTCGTTTGAATAATCTAGAATTGGTCTTCTGGTAATTAGGGAATACATTGTAACAACATGCTGCTGCTTTCATGTAAGATGTACTTTGTCTCTATCATTCGTATATGTGCATATCTAAATTCTCATTAATCTTTTTCCATATCAAGTTCTGCAACCAGAATGCCTAAGTTCTCCAGTCATTAGCCATAGTTCAAATGGTGTGGGAATTCATCATTAGAATTGTGCGTAACAGAACATCCCCATTGTATTCAGCCTTTTGCTTTTGGACCAGCATTGCTCCATTGGCAATGGCAACACAAGGCCTCTATTATTAGTCACTGCTTCGGTAGACAGAGTGGTTCTCAAGAGGCCAATCCATATGGACACTGAATTGCAAATAGCATGAGCCGTTACATGGGTTGGGCGCTCATCAATGGCGATCCAACTGGATGTAACTCTGTCCACGGAAGGTATCATATGAAACAGTACTTCCAATGGATGATAGTATGCTACTTCCTCTCCTCAAGTTGGCGATTGGTTTATTGGCTTATGGGACGAGAATATACATTTCCATCTGCTGCCACTAAGCAGTTGCAGAAGCAAGGAGCCACATTACTCCTGATCCTGAAGGATGGTGTCATTTTGATGTTTGCAAACCTTATTTACTCTTGCATGTTTTCTTTACTCTACTCATAAAAACTATGGAGAAGTTTGCGAATTTGCTAGCCATTCACCATTCTCTTATTACCAAAAAATAATAAAAAAATCAAACCCATCCTAACAACAGAAAAGCCTGCTAATCAACATCCTCTCCAAGAAATATTGGTAGTTTGTCAAGGTTTTCGACATGTTGTTCAAGCACAATACTCAGATGTAAAATCTTCAAGAAGTTATCCTTTCCGTGTTAGAGTTTCATTACTGATCCATTATGCTGTTTACCTTAAACTGGTAATTTTCTGCAGATATCCGGCATTCCTCAGATTCAGTTGCACTTACTGCCATTTCACATTTGTGGCTCGTGATTCTAAAACTGGGAAATCAGCTCCAATTAAACCCAACTTGCCAGAGATAAAGAGAGAAAAGTTACTTTGGCAAGAGGCAGAAAAGAGGAGTAAAATGATGAAAAAGAAGAGAGAAGAACGTAACGGGGATACTAAGGTGGAGGACTTGTCCAGGCTCCTAGCTTTACTTGCTGAAGGTCATGTCTTCTGTAATATGCCTTCTCTGGCAGGACACAGATAGCATTCTGATAAGGGACACTTGTTTTGAGAACTCATTAGTATGCCAGCCACAGGAAAGGAATATTCACTGGAGGATATTTGGAGGATTTTGAAATGGCCTTTTCAACCAGATATGCCTTTGCTGGTGTGGCATCCTGGTTCTTTGAAATTGACCATGTTGATTTCTTGAGACCTGTAAGTACTCATCCGGCACATGATGTATTTCTATGTCTAGGTGCTGCTGTTGCATTACTTAGCTGCTGGGTGTGGATCTGTGGCAATGGTTACATGATGTGTCTGTTGTTACAGTCTTCTATAAGCACGGATTGTTGTACTTGAGCCTCACTCTTGCAGTTTGATGTATATGTGTGAAATTATGGATCTGTTAAGTGGAAGATCATAATCTGAAGGCTATTATTTTTGGGATGTAGGCAGATGCTGGCAATTTTCTCTGCCTCAAATGCTGTGTCCTGTAAATGAAGCTTGACAATCCAGCTGAACTCCTAATTGACGTCGAAGTTGTGGCCCATGTGATGCTTACCTAAGCTCAGGTCAAGTGAGGTACCATTGGCCCATGCATGTTACATTTTCCTTTAGCAAATTTTGATACCATCCTGCAACTCTGATCAGAAGTCAAAGGATGCTGTGGTTAGGGGATTATTCTCTTTTACTCCCCCTTTCTTTTGGGCCCAAGCTATCTACCGTCCCTTAACAAAATGATCATGCGTAAGAAAATTTGAATAGAAAACTAGAATGAACTGGTTACCTAGTTGGGGTATACTAAAGTCTGTCTTTAATCCTATCTAAATGGTGAACTGAACCTTTGTGAAGTTACCATATCTTTGGTCAGACTTGGTTTCATATCACCATGTCTTAGATACTCCTAATAAATTTTTTGTTATTTCATCTATCATCCTAACAGGGGTAAAATGAATTCTACTTTACATTAACCATACGTCCTGAGGCCTTGAATGATGGACTGAGGATTCGGAAGTCCCATCCATTGAAGAAGAGGCTTGGCATGTCCTTGAACGTGTGGATGCTGAGAGTTGTCAGACTTCATCCTGGATACACTTCTCCAGTGACTGAAGTGAACGGTAGTGCTTACTCACAGGTCGATGATTATTAGTGGGCGACTGAAGATTTTCAAAAAGCAAGACAACATTGCCAAGCAAAAGAGGAACTCAAGGACGTCAGTCTAGTTTGGAACTTGAGGGATGTCTAACCCACCAAACATGTATCAGCATTGCGAAGTCCAATTATTTACCACTTCTGAGAAAGTCTCACTGCGCGATGAGATAAACCAAAGATTAGAATATGCCAAGTAAAACGATGTTGAGAAATAAGAGCTCCTGCCAAGTAAAGTCTCAAAAGGACATGGGACTAAACATGTCACTGGTTCAAATTGATGGATGGTGATAGGAAAGTTGTGAACTTAGACATCTGGTAATAAACTGGCACTATGTTCAGCATTGATATATGAGTGTTTTTTGCTTTGTGACAGAGTTGTTTGCTTTGTCCTATTGCTAGGTCAAGGGACTACATGCTTGCCATTGCATCGAGAATTAACAGAGCTCTTATGATAAGGCTTCTTTACAGTGGAATTCTTTGGAAATTTGCTTGCAGAACATGCTTGGAAGCAATTGGTAAGTCGGCATCCTTCATAAGATAATCCATCAACATTTCAGATTTAGACTGGTCGATAATCTGGGGTCAGAACTTGGGAGTTTATTGGCACCGGATCTAGTTGCATTTATTAGCAATTTATTTGAGACAATTTTCTGTTGAACTGCTTATTCTTATCAAATTTCTATACTTGAATGATTGAAAATGGAAAAGGTTAGAACAGAGCATTCTTGCGAGCATTTGCAAGAATTTTTTGTTGAAGCCTGGCTCACCGAGCCTTCATTTTCATTTCTCCCTAATAAGTTTCCAATAAGCTACTATGTCCAATCTGAACATTCAGTTAACTTTAATAATCAGATCCAACTCAAACTATGATGTTGGTTCTATACCAATGAGACCTTATGCAAGGCCATGAAAAGACCTAAAAAGAGTTCTGGTGAGCAAAGCCTCAAGATTGTCAGTACTTCGTGCAGTTGGTCACCTTGCTGATTCTGTTGGGACAGTTAATATTATGTAGTTCCATAAACAACTAGCAAAGCACATGCAATTGGCATTCATGAGAACATATACATCTGTAATAAGGAGATGCTTAACAGACTTCATGAACTTTTCACTGCAGGCCCCCGTAGTTTTATGTGAAGCCCCTATCGAAAGTCGTGTGTTACAAGTTAAATAGAAATAAGAATTAAATTGTCGCCCTGGGACCATAGGTGAGTTTAGAACAAACTTGTATAGCTGTTGTTGTTGATACCATTGTGACTATGTCTGAACCCACAAGAATAAAGCGGTTCGGGGAATTAGTATGTTACAAATGCATTACTCTTGCTAATTGAAACTTGGTGAATAGCAAAAACTCACCAACTCGTTGTGTTTCTGGGAAAAACCCTATTAGCTATTCTTTAGGTTACAAGTCAAATTATTGAGCTTTAAGGGGGCAAAAAAATAAAAAAAAGCTCGAAAACATTTCTTGGCTAAAACCAGTTACAGATGTCTGGGTTAATACAGCATAGAATCTTGTTCTTGCCATGTTCTAACTGGTTACCATATATCAGGTTCTGTCTTGAAGGAAACAACTATTTAGCTAGAGTTAAAACCATATCTCAAGCTCTTGCTGCAAGTCAAATGGGAGAGACATGCCTTAGGACGTTAGCTTCAACCAACAATATGGGTGAATATGAACTGGTCGGATTTACACTTTTGCATAAGCAACTCTTCCATTTTTTTCTATATTTATAAGAATATGATCTTCCATTTATTTCTTCTGTTTATTTGGATCTCATAATCGTTCTCTTTGATGGTAGTTGATGAGACATGCTCACAAAAAGACTTAAAAAAGACTTTTTGGACATTTATCCCTAATAGGGAAAAATCATCCAAAATGTAAGAAGATGGACAGTAGAATGTGCTTCAATTTCTTTACCGACACGGTCCATATATATATATACATACACACACACGTGGTTCACCAATTAATTACTTCATTTCCATCATTAAGAACACAGAAAAATAGGACCCTTTTTTAAATGTTTTGCCCAAGCTCTCGTGATGGATGAAACGTCAACAGATGTGTAACTCTTTGTTGTTGTTACTTCTTGTTGGGGTGTGGTGGACAGAGTTTAAGCCTATTAAGCTGCCTTAGATTTCATTGGGAGCAAAAGTTATTGAATTGAAAGCGCCATCTAATTAATTCGGTTGTTTATTTTTACTTTGAAAATCCCAATGTTGAAATTTGACGATGTAATTGCCTTTTCAATTTTCATTGTTTTTCTCATGAGATTGACCTTCTTGAAAAATAGAATTCACTTCTTAAAGAGAGTGAAAAGAGTTGAAGATGACAACATCTTCCGTTGGCATAGCTTTCATATTCCCCTCATCAGTAAAGCAATCAACAACCCCTCACTTGGTTTATGCTTGTCTGGTCTCTTTTATCTCTTATTGAAAGTTAGACTACAAAAAATAACGAACACACATGAGCCGATCAAATGTGTAAACACATAGACAACCTTGAGAATCTCGATATGTTTAGAGTAAAGGGCTAAGTATCCACATTTGTTTAGTAAGATAGAAGATTAAGCAGTCCAAGCATGTGAAAGCATGTAATTGACTCGATAATATGGTCTTTGTCCTTTGAGAAAGAGAAGGAATGGCAGTTCTAGTCCTTTTTCTTTTTTTTTTTGGTCAGCGGTATGACATCAACCTCTTGGCACTCAATTTGGATATATGCAATAAATGGAGCATTCGAGACTTCATCATATTAAGCCTCTCACTTTAGGTCTTCTAAAGCTTTGGCTTGCAAACATTTATGCTTTGGCTCATGTCTTAATTAGAATTGTGGTATTAGGAGGGTATATGTGGGCTCTAAATTAACCTATTTAAGGTGGACCTTCTTGTGACAAGTTTTAAATGTTGAGATGAACTTTTTTTGAAGGAAGGATATGAGATGTTTAATCTTTGATTTGCCAGGGCCAAAAATAAGATTAAGTTGTCCCCATAATATTATACCTTTTGATGTTTTGTTTTTTTGAAATATACGATGGAGTTATATACGACTTTAAATATCCATATGCGTACATGTTTTAAAAATCAAGCTTCAATCAACAAAAAATGATATGCAAATATCTTGTTTTTATGAAAATGGTAGCATGGTAATATTATCTAATCTAACGGAGGAAAAAGAAATACCACGGTACAAGGCCAGATTTATAAATTCTTGTGATCCTTCTGGGGATCTAACTACACCACTCATCGAAGCAGAGGCAGAGCAGGGCTAGTGCTCTGCACAGGCTTCTTCGTCCTCCCAGGTCTCCTAAGTCCGAAGCATTCACCCTCCCTCCCCAACATCGTACAGCCCACCTCCCGACCATTCACCTTGCTTGTCAATTTCTACTTCAAGGCTTCCTCATAAAGTCTGCAAAGGACTATTCTCTCAATGCATGTAGTCTCTTATGCTGGATGTCGAGAGGATAGTTTTATTGTAACCGAAATTATATTAGATAGGAGAGACAAAATTCTAACTACACAAAAACATAGCATTTAGCTTCATTTTGGATTTATGGAACATCCGAGGTTTTGTTGTACTGAGCCTCTCGCTTCAAGTCACTCTCATTCTATTTGCACCTCTTAGAAAGAAAACAGTGAACCGCCCCCATCATCTTCCTCCTGTGGTTGGCCCATTTGATGGCCGACTCGGTAGTTGCATTTGCGGTTGGGCTCATCTCTCACAACCAAGGCAATTCAAATTGTCGTGTAGTAGAAGTAGACAGAGCACTTTAGGCATTTTGGGCCTCATTTCTCTTGCCACATCTCGACGGTCCGGGCACCATCATTGCTTTCTCTCTTGAGGATAGTTCACTTTGGCAATGACACCTGCTCTGTCTCATCTTTCATCTTCCATGTCGATGCTGCCATTTATGTCTTTGTGTGGATATTTTCTAGCGACAAATCTCTGGTGATCCCAACGATCCTAGTGTTTCTTGCAGGGTTTATAAAAGTTGCAGAGAAGACACTGGCACTTTATCTCTCAAGCTTCCAAAGCGTAGGGAATCAATGCTCGTAGACAACGAGCTAACAATGGATGCAAACTTGCAATTGCTTGAAGAACTTAATGTTGTAGGGGATGGATATGGATGTTCTAATGAAGGAGGAGCAAATCTTGCGGAAAGCATCGTGGTGAAGCATGCTTATTCATTCTTTCAAATCTTCAAGATCTTCATTGCATATCTCATCTATATACAAAAAAAAAAAAAAAAAAATGCGAAATGAGCAATGATTATTTTGGTAGTGTTTCTATAGTGGATGCATTGAGGGTGATATCAGTCAAACTCAATTTCATTTACTAGGAGCTCCACGCAAGAGCATTGACAATACGTCACCATTGGAGCTACATTTTCCACATCATAGCCTTCACTAGCATTATGGTGGCTTTGGGCCCATCCAATCGCTCGAAGAAGTATCAACCCCCCGAAGTTGATGTGAAAAGTACTTATATCCTTCTTTTTGGAGGGATAATTACTAATGGGATAGCTTTGTTCATACTCGTTTTCTCTTATTGAACTGTTTGCCAAAATCAATTACAACACCATAGGGTCATCTAAACTAGATTCATTTCTCAACAAGTTGGTATCCACCACGGATTACCTAAGGGAAGCCTCGATATGCCAAATGTGAAGTAGAACTTAACACCAATGTTACTTATGAGGTCTTAGATACACGATTAATGTTTCAAAGGTGATGTGAATCCATCTCTGCTTACAACCTATTTTCCGAGGCATTGAAGGAGAATCCGAGAAAGATATGTAAATGCAAGTAGTTTTCTATTTTGAATGGGCGACAAGATCATCTTTTATTCCCTTTAAGCTAGTGAGACAATAGCCAAATGCCATGGTAAAAGATCAATGATTGCAAATACGAAGTACGTGTCCAAAAATCTCTTTATGAAGGAGCTATGATCTTTATCTTTAACTATGTGAAACTGAAATCGGGTGACTTGGAAGGGTTCCCAAATAGCACATTGGACTTTGACAATATTTCAGAGAAGTGCAAGGCTAATATGCACAATCATATTATAATTTTGCATATTGCCACTGAAATATGGTATAATAAAGAAAAACAATTTATGAGCCCGCAACCACACTTGACCGAGCCCTAGTTGATCAAAGGGAATTTAGCAAGATCATCTCTGATTACATGTTGTATCTTTTATTTAATCATCTTAATTTGATGTCCGGTGCGGCGATAGTGGGCCTTGCCCAACTGGTATCAGCAAAGACATTGCGTGAGCTACGGCATTGCATCGGTGATGCGACCACGGATTTGAACGGGTTAAGTGAAAAATTGTACGGTGGAGTGCAAGTTCGAATGCCCCCTGGAGGAAGGCCCACATCGGATCTTACCGACCCTTTGAAATCCCCGCTCAACGAAGGGCTTTCCTTGGCCCACCAACCGGAAGATGAAGAGGGCAAGTGGCAGATGATACTGTTGCAATATGTGGCAATGAATATTAAGGGAGAGACACGTGCAGCCTGCAGGTCCTGAGCAAAGGGGGAGGGCTTCTTACCCTTGTTTGGCTGTTGCTGGTTCATCGCGGTTTTGCTTCTACAAACCCGAACGGGGCTTGTACCACGAATATTGGCAAGAGTGGTCTCGCATCAATTATTGGGATGATAAAGATGATAGCGATCACAGCACTATGAGTGTGGTCAATAGCAAATCCTCTGCTTAGATATTTCATCCATATCAGTTGTCTTACTTATGCCCCTCGCAGACATTTTTACAAATATTCGTTTGAATAAAATTTACTAGTTTGTGTATTTTTGTGACTAATACGGAGAATCGGGGGATTTTCATTTTTCATAGTAAGCCTTTATATGTGTCTACTCCTATTTATAGTAAATATATCAGTTCATACTTATAATTATATTTTAAAAAAAAGAAGAAGAAAATTTAATCGGTTGTGCTTCTTAAGGTGAAATGATAATATAGATTGTAAATTTACACAAAAAATAGTAATTTTCTCATAGACGGGATGCAAATTCGGGGATATCGCCATTTTTTCTATCTGACCCCACACCCTAGACACTCGCCGTGTCCTGCGCCTCCACCTCCGACCCTGGCCCGACCAGCCACCCCCCTCCGGCGATGTCGCCTCCCCGGCGACGGCGACGGCGACGATCCACAACATCAGGGACGAGGCCAGCCGCCTTCTCCGCCAAGTACGTCCCCTCCGGTTGCGACTTCACAACCTCCGAGTCCTACTCGCTCGACGAGATCGTCTACCGCAGCCGCTCGGGTGGCCTGCTCGACGTCCAGCACGACATGGAGGAACCTCTTCGACTCGCGCGTTGGCTATGAGCCAGCCTCCATACATTCGTTGGGTAGTCCACCTTCTCCTCTCCAGGCCTCCTCCTGTCGAGCCAGGGGGCTCGCATCGCCCCGATCCTCCACAGCGACGGACGACGGAGCATACGCTTCGACGGCGAGCGCGATTGCGGTGGCCTCCACCACCGCTCCGCCCATTGACTCCGGATCGTCGGCTCGGAAGTCGATCAGCTGGTGGCCCGGTGCGTACTTCTCTCGCCCGTCACCAACGCCTCGTGGGAAGCGAGTTCCGAGATATTCGAGGAGGTCGGCGATGCCGGTGCAACCGTGAGTGCTGCATCGCCGGAGAGCGAATTGGATCCGAGGAGTCCGTCTAGGAGCAGGGCGAGCGTTTTCTACGAGTTTTCTAGTGATTTGTGCTCGGACATCAGTATAGGAATCCTTGGAATGAGATCAGGATGGGGAAGCTGGCGAAAGATGTCGATGCTTTCGCTGGGACTATATGCTGCTATAAGGTAAATTAAACTGAGCTTTCAACAGCTATTGGATGGTGATACTTTTGTTTCTGGTTCTGAACGTGGTGCCATCTGACTTCTGCGGTGTTTCTCCAGCTTAAATTTCTCGGTTTGAATGACGGTTCAAAGGTTGAAATGTGGTTTTAACCGAATTTCGAGCGTTTTTGTCCCTGCGTATTGCTTGTATCAGCGCAGCACAATGCATACAACATTGTAAGAAAGAGAGTTCCTGTGGGCTTTCTTTGCAGAAGATGAATTGCATATGATGTCATTGACACTGCTAGAGTTAGGTAATACAATTAAGTGGTGGTTCGATAAATTCCTGATATAAAACTGACAGTTGCTGGTCCTTAGTCGGTGGGTAATCAGTTCTAGTACTCTGCTATTCGTAGTTCGAATGTCAAATCCTTGTTTGAATAATCTAGAATTGGTCATCTGGTAATTAGTGAATGAAGTGAACAACATGCTGCTGCTTTGCTGTAAGCAGTACCTTGTCTCTATCATTTGTATATGTGCATATCTAAATTCTCGTCAATCTTTGTCCATATCAAGTTCTGCAATCAGAATGCCTAAGCTCTCGTCATTAGCGATAGTTCATATACTGTGGGAAGTCGTCATTAGAATTGTGCGTAACAGAACATCCTCATTGTATTCAGCTTCTTGGTTTTGGACCAGCATTGCTCCATCAACAATGGCAACACAAGGCCTCTATTATTAGTCACTGCTTCCGTAGATAGAATGGTTCTCGAGAGGCCAATCCATATTGACACTCACTTGCAAATAGCGCAAGCTGTTACTGGGTCGGGTGCTCATCAATGGCGATCCAACTGGAAGTAACTCAGTCCATAGAAGGTATCATATGAAACAGTGCTCCGGATCAATGAAAGCATGCTACTTCCTCCCCTCAAGTTGATGATTGCTTTATTGGCTTATAGGACGTTTATGCACATTTCCATATGCTGCCACTAAGCAGTTGCAGGAGCCACATTACTCCTGATCCTGAAGGATGGTGGCACTGTGATGGCCATGCCTTAAATGTGTGTTTATTCTTTGCAAACCACATTTACTCTTGCATTTTTTTTTTCTTTACTCTACTCATAAAAACTATGCAGGAGTTTGCTAATTTGCTAGCCATTCACCATTCTCTTATTACCATAAATAAAAATAAATAAATCAAACCCATCCAAACTATGGAGAAGCTTGCTAATCAACATCCTCTTGCCAAGAATTGTTGGCAGTTTGTCAAGGTTTCCGACTTGTTCATGCACAATACTCAGATGTCAGATCTTCATAAAGTTATCCTTTTCATGATATAGTCTCTTTACTGATCCATTCTGCTGTTTTTCTTATACTGGTATTTTCCTGCAGAAATCTAGGATTCCTCAGATTCAGTTGCACTTACCGCCTAGTTCACATTTGTGGCTCATGATTCTAGAATTGGGAAATCAGCTCCAATTAAACCCATCTCCCCAGAGATAAAGAGAGAAAAATTATTTTGGCAAGAGGCAGAAAAGAGGGAATAAAATGAGGAAAAAGAAGAGAGAAGAACGTAACAGAGATACTAAGGTGGAGGACTTGTCCAGGCTCCAAGCTTTATTTGCCGAAGGTCGTGTCTTCTGTAATATGCCAGCTCTGGCAGACAGAGATAGCATTCTGATGAGGGACACTTGTTTTGAGAACTCATTAACATGCCATTCACAGCGAAGGAATATTCATGGAAGGGTGTTTGGAGGATTTTAATGCGAAGGGCTTTTGAATTGGCCTTTCAACCACATATGCCTTTGCTGGTGTAGCACCCTGGCTCTTTGAAGTTGACCATGTTGAATTCTTGGGACCTGTAAGTACTCATCCAGCGCATGATGTATTTCTATGTTTGTAAGAAGATGATCTTTCATCTATCTGTTTCTTCGGATCTCATCATATCATTCTCTTTGATGGTAGCTAATGATACATGCTCACAAAAAGACTAAAGACTTTTTGGACAATTGTCCCCAATAGGGAAAATTGTCCAAAATGTAAGAAGATGAGCAGTAGAATATGCTTCAATTTCTTTACTGACATGGTCCGTAGACAATTCTTTTTGGTCATTATATTCTCCTTGGCTCTACTTTATTTTTTATTTTATCAAAACAGGTAAAGTAGTTCCCCAATTAAAAATTAATTTCGTTCATTAGGAACACAGAAAAGTAGGAACCCCCTTTTCTTTGCAAATGTTTTGCCCAAGCTCTGGAATTATTGTCGTACCATATATTCGAAAATCCGTGCACTGTGAGGGTGTTGGTTTGGTCCGATAGATGGAAGGGCTCTCGGGGAAAGGAATAGGGAGGCGATGATTGGAGCGTGAGTTGAGACGCGGTCACCAGATGCAGCAATTCACGTTAAGGGAGAGGAGAGGCAAATGTGCGAGTGCTGAGCAAACGTGGAGAGCTTCTTGCGTTTGTATGGCTGTTGATGACACATTTACATTGTTTCTACAATTGTTAAATGGGGCACGCATATTCACCCGCATCAACTGTCCTATTTATCATCCTTGCGACATTTTTACAGATATTCATATGAACAGAATTTACTTGTTTGGTTTGTGTATCTTCGTGACTAATATGGTGAGAATTGATGGATTTTCATTCATCATAATGAGCCTTGAATGTGTCTAACTGTACTGATGTTAAGTAATCAGTTTATACAGATAAATCTATAAATAAAAACATCTAACAAGTTGTGCTTCTTGAAGGGAAAATGGCATACTGTAAACTCATACGAGGGATGGTAATTTTCTAATGGACGGCCTGCAAATTCAGGAATGTCAAGATTTTGTATTCATATTTACAGACACAAATGCATAAAAGCATCCTATTATCATTGAGCAATTTGAGCCAACTAAAACGCCATTGTTATTCTCGTAAAGAAGCCTATTCCTCCTATACTTTTTCACCAGAAAACCAATAATTGATCTATGGGAAATAGGACGCAATTGGAATAGCGATTTCTTACAGACATGCAAGGACGTATACATTTTCAGGTAATTTCACTCGATTGACTAAGTAATCGAATTTGACTTTTCCTGGTTGCAAGCGCAAGATATTTTGCATATTCTAACTAGCATGATATCAATTAGTTCCATAAGCTTTTGCACAGACGAAGATAGATGGCATTCATTTTTTATACTTAAATGCAATTCGCCTTCTTCATAAAAAGGACAGCATCAAGCCAATTGCCAATGCACAAAAAGAGCCAGATACATATGGTGACATGCTAAATTAGGAAGAGATAGGGCATTACGAGTCTTCGTCAAATAATGCACAAACCGATTCATTGGATGCAGAATTTTCGGTAAGAATCACAAATCAACTCTAAAACTTGGAATATGATCACGACTCCACAATTCTAGAGCCGCATAAACCCGCAACCAAGAATGTACCAATTAAAATTTAGACTGCATAACTCCACCATGCTATATTATATAGCACAATCAACGCTAAGCCCCATTTGGCTGAGTCCAATTTGAAGGGCTGATGTACAGAACTGCAATAAGTCATACCAGTTATAAGCGGTCCAAGTAAGCAAAATATGACCAAAAATAAGAAATTCTGACTGCATCATTACCGTTATTTCCTCAAATAAAAGCATTGCCGTACTTGTTTTTTTAGCTGTGCATTGACGTACTCTTACGTCCGTTCCACTGCTATGTTCATGCATCCATCTAGGCAGGCTAGAATACCTGCATGTAACACCAACCCATCAGAACATATAAGAATATGACAAAACATCAAACAACACAAGTTGATGATCACCAAAAAAATGTGATCTATTTCCTTTCCTCATGAATAATGTAGTTGTTTTAAATATATTATGAGTTGATCGCTAAAAAAATTTTGCAATCAATATCGCCAACGAGACAAAAGCATTTAAAAAATCTCTCATGTCTAGATGAGATGTAATTACAACAATGATAAATGGTTTTGTTTCGAACGTTAATAATAAAGATATATATATATATATATATATATATATTAATGGGATAATCTGAACTTAAGAAACTGGCTCGATATGCTATACCATTAAATGTAAATAATTAAATATTACGTCATTGATTCATAAAGTTTTGGTTCTCATTTTATATAATTTATCAAGAGACGTTACAATTTGATGAGTTGGAATTCGATTTAAGGGCAGGATGAAGAATTTAGTTGGATAAGTTTAATGCCAGTTAGATTAGACAAAAGAACCTGTCATTAAAATGATTTAGCGCAAAAAAGAATTGTATGAGTGATTTAATTTTAGTTGAGGAAATTTCCCATTTTTCTTAGGGATTGCATGTGACTAGGAACGGTCTTTATTTGTCTTTCTTATCTACTCGATGATTGTTTTAAAGCGAAAAGGAAAATCAAGAATTGACGGAGAATCACAAGGGGTCGCAATGGCCTGTTTGGTTGGGGGTCCTCACTAATACCCGACCCGGACCCGAAAGCATAGAACCCGAACTGAAAAAATGGGTCTGGTATCGGTTTCTTTTTTCTCCCCCGATGGACTACGTAGCCATCCTTAATTGTAAGAAACTAGGCCCATTTAGCATGAAGGAGGAACAATACCAATTACAAGTCTAAAATAGGATGTGTTTGGGCCGGATAATTTTTTCCTTTCATCCTTTCTATCTTTCAGGATTATTTGCCGATATCTAAATATTTTCTTTATGCATGTTGTAGTTATCTATAGAACACGTTGCTTTACTCCACCTAATAAAGATAAGATAGTATCTTCTTGTGGATAATATGTCCGGCGTGTGTGTAAATGTTGTTTCTCATTGGACAAAAGACTTCCGAAAGGAACGGTAGTGCTTATCCATAATGAAAGCAAATCGTCCGTCGTTAACGGATTATCTATATTGTATGTGTATCCTCACTCATTCATCTACTTTTTGAGAGTAGTGTTCCATGATTTTTGGGACCCAAAAACATATTTTCTTGTTAACCTTGATGTCCACGGAGTTCTCGACCCTTGAAATTTTAAAGGAAATCAAAAGGTTGGCTTGCTTATTTGTTTTGTGGGGTTTGGTAGGATCGCGTGCGGAAGAATCTCTTAAAGAAGATTGTGGTGCAAAAAGAATGACTACTTAACTTCATGGAATATTTTATCTTTTTAAAAGAACTTTATGGGCTTATTGTCAAAAAGAACAAAGAAAAAGTGCATCCTTGCCCAAATAATGTATAACCTGACTTGACCTAGACTTAGCCATGGATCTTTTGCTTGTGGGTCATCCCCACAAGCAAAACTAGTATATTTTGAGATACTCTTCATTAAATTAGTGCATCCAATATCGTGGGATTTTTTTATAAATAACACATCATATAATCTACGTTGCTTGGTTTTATGTAATATAGTCATGCGATGTAGGGCCAAAAAATTAAATTATATGTATTTAGACTAAATTGTCCTCTACTCCCACTTACTTAACTACTGGTAGGGGATCACTAATCCAAACATTCATTATCTTTGCAATTGTTCATTGGCTAAGAAGCTATATGCAAGGACTTGCGTAGTAATAGCAAATGATGATACTACAAGGAAGTGATTGGAATAATATTGTCATGTCATATCATTTAACTTGTCATTAACGATGATCAAGAATTCAATCCCATTTATGGTCCTATCATGTCAGTAATCACATTTAGGCTATAAAAAAAAGTTGGGTCTTGATTACATGTCCCCATATTTCTATGCCGTCCAATTCACTTTACTTTTCGAAAAAAAAAACAGTATCATTCATATATTAGATTTTGAAAATGGATCGAGCCAAATGATATTGCTTGTAGATAAGGGTAAGAAGAGTCGGAGACACCTCACATTGATCAATATTTGTCCTCTTTATGAATTAATTATGTCGATGGCTGTTGGTGGTTTCGAGTAAATTGACGAGGTTTGGAGTTCGAGAAAAAGAAGAACTGGCCAAAACAATGAATAAACAATGTATGTGCCCTGTGACCCTGGATTCGGGCTAAAGTCTTTAGTCTTTCTCTATACCATTCTTGTAAGCTTCTATTTCTTTTACAGACGCAGTCCATAAACAAATCTTTTTGTCATTATATTCTCCTCGGCTCTAAATTCATTTTTATCATCTAAACATGTAATGTAATTCACCAATTAAAAACTTAATTTCGTTCAACTAAGAATACATAAAATTAGTATAAATATTTTACTCAGGCTCTCATGATGGCACAACAATGAATGGTATAATAGATGAAAAAGACAAACAAAGCAAAATTAAGAACCAGACATTTTTTGACTCCTAAGGAACACAATGAGAACGGAGATAACAGTATTGGAAGAAGATGAAGGAGTGTTTAATCTCTTTGCGGCATAAATGACAAAGTTTATGCCTATTAAGCGCCTAATCTGATCAAATTTCACCAAAAGCGCAAGTTATTAAATTGTAAGCTAACTAATTAGTTGAGTTGTTCATTCACTCTCAAAATCCTAGATTGAAATTTGAGGATGTGATTGCCTTTTTACTTTTTAGTTTTTCTCGTGAGACTTAAGCATCGTGAAAAATAGAATCCACTGCAAAAGAGTTAAAAATACTTGGAGATGACAATATCTTCCATCGACAAAGCTTCAAAATCCGTCCCATCAGTAGTTCATTAACGACCTCCTCATGAGGTTTATGCTTATCTGTCTCTTTTATCTCTTACTGAACATTGACTAAAAAATGATCCGATTTCCAACCAAAACTTGTATCTCACATTAGTTCAAGCAAAAAGAAGTCATATTTACTGGAACAGTACGTCCAAGACATAAGCGGAAGCCCAATCTTTGGACGTTCATGTGCTGTCAAGTGGATGAACCAGTGAGCTTGGACTTGGAATGCACGAAGCAACGAGGGCAAATGTAAAGCATTAGGAGACGAAAGCATGTCACGTACACGCGCATTAACTGTCCCCTATTGTCGTTATCTGATGGCTCAGCAATTATTGAGAATCCCTCCTTATCTGACATAATGCGGAAGATCCAAAGAGGTAGTGGCCATTCTCCTCGAAGTCTTGGTCTTTCTTAAAGAACTCCGTGGACTAACTGTGGACATAATCACTTAAAGAAGATAGTGGGGGAAAAGAAGACCTACGCTTTCTTAAAGAACTCGTGGACTAACTGTGGACATAATCACTTAAAGAAGATAGTGGGGGGAAAAGAAGACCTACGCTTTCTTAAAGAACTTCGTGGACTAACTGTGGACATAATCACTTAAAGAAGATAGTGGGGGGAAAAGAAGACCTACTCGACTTCATGGAAACCTTTTTTAAAGAACTTTATGCTGTCGAGAGGGAAAAAAAGAAGGCCCATCCTTGCCCCAATAATATATATATATATATATATATATATATATATATATATATATATCTTGACTCGACCAAGACTTAGCGATGTGTCTTTTGCTTGTGTTTAGCCCGCCCTACAAACAAAACTCGTATATTCTGAGATACTCTTCAATAAATCGATGCATAATATACAGTTAGATTTTTCACATATATATTTAATTACTAATCTGAGTAAACAACACCGGTCCATTTCTCTGCAAATATATATGGTTTTATCAAATAACATGAGTTTCTCGAGTTTTTGGCTTAATACACTATTAGAATGCATGCGTATTAACTGTATAGAATTGTATAAGGCTCCATTTATAAAATGGCGAGCGCAATCCTAAGATTAATCCAAGTGAGAATCACGGTGAATAAATTAACCTCGCATTGGTTAACATTTGTCCTCATTACCAAAAAATTATCTCGATGGTTGTCCGTGATTTGGAGTAAATTAAAGAGGTAGGGAATTTGACTAAAAGCACAACTGACCAAAACAACGTATAAACAATGCATGTGTATCGTGACCCTAGATTCCAGCTAAAGTCATTAGTCTTTGTCTATGCATGCTTCAAATTCTTTTACAGACACAGTCCATAAACAAATCATTTTGCCATTGTATTCTCCTTGGCTCTATATTCTTTTCTTCTTTTTTTCCGTCTAAACATGTAGTATAATTCACTAATTAAAAATTTAATTTCATTCGATTAAGAATACAGAAAATTAGTACCCTTTTTCTAAATATTTTGCCTAGGCTCTCATGGTGGCACAACAATGAATGGTATAATAGATGAAAAAGACAAACAAAGCAAAATTGGAAACCAGACATTCGCGACTCCTAAAAAACACAAGGAGACCGGAGATAACAGTATTGGAAGAAGATGAAGGAATGTTTAATCTCGTTGGGGCATAAAGGACAAAGTTTATGCCTATTAAGCTACCTAATCTGATCAGATTTCACTAAGAATAAGTTATTAAATTGCAAGCCAACTAATTAATTGAGTGGTTCATTTTCACTCTAAAGATCTCAAGTTGAAATTTGAGGATGTGATCGCCTTTTTACATTTTATGTTTTTCTCGTGAGACTTAGTATCTTGAAAAATAGAATTCACTGCAAAAGAGTTAAAAAGACTTGAAAATGACAATATCTTCCGTTGACAGAGCTTCAAAATTTGTCTCATCAGTAGCGCAATCAATAGCCTCATTAGATTGATGCTTATCCGGTATCTTTTATCTGTTACTGAACAGTGACTAAAAAAATGATGAATACGCATGAGCTGATCCGATTTCCAACCAAACCTCGTACCTCATATTGGTTCAAGCACAAAGAGGTCATATTTATTGGAATAGTACATCCGAGACATAAACGGAAGCTGAATCTTTCAATGTTCCTGTGCAGTGGATGAACCAGCAAGCCGGGACTTGGAAAGCACGAAGCAACGAGGACAAGCCTGAAGCATTAAGAGACGAAAGCATGTCACGTGCACACGCGTTAACTGTCTCCTGTTGTCGTTATCCGTTGGCCAAGCAAATACCGAGAATCCCTCATTATCCGATAAACACGAAAGATCCAAAGAGGTGGCGGCCATTCTCCTGAAAGTCATCTTTTTTAAAGAACTTTGGGGACTAGTAGTGGGCATAATCTCTTAAAAAAGATAGTGGGAGGAAAAGAAGACTACTCCGCTTCATGGGGACCTTTAAAGAACTTTATGGACCAAATGTGGAGAGAGAAAAAAGAAGGCCAATTTTTTCTCCAATAATATATATATATATATATATATATATATATATATATAAAATCATGACTCGACCAAGACGTAGCAATAGATCTTTTGCTTGTGGTTAGCCCGCCTCACAAGCAAAACTAGTATATTTTGAGATACTCTTTGATAAATCAATGCATAAATATTGAATGACTGATCTGAGTAAAAAATACCAGTCCATTCCTCAGCAAATAAATATGGTCTTATCAAATAACATGGGTTTCTGGAGTTTTCGGCTCAATATACTATTAGATTGCATGTGTATTAAATATATAGAATTGTAGAGGACTCCACTTATAAAATGGTGAGCACAATCCTAAGATTAATCCAAGTGAGAATCATAGCAAATAAATTAACCCCACATTGGTTAACATTTCTCCTCATCATCAATAAATTATCTCGATGGTTGTCCGTGGTTTCAAGTAAATTAACGAGGTTTGTAGTATGAGAAAAAGCACAACCGACGAAAACAATGTATGAACAATGCATGTGTCCCTTGACCCTGGATTCAGGCTAAAGTCTTTAGTCTTTGTCTATACCATTATTGCGGGCTTCAATTTCTTTTACAAACGTATTCATAAACAAATCTTTTTGCCACTGTATTCTCCTCGGCTCTAAATTCATTTTTTTCATCTAAACATGTAATGTAATTCACCAATTAAAAACTTAATTTTGTTCAATTAAGAATACGGAAAACTAGGACCCTTTTCTATAGATATTTTGCCTAAGCTCACATGATGGCACGACAGTGAATGGTATGATAGATGAAAAGCACGAACAAAGGAAAATTGAGAATCGGACATTTTCGACTCCTAAGAAATACAAGGAGACCGGAAATAACACTAATGCAAGAGGATTAAGGAGTGTTTTATCTCGTTAGGGATGATGGACAAAATTCATGCCTATTAAGCTACCTAATCTGATTAGATTTCACTAAGGGCATAAGTTATTGAATTGTAAGCAAACTAATTCATTGAGCAGTTCATTTCACTCTAAAAATCACATGTTGAAATTCAAGGATGTGATTGCCTTTTTCCTTTCCATGTATTTCTTGTGAGACTTACCGTCTTGAAAAATAGAGTTCACTCCCCAAAGAGTTAAAGGACTTGAAAAAGACAATACCTTCCATTGACAGAGCTTCAAAATCCGTCTCATCAATTGTGCAATCAACAACCCCCTTATTAGATTCATGCTTGTCCAGTTCCTTTTATCTCCTACTGAACATTGACTAAAAAAATGAACACGCATGAGCTGATCCGATTTCCAACCAAACGTCAGACCTCTCATTAGTTAAGGCAAAAAAAGAAGTCATATTTACTGGAACAGTACGTCCGAGACATAAACGGAAGCTGAATCTTTCAATGTTCATGTGCGGTGGATGAACCAGTGACCTGGGACTTCGAAAGTACAAAGCAACAAGGACAAACCTAAAGCATTAGGAGACGAAAGAATGTCAAGCACATACGCGTTAACTGTCCCTTGTTGTTATTTGTTGGCCAAGCAATTACCGAGATTCTCTCATTATCTGAATAAACACGGAAGATCTAAAGAGGTAGCGGCCACTCTCCTGAAAGTCTTGGTCTTTTTTAAAGAGCTTTGGGGACTAATAGTGGGCATAATCTCTTAAAGAAGATAGTGGGGGAAAAGAAGACCTACTCCACTTCATGGAAAGCTTCTTAGAAGAACTTTATGGACTGTTTGTTGAAAGGGAAAAAAGAAGAAGAAGAAAGGCCCATCCTTGCCTAAATTTTATATATATATATATATATATATATATATATATATATATATATTTATTTATTTATTTATTTATTTATTGACTTGACTTGACTAAGACTTAGCGATAGCTCTATGCTAGTATATTCTTAGGTATTCTTCATTAAATCGATGCATAAAATATAGTTGTATTTTCATATGCAAGATGTTATATATTCCCTGTCACGTGGCTTTAGTTGTGTTCTAGGGCCAAAAGATGATTCCAAATTAAATTGTATTCAATACCCACATACTCAACTTCCCAATGAGAAATCAATGATCCAAACATTCATTACGTTCACGAATAATTGTTTGCGTTCTAGGGTGGAAGTATGCATGGTGAAAAAACTAAATGCGAGGACTCACGTAGCAATAGGAAATGACGATATTGCAAGAAAATAATTGTGAGAGAAAACGAAAATACAAGGATTATCTAGACACTTAAATGACTTTAATCCTTTAGATCGCCTTTAAAGGTCTCTTTTCTAGATAAAGTATCCATGTCAATAACAAATAAGTCCACTATGTACAACTCTTAGAAGAAAGTGAAGTTCGTACTTTTTGATAA
Organism: Eucalyptus cloeziana; assembly: GCA_014182715.1. Lineage (NCBI taxonomy): Eukaryota > Viridiplantae > Streptophyta > Magnoliopsida > Myrtales > Myrtaceae > Eucalyptus > Eucalyptus cloeziana. Next base: position 2,448,674 of record CM024634.1, on the reverse strand, counting down.
ATAACATAGACTTTCGTATATGAGTGAAAACAAGATAAATGGTTGTAAGCTATCAAGCAAGGCAGAGCGCCAAAAAAAAAAAAAAAAAAGGTAACCCGACACCCAACCGACCCGGACCGAAACTGTCAGAAGCCATTGTTTTACTCAGGAGCGTCCCAGTCTGAACGACAATTATTGAAAAATAGAATTCGCTTCTCGAGGAGAGTGAAAAGACTTGGAGAGGGCGGCATCTTCTAATGGCATAGCTTCCAAATTCCTCTCATCAATAATGCAAACAAAAAACCCCATCATTAGATTTATGGTTGTCAGGTCTTTTTATCTCTAATTGAAAATTGAGTACGATGTAATGAATACGTATGAGCTGATCATATACCTCACATCAATTCAAGCAAAGATAAGTCATATTTACTGGAACAGCACGTCCTGGACATAATTAGAAGCTGCATCTTTGGATGTTCATGTGCTGTGAACCGACCAGTGAGCTTGGACTTGGAAGGCAGGAGGCAACGAGTAAATACATGAAGCATTAGGAGACAAAAGCATGTCCCATTCACACGCATTAACTATCCCCCATTGTCTTGATCTGTTGGCCAAGCAATTACCGAGAATCACCCATCATCCAACGAAACACGTAAGATCCGTAGAGGGAGTGGCCATTGTCCTGAAAGTCTTGGTCTTTCTTAAATAACTTGGTGGACATGTTGTGGACATAATCCCTTAAAGAAGATACTAGGGGAAAAAGCACACCTCCTGCACTCCACGGAAATCTTTTTAAACTGCAAGATCTAAATTAAGTAAAACAAGTAAAAAGTAAAAGTAGTTCTAAAGATACTGGTAATAGATTGAACTTCTTATTAATTGTCGAGGAAATTCAAAGTTGACCAACTGAAATACTGATAACCAACGAAATATTAAACCACCAAACCTTAAACAAGATGCTAAAATTAGTTTGCAAGTAGGGGCAAATTGATCTTTTCAATATAGGGTTTTGCTTAGAGATATGTGGATTGTATTTATATAATAGAGATTGTCAGTAGCCACTGGCTCAATAGTAAGTTATGTTTTTGGTATTTTCTGCATAATAAAGGACCCAATCTAAGATTAATGTAAGAACTGCTTCACAAAATTGAACAAAGAAGAATGATGCACAAAGCTTTCTTTAGCTACTTGAACAACTAAGTCATGTTTAGAGAATCAATAAAGATGTACCACCTCGTTTACAACTTGGCTTCATAAACCAATATTATATTTCTAGCATCAAGAAAAGAAGAGGTGATACAAAGATTTAGGCCTTAAAGAGTCAATGTTCAATTTGGTCCGTAAACTTTAAATTGGTCAAACAAATACTCATGCTTTTTGATTCAAACAAATTTGTTTTCTTTTTATCTGGTTTTGTATACAAGGAATTAATCCTTTATGATATTTAATGACTAAGTTGATTAAACAATATTGATCCATTCTTCAGCATATATATAACATGGATTTTCTGATTTTCCGTCTTGATACAATATTATAAATGCATGAAAATCGCCCTATGCATGTGTATTAATTCTAAAGAATTGTATAAGACTTCACTTATTAAATGGAGAGCACAATCCTAAGATTATTCCAAGGAAACACAATGATCCGAATATCACACCCTTGTATCTTAGCCGAACGTATGCCTATCCAGCCAATTAGTTGGGTATCACATAATTTTGTTAGTTCTCAATTTGAATGTTTATCTGGTATTTTATATAATTATTGATTCCTTCCACTAGGTTAATCTATCTTTGGGTTGATGTAAAATCTAAGGATATATGGAAGAGAGTAACCTATATATAATTACAAATTTGAAAAATTATTCGTCAATGTTTTGATACTCGACTTGGGCGAGGTAGAATAGTAGCGTGATTATCTCCTTTCAACGTAATCCATACAAAATGCTCCATTCTTGCGAAAAATAGATCTACATACAAAGAGGGAAAAAGGTGACCAAAAAGAAGAGGACGAATAAAGGAAACTTGAGAACTAGACATTTTCGACTTGTAAAAACACGAGGAGACCGGAGATAACAATAATGCAAAAAGATGAATAAGTGTTTTGTCTCGTTCAGGTATGGTGGACAAAGTTTATGCCTATTAAACTGCCTAATCTAATTAGATATCACTAAGAGCGTAAGTTGTTGAATTGCAAGCCAACTAAAATCTCATATCGAAATTTGAGGATGTAATTACCTTTCATGTTTTCTCGTGAGACTTACCATGTTGAAAAATAGAATTCACCACTCAAAGAGTCAAGAGAGTTGAAGGGGAGAATATCTTCCATTGACAGTGCTTCAAAATGTGTCTCATTAATAGTGCATTCGACAACCTCTTCATTGGATATATATATATACTTGTCTGGTCTCTTTTCTCTTAGTGAACATTAACCAAAAAATGAAGAATATGAACGAGCTGATCCGATTTACATCCAACTCATACCTCACATTACTTCAAGCAAAAAGAAGTCATATCTACGAGAACACTATGTCTGAGATATAAATAGAAGCTGCAGCATGAGGAGATGATAGCATGTCATGTTCACGTCCATGAAGGGTCCCCTATTGGTCAAGCAAAAGGTCCCCCGTTGGCCAAGCAATTACCGAGAATCCCTCGTTATCAGACCAAACGCATAAGATCCAAAGAGGTAGTGGCCATTCTCCTCAAAGTCTTGGTCTTTTTTAAAGTACTTCATGGACTAATTGTGGACATAATCTCTTAAAGTAGATAGTGGGAGAAAAAGAAGACCTATTTGATTTCACGGAAACCTTTTTAAAGTAATTTTATGGACTAATTGTTGAAAGTGAAGAAAAAAGAAAAAGATCCATCCTGCCCAAATAATACATAAACCTTGACTCGATCAAGACTTAGCAATGGCTCTAAACTAGTATATTCTGAGATACTCTACATTAAATCGATGCATAAAATATAGCTGCATTTTCATTTATAAGGCATTATCTAATCTCTGTCACATGTTTTATGTAATATCCTTATGCATTGTAGGGCAAAAAATTAATTGTATGTATTCCAAACTAAATTGTAGTCAATACCCACATCCACAACTCCCAGTAAGAGATCAGCCATCCAAACATTCATGATGTTTGCGAATGCCATATGTTCAAAGAGATAGCATGGAAGTATGCATGGCAAACAAACAAAATGCGAGGATCGCATAGCAATAGCAAATGATGATACTACATGAAAGTGATGAAATAATGTTGTTGTGTAATATCATTTAACTTCTCATTAACGAGAATCAAGGATTCAATTTCATTTGTGGTCTGGTCATATCAACAATCATTTAGGCCATAAACAAAAGTTGGGTCTTAATTGGGCTATCTCTATTTTTATGCGGTCCCATTTGCCATACTTTTTCAAAAGAAGAAACTATCGTTTTTTTTTTTTTTTATAACTTTTTTTGCCTAAGCTCTCGACAGTGAATGGTATAATAGATAAAAAGGACAAATAACAGAAAATTGAGAACTAGACATTCTCGACTTCTAATAAACACAAGAAAACTAGAGATAACAATAATGCAAAAAGATGAAGATGTGCTTTGCCTCGTTTGGGCATGGTAGACAAAATTTTTGCCTATTAAACTACCTAATATGATTAGATTTCACTAAGAGGGTAAGTTGTTGAATTGTAAGCCAACTGAAATCCCATGTTGAAATATGAGGATGTGATCGCCTTTCATGTTTTTTCTCGTGAGACTTACCATCTTGAAAAATAGAATTCACCGCTCAAAGACTTAAGAGAGTTGAAGGGAATGATATCTTCATTGACAGTGTTTCAAAATTCATCTCATCAATAGTGCATTCAACAACCTTCTTATTGGATTTATGCTTGTCTGGTCTCTTTTATCTCTTACGGAACATTGTCCAAAAAATGAAGAATACACACGAGCTAATCCGATTTACGACCAACCTCATACCTCACATTACTTCAAGCAAAAAGAAGTCATATCTACTGGAACATTACATCCGAGACATAAATAGAAGCCGGAGCATGAGAAGATGATAGCATGTCACGTTTACGCACATGAAAGATCCCCTATTGGCCAATCAATTACTAAGAATCCCTTGTTATCCGACAAAACGCCTAATATCCAAAGAGGTAGTGGCCATTCTCTTGAAAGTCTTGGTCTTTTCTAAAGTGCTTTATGGACTATTTGTGGACATAATCTCTTAAAGTAGATAGTGGTGGGAACGCAAAAACCTTTTTAAAGTAACTTTATGGACTAATTGTCGAAAGGGGAAAAAAAGGTCCATCTTACCCAAATAAAACATAAACATTGACTCAATCAAGACTTAGTCATGATTCTAAACTAGTATATTCTGTGATACTCTTCATTAAATCGATGCATAAGATACAGTTGCATTTTCATTTATAAGACGTTATATATTCTCAGTCACATGGTATTATGTAATATAGTTATGCATTGTAGGGCCAAAAAATTAATTGTATGTATTCCAAACTAAATTGTAATCAATACCCACATACTCAACTCCCAATAAGAGATCAACAATCAAAACATTCATTATGTTTGCGAATGCCATATGTTCAAAAAGATAGCGTGGAAGTATGCATGGCAAAAACCAAAATGCGAGGACTTGCATAGCAAATAGCAAATGACGATACTTAAAAATGATCTGTTTATGATTCAGTTAAAACTTGTAATTTAATGTTCTTTATCTTTTGAGAAAGAGTGACGTATGGGGATTGGATTTGTGTCATACATCACATAATCAATTACATTGTAATTTTCGACCAAAAAAAAAAATTACATTGTAATGAATCACACCCCAATAAAATCAACTTCAATGATGGGGAAAAAAAAAACAACCTAATAATCTCAAAGGCAAAATTTAACATGAAATTTTAATAATAGTAAGTATTGATTGAGAACTTACCAACCATTTAAATATACACATTTCAAAGATTATCATCATATTAATAAGGATTAATATCATGAAAAACCTCAAACTAGTACATATGTGACAAATTTAATACAAATTACTTTTCGGATCACCAAAAATCTTAAATTAATATACCCGTGACAAATTTATCTCAAACTAATTTTTGAGTCACTAAAAATCCTAAATTGGTATACTCATGACATATTTTCATAAATAAAAGTAATAAGTGTTCTTTTGTTTACTTTCCAATCAAAAATGATAAGATCATGTAAATTTCAAAAATTATATATATGCAAAAAATTATCGATAACGTTTCGCTGTTTCACAATTATATAGAACTCAATTCCTAGTTGGGAAAAATCACTTAGGGTGAAGTTACAAAAAATAATTTCCTTGTGAATTCTCCTACCCCGAGATGAGTGGTCAAACTTTTGATTGGGTGAGGATAAAAACTTAATTCGGTGTCCAAAAATCGATGAAGTTAAGAGATACTGCATGTAGATGTGGACCCGTAGAGTCGGAGATTCCCCACATGGGTCGATATTTGTTTTCAATATGAGTTAATTATCTTGATGGTATGTCCAGAGAAAATCAACAAGGCTTTTTTTTTTTTTTTTAAGAAAAAGCACAACTGGCCAAAAGTTATGTAGCACCGATACCGACACGCGACATGCGATACAACACAACACAACACGCCAACATGTTATTTCTCATAAAATAAAGAATTCCAATACATTTGGACACGTTGTATATTAATTGTATATTTTTATATATACATAATAAATTATCATTTTTATAATTATTTCAATCAAATTAATTTGATTCAAATTTACAGATAAATAAATAGTTAAAAATCTACAATGAATTTGCACTACAAACATTAATCCACAATTTACTAATATCATTCATTGTTTCAATTTGACAAATTTAACTCCATTCCAATAATCCATAAAACTTAGGAAAAAAAAAAAAAAAAAACAATTCACATTATGAACTCGCGTGTCAGACGTGTCGGAAGATAAGAGAAAAAATTTTGGCGGTGAATTATGTATTACGGGAAGTGAGAGTCATAAAAGAAGAGAATACTAAATTTTTCTTCTTTTCCTAGACTAAAATTTTCTTCTTTTTCCACTTATTATTTTTATTATTGTTTTGTATGTTTCACATAAATACATTTTGACTTTTCATTTATTGAAAATTTTTTAAATTGACCTCGCATGTCAGAATCACGTGTCAGAAACTCGCATGTCAGAATTTCAACTCAAGTATTGGAGAGTATTGGGAAAGTTAACTTGGTATCGGATTTTCCAACACATGTTAATCAAGTGTTAGAAAGTGTCTAATAGTATCGGACACGTATCGGAGTCTCTAACATGACACAAAAGCTCTCGGAGAGTGTTGGTACTTCCTAGGCCAGTCCCTAATCTTTCTCGATTTCTTTAAATTATTCAATCGATGATGCAACTTCCACTCTTTACCAGAGATAATAAATGTATATGATATAGAGAGGGAACGGGTGAGAAAAAATAAGGAATAGCATATACTATATCGACAAAACTTATTCAGCACATGCAATCTTAAGTTACAAATTTTATATTATTCCTATAAATTTTCATTCTTTGACAACTAATGTTGTCTAGATAAAAAGAAAAGAAAGTAAGGGAACCACTTCGCGTAGTAGAAATTCATAATTGAGAAATATTAAATAAATAGATAAAAGATACAGGGAGATTTCTGCGGCGGAATACTTACCTGCTAGCATTCCACCAAATGCTGAAAACATTTTTTCTCTTCCTAAATTACCCTCATTAATTTTTCATATTTCCGTTATTGCCCCTACATTTATTTATTTTTTAATTGAAAAAGGAGCAGCCCTTCGCCGGCGAGCTAGATCTCGTGCCGGCCGTCGTCGGCCGAGGTTGCCCAAGGTCGGGCGACCTCCGGCGAGGGTCGCGCGACCCGGCCGAGGGGCCGGAGGTCGCGACCTCGGGCGACCCTCGGCGAGGGTCGCCGACCCGGGGCCGCGCGACCCGGCGACCGCCGCCCGGGTCTCGCAGCCACGGGCGGCCCTCGCCCGGGTCTCGTGAGGGTCGCGCGACAACGGCCGGGTCGCGCGACCCTCGCGAGACCCGGGCGAGGGCCGCTGCGGCCGAGACCCGGGCGGAGGTCGCCCGGGTCGCGCGGACCCTAGGTTGAGCGACCTTGGTCGCCCGAGGTCGGGCGACCTCCGGCGACCCTCGGCTGGGTCGCGCGACCCTCGGCTGGGTCACACGACCCTCACCGAGGGTCGCTCAAGGTTAGGCGACCTCTGGCGGCCCTCAGCTGGGTTGTGCGACCCTCACCGGAGGTCGCCCAACCTCGGGCGACCTCATCCGACGGCCGCCGGCGCGGATCTAGCTCGCCGGCGGCCGCAACCCTTCGCCGGACCGGCGAAGGGCTTAGCTGAATTTTCAAAAAAAAAAGAAAAAAATAATATATATATATATATATTATACCCATCAAAGCCCCTTGCGAAGTTTTCTTTACCAAACGCACATTCAACTCAAAATCCATTTGCAAAAATTTTTTACCAAACACAATTGCATTTTCCCCAAGTAGCTTTAGGCTTTCAGCATTTGCATTGGACTTAAAGCCCATTGCAAATGCTTGAACCAAACGCAGCCTATATCAGGAAGGTTTTCTTTCTTCCCATTTCTTTGGCTAAAGCACACTTTTTGGATAACTTTTGTCACGTGAAGCAAGATCATAATCGATGGGTTTAACAATTAATGAGCTGATACCGTCTTCCACTTTTGCGGACACACCACCCAAAGTAAACATTTAATTTAATCCATTAGTAGTTAAACCACCTCAAGTTGGATCTATTTTGTTCTCCATTTCATTTGCGAAATTGGATAGTCTGCGATAGTTTAACCTTTTAGGATTTTTGCATAAATACCGTCTTCTAACAACAAGTAAAAGGAATTATCTCAACGCACACCTACATTCCCCACTATTACTCTCTTTTACATTTTGTTGTAGCCAAAATTATATTAGAGATGAGCGATCACATTCAAGCTAAGCAAAAAAAATATGGTATGTAGCTCCATTTCGGATCTGTGGAACAAGAGGAACATATCAGGTTTTGTCATATTAAGCCACTCGCTTCAAGATTTTTTTAAGCTTTGTCTTCAAAACATTTATGCTTTAATCTCTTAATCGGAACCATGGTATTGGTACGGTATTTGTAGACTCATAATTAAACTATTCAAGGTAGACCTTCTTGCAAGAGCTTTTAAATTTTAGGGAAATGTGAATTGAAAGTTCTAAAACTTATCACGAAAGTGCAATTAAGTCTTAAAACTTTTAAAAAATACAATTAAATCTCCAAACTTTTTACGAAATTGCAATTGAGTCCCAAAACTTTGAAAAAATACAATTAAGTCTTAAAAGTTGTCATATTAGTTGAATCAAGTCCTTCATTTGATTGCAATTTTTGAAAATTTTAGGACTTATTTGCACTTTCGTGACAAATTTTACAATGAGCACTTTCCTAACAAATTTAAGGATTTGATTACACTTTTTGAAAATTTTAGGGCTCAATTATACTTTTGTAACAAGTTTTTGGACTTTCAGTGCATTTATCCTTAAATGTTAAGATGAAACTTTTCTAAGGAAGAATATGAGCTGTTTAGTATTGAATAGTAATTATTTCTGATTCAGGCGACTTTAAATAAGGTTAAGTTGTCCCAAGCAATAATAATATACTACTATTAATCTTTTTATAAATATGATGAAATTTTTACATGACTTTAATTGTCAGTATGCATACGATTGAAAAGTCAAGCTTCAATCAACAAAAAATGATATGCAAATAACTTGGTTTCATGATGACGGTAGAATAGTAATACTATCTAATCTGACGGAGGAAAAAGGAAAACTATGATAGAAGGCTAGATAGATTCTTGCGATCCCTCAACAACACAGTGAACCAGTCCCCCAAAAACGGCAGCACTCGCACCACTCATTGAATCAGAGGCAGAGCAAGGCCAGTGCTCTGCTCTGCACGGGCTGCTTCATCCTCCCAGCCCCAAAGTCCCAAGCATTGACTCTCTGCAACGTCGCCGCCTCCTAACCAATTGTCCTAACCAATTGTCTTAACAGAAATAATACTTATTATTACATTGAGAGCGAGAGAGAGGAGATGTTCCAAATATACCCTTTTTCGTTATTACACTCTACACCGCACTTACTTGAAAGTTTATACTTCAAGGCTTCCTTATAAAGTCTGCAAAGCATTGTTTTCTCGATGCATTTGAAACTCTTCAGATGGATTGTTGAGAGAATAGTTTTTTTCTCACCAGAGTTGTATTAGATACGAGCGATAAAATTCAAACGAAGCGGTAACATGGTGTTTAGCTCCATTTCTGATGTGTGGAACAAATGGAACATCCGAAGCTTTGTCCTGCTTAGCCTCTCGCTTCAGGTCTTTCTCATTCTATTTTCACCCATTAGAAAGAAAACAGCGAATGATCGCATCATTGTCCTCTTATGGTTGGCCTATTTGATGGCTGACTGGGTAGCTGCATTTGCAATCGGGCTCATCTCTCACAGCCAAGGTAATTTGTTCGCTTATGCAACTAAAGTTGACGGAGCACTTCAAGCATTTTGGGCCTCATTTCTCCTGTTACATCTTGGCGGTCCAGACACTATCACTGCCTTTTCTCTAGAGGATAGTTCACTTTGGCGACGACACCTACTTAGTCTCATTTTCCAAGTCAGTGCCGCCATTTATGTCTTTGCACAGATATTTCCCAGCGACCTGTCGCTGATGATCCCAACAATGCTTGTTTTCTTTGTTGGGGTCATAAAGAATGTAGAGAGAACAATAGCACTCAATCTCTCAAGCCCCCCAAGGCTCAGGGAATGGGTGCACTCACAGCACAAGTTCGTCGACGAAGAAAACCAGAAGGCTAGCGGTGTCAAGGTCCAGGTGGACTATTCTAGGGAAGATGAATATGAAGCAAAGATTCATGAGAGGGTTGTGGTGGAGCGAGCTTATTACTTCTTTCAAATCTTTAATATCTTCCTTGGAGATCTCATGTTCACACGTACTGAACGTGAAATAAGCCGTGATTATTTCACCAACATTTCTGCAATGGATGCATTGAGGTTGATATCAGTTGAACTCCAGTTCATTTACGAGGTGCTCCACACAAAAGCGTTAGCAATACGTTCCAAATTGAGCTACATTTTCCGCTTCATAACCTTCATGGGTGTTGTGGTGGCATTCATCCTCTTCAATCGCTTGAAGAAGCATCAACTCTCCAAACTTGATGTGAAAATTACTTATATCCTTCTTTTTGGAGGGATTGTTCTCGATGTGATAGCTCTATCCATGCTCATTTTCTCAGATTTGACACTTGCCCAAATCATGCAAAACAACTCCAAATCATCTAGATTATATTCACTTCTATACAAGTTGGTATATGCCACAAATAAGCTGAGGAAGCCCCGATCCGCCATATATGAAGCAGAGCCTAATGCTGATATTACTTACGAGGCCTTAGATACACCATTAATATTTCGAAGGTGGTCAGAATCCATCTCTGCTTGTAACCTTTTATCCATGAGCTTGAAGAAGAGTCCGAGAAAGATGCATAAGCATGATCGGAGTTTGGGCAACATTGCTTCTTCTCATCTCTTCAATTTTCCATTCCATAAGGTTGAGAAAATCATCTCTTATTTCCATCAAGCGGGTGAGACAATCGCCAGAGGATGTAGTCTGAGGACCACAAAAGAGAAAATGGTAATGATTGCAAATACAAAGTACATATCTAAGAATCCCTTTCTTAAAAAGCTATGGATTTTTATCTTTAAGGAGGTTAAACGTAAATCAAGAATTGCGTATGAGCACGAGCCTGTGCCCATAGAGTTGGAACGTAATCCGAGGGACCCATATGAGGCCGCACGGGTGAGAGTGATATTTGAGGCTAGAGGTGATTTGTTTCTCAAGAGTTTATCAGTAAGAATCAATTATCATGATTTGCTAAAGTATGTCACCCGGGTTAATTACGATGACAGTATTATAATGTGGCATATTGCAACTGAAATTTGGTACAACAAAGAGAAATCCACGGAAAAAAAAGATGAAAGGGAATTCAGCAAGATCCTCTCCGACTACATGTTGTATCTGCTCCTTAATCAATCTAATTTGATGTCCGCTGTGTTGGGCATTGCCCAATTAACATCGGGGGCGACGTTGGAGAGTTTACTAATCTACATCAATCCTGCGACCCAAGATGTGGAGGGGCTATGCAAGAACTTATCAAAGGATCATATGCACTCATTGTCCTCGGAAGAAAATCCGATGGCCTTGCTCAGCCGGGGGCCGATTTAGCTCAAAAGATGGAAAGGCTCGGGGAAATAAAGTGGGAGGTGATGAGCGGAGTGTGGGTTGAGATGCTATCATATGCAGCAATTCATATTAAGGCAGAAGCACATGTGCAGGTGCTGAGTAAAGGTGGAGAGCTTCTTACTTTTATTTGGCTGTTGATGGCTCATTTCGGTTGTGTCTACAAACCTGAATTGGGCATCTATTATGAACGCTTTTCGAATTCATGGGGGTGAGTACTTGATCCGCATCAACTGTCTTATTTACCATAATCACGACATTCCTACTGGTGTTCGTATGAATAGAATTTAGTAGTCTCTGTATCTTTGTGACTAATGCCGATGGATTTTCATTAGAGGGCTGTGCAGTACTGTCCAGACCATGGACAGCGAGCATTCAGTCTTGTTTGGTTCATTCAACAAGCACTGGCTCAATCCTCAGGGGTCCCCGTGGCTCGAGAATGTGACGATGTGGTTTTTGAATAATATTATGCCATTTTCAAGTCCTAATAACACACGACACGCCTGCTACCAGACTTCATGCATGCTTAATAGGAGACGTTTGGTGTGCCTGTGGGTATTGCATCTTTAAGGTGTCTCGGGTTGGCTTTGCAAAGATGCATCGGGGACTTTTAGCAGTCATTTCGGTGTTGTTTAGCACATGCAGTGGCATCCACCGCACGCTGTCCAGAGTTCAGACATGCTGGTTAGGGGATGCTCAGTGGTCAATTGGCTTTGTTTTGCATCCTCGACGAGTCTCGGGTCAGCCGTCATCTGTCCTTATAGGTACTTTCCCGTTGCTTAATTACAAGGCGATGTTTAATGTTGCCCGATGCGCCTCGGGTTGTTGTGCACTTGCTTTGATAGTATTATATCTTGCTCGGATATTATATTGCTTAAATCTTGTTGTACGAATACCTTTGCATGATCATTTAGATATACATGTCCCAGGAAAAATAAATTAAAAAAAGTGTGAAAGAACGCATAAAACTAAATCCCTAAATGAGCAAAGCTACCAAATCGTTCATTAGGTAATAATATTACCGTAATATTAAGTATAATCAAAATCTCCGTGTCCTGAATTTTTAACTCACAAAAATAAAACAAAATCCCACGTTTTACTCAATCTTTAATCGGCTCATCGTATATTAGTGGTGGCTCCAAAAGTCAAAACAAATGTCATAATTAGAATGAGAAAATCAAGTTACAATCAGTAAAGTTTAGGAGAACCAGTGTCAAGAGTAAACATTGTCTTGCAAGAGGGACCATTCAAGCCCATTTAGCAATCCTCAATCTCACTTGGGAGGGTCACGGCAATAATCTATGCCAACAGACATGATATCAATTATCTCGACGAGCTTTTGCAATAGAAACAATTATACAGACATAGATAGATGGCATTCAAGGTTGATGCTTAAATGCAATTCACCTTCTTCCTAAACAGAACAACATAAAGCCATTTGGCAATATACAAACAGCCACATACGTATGATGACATGCTACTTAAGAAAGAGCCAGGGCATAATAAGTCCTTTTCAAGCAATTCACAAACCGATTTAATGAGATGCAGAATTATCAGTAGGAATCACAAATCAGCTCTAAATTTTGGAATATGTTCACTTTTCCACGATTCTAGAGCAACCAAGAATGTACCCATCAAAAGTTCTGGCTACATTAACTCCGCATTGCTACATCACATGGGACAATCAACACTAAGCCCCATCTGCTAGAGTCCGCTTTGAAGTGCTGATGTACAGAACTGCAATAAATCATACCAGTTAGGAAAGGTCCAAGTCAACAAAACTAAATGGTCAGAAATCTTGTATACATTGTTACCGTTATTCGAATGGATCAAACGGCTCTCAAGCAACCAATTCTTAATCCCATATAAGTTCGCTAATTTATCACCAAAGGCCCCGCTTCTGCCCTTCTCTATCTCTGTGCTTGTTCTTCCTCCCTCTCTCAACACCCAAAAGAAAAAAACCGTGAAATTTGAAAGCCATGATATTAATATTCTCATGCCATCAAAGAAAGGTTTTTTGTATTTTGTGATTGAATAGCAGCATGCACATGCATGACCCTTGTTTTTACAGTTTCTCCCAAGAAAAATGATGTTCTGCGACCATCATTTTATCGGCTAAATATCTATAATACTAACTGATTTCATGAGCAAAACTTCCCATTTAATCATTGTAGGACGAGTTTTAACATCAGAGCCACAATTTTACTACAGATCTCTTTTCGACAACAAATACCACGGACATCGATAGAAAAAGAAATGGCTATTATATTTTGAAGAGATATTCCCTCCTGATGAAATAAAAGAATAGGCTTAATGACATACATCATGACCACGATGTACATGGCAAGACCAACTTAACTGCCCGTGATGCAGGGTCACAATATGACTCGGAATTTTCTGCCAAAAGCAATATTCAGGTAAGGTTCATTTGGTTCATAATTGCGGTTGACCTAAACTTCTGTTTGAATTTTGAGGTCAGTAAGAGGCCGCTTCACTCATATGAGCCGCTGAGAATTCAATCGATAGATCATCCCCAACTAATTAAAGTTTGAGACAAGTAGTTAACAGCACATAGGATTCAGTACAATAGGTAACAAACGAGGACACAAATAATCCAAAACTCAGCATGATCTGGCTACATAGAGACAATTTTTGCCAAATAACTCTCCCAACACGCAGAGACCATGTTAAGAGAAGTACCTCAATAATCGACTCCCGAGTTCAGCTTGACGACAACCGGTCTCCCGCGAATCAATTTCAGGAAATCCACGGGGGTTTTCGTGGTGGCCGACCCTTTCTCTCCTCCTCCGCTCATCCTCCTAATCCTCAATCACTGCTTCCTTTACCTGAAGCAGGAATACCCACAATCGTAATTTAATCAATGGAAAAGAAACAAAATTGCACGCTAATTAAGCCCCAAAAAAGGCTCATGAACAAACAAATCTGTGGCAAATCCCACGTTCACCTCCACCTATAACAACCCACCGCCCCCGCCCCCCCCCCCCCCAAACATCAAAACGCAGACGACCCTCTTGTGTGCTCATCTCGTCCCTCGTTTTAGAGCAAATGGAAGGAACTTAGAATGAAAGATGAACTAGATAATGCAGCGATTCGAGCGAATTTACAGAGAGGAAACCAACACCAAACCCTTAAAAGAACCAAGAGAAGCAAACCCTGAACGGAAAGACAAAAAGGGAGCGAGAAATTTCGAAGAGCAAGATGTTAAAGCTGAACTCACTTCGCTGGAAGTTACGGCTTCGATGCTGGGTCGAAGGCAGAGCGCGCGCTGCAGGGAAATTGAGAAGAAAAACAGCCCTAGCCCGATCTCCGCATCACATACATCAGCACCGAGTGTCAAAATTGTGAAATAGTGGGCTTTTAAGGGTATAATTGGAAGGAAACTCTGGAATGGCAGTTTCGTAATTTGTCACAAAATGTTTCGGGAAAAATGAATAATTTTAAAATTATTTTCCTGTATTTATTACTTACAAATATTTATCAAGATAAGGTATTCTCACTTTACAATATATATCTAGATATTTCATTAACAATGAAAATGTATTTCGTTCATTCGTTTTTATGAAAATTGTGAATAACCATTTATGGATGAGTATATTATGAATTATGATTTTTCGCCCATAGACGGGCGGGGCAAGCATATGGGGCCCCACATTTCGATTTTCGAAAGTTCCAAATGTCACGAATTGAAAAAGAAAAAATAAAGTGAGTCAAATTGATGAAGAGAAAGGGATGAGAAAAGTGTAGTTATGGTCTAAGTAGCATGGACACCGACACGCGACGACTCGACATCACACATTGACACGTCGTTTTCAAAAACGGAGAATTAATACGTTAAGGCATGTTGTATATTACATATTATACCATTTTTATGATTATTTCAATCAAATTAATTTAATTAAAATTCATAAATAAATAAATAATAAAAACCTAGAATGAATTTACATTGAAACATTAATCCAATAAATCATTTTTTTTTATGACCTGAGAACCGTTGTACAGCCGGCAGCCGGCGACGTAAACTCGAGGAGCACTAGCGCGAGAGCCCACCTCCCACAGCACCCACTTAAGTCACGCAATGGGGGCGAGAAGTTTCAAATATCTACCCTCTCGGATGAGGGTTAAGGTGCGAACCAACTCGTCCACCGCGGGGTGAGTAATAAATCATTCATTATTTTAATTTAACAAATTCAACTCCATTCTAATAATCTATAAAACTTGGAGAGAAAAAACAAGCAACTCCTATTTTGAACTCATGTGCTAGGCGTGTTAGAAAAAAAGAAAAAAAAAACTTGGGAGTGAATTGTATATCATGTGAAATAAGAGTTGGAAGAAAAGACAAAATTATATTTTTCTTCTTTCCCTATTTATTATTTTTATTATTTTTATTTTTATTTTTCACATATATATATTTTGACTTCTCATTTAATGAAAATTTTTAAAGTTGATCTCACGTGTCGGAAACTCACATGTTTGAATTCCAACTCGAGTGTCGGAGAATATTGAGAAAGTTAACTAGATGTCAGATTTTCCCAAGTGTCGGAGAGTGTGTAATATGTGTCGAAATGTCCAACACGATACGAATAAGTTGTGGAATAAGTGGTGGTGCTTCCTAGATTATGGTGTTGTGATATTTGGGATGTTATAGATGGGAGGTGAAGAAGAGATCCACCGAGGTTTTTTTTTTTTTTTTTTTTTTTTTTTGCGAATTTTTCCCCTAATAAATTTTGAGTTAGTAATTGTGTTTCAACTCCATAATTTGAATTAAGATATTCATTTTTCGAATTTGTTCGTGAAATTGTAAGCACAAGGATGCTACTATTCAATCACGAGAGAATTATACTTATAGGCGATGTCTTTCATGACAAATTCGATTAGCTATTTTCTTCTTCTTCTTTTTTCAGAAAAAGAATTTCCTTCTTTATTATTATTTTTTTTTTTGCCTTGATCATATTCGAGATCCGATGAAGATTATTATTCATAAAAATTATTACTATTACTATTATTAGGACGTGCGTTCCATCTCTCTACATAGCTTTCTTAATATAATGTCCTATTCATGGCGCAAGTACAACGTTTTGTTTAAAAGAAAATAAAATAAAATTTTCTAATATTTTCTAATATATGTTTTTACTATAATTTATATAATTTATCAAAAAAAAAATTGTTAAAACAATAATTTCCGCTATAATTCACGTAGTCCAACGTCCCTCCAATCCACCTTTCCGTCTCCATGATGGCGCCCCTCCACCGAACGCTCTCCAATCGTCTCCTCTCCAAGCTCCCTCCTTTCCGGCCATCATGGCCTCGCGTCGCCCGGTTCTCCGCCGCGACGGACGGCGGCCCCCCCACTCCGCCGTCCTCCGCCGCCGCTTCCCCGCCCTACGAGAGATCTCCGCCCATCGACGCCGGATCGTCGATCCGGAAGCCGATCAGCCTGTGGCCCGCAGCCTGTGGCCCGGCATGTACTTCTCGCCCGTCACCAACGTCCTGTGGGAAGCGAGATCCAAGATGTTCGAGGAGGTCGGCGGCGCCGGCGCGAGCGGGAAGGCGGCGCCGCCGCCGGAGAGCGAATTGGTCCCGCGGAGCCCGTCTAGGAGCAGGACGAGCATTTTCTACAAGTTCTCGAGCGATTATGTACTCAGAGAGCAGTGCAGGAATCCTTGGAACGAGATCAGGATGGGGAAGCTGGTGGAAGATCTCGATGCTCTCGCCGGGACCATTTGCTATAGGGTGAATCAACGAGCTTTGAACGACTATCGGATGGCGATACCTTGATTTCCTCTTCCTGAATGTCGTGCCTTTTGTACTCTGCGATGCTTTTCATGCTAAAGTTTTCTCGATGCATATTCTAATGGGCTTTTCCTGCGGAAAGATGAATTGCATGTGATGTCGTCGACAATAATAGAATAATACAGTTAACTGATGCATTGATGAATTCCTGATGTAAAACTGACTGATGGCGGCGCTTAGTTGGTGGTTAATCAGTTCAAGTATCTTGCTATTAGTAGTTTGAATGTCAAGTCCTTGTTTGAATAATCTAGAATCGGTCATTTGGTAGTAGAGAGGAGTTCATTTCTTTGATGGAAAGATTGAACAACATGCTACTTATTTGCTGTAAGCAGTACCTTGTCTCTATCATTTGTATAGGAGCATGTCTAAATTCTCATCAATTTTTGTGCTTATCAGGTTCTGCGATCAGAGGCTTAATGCTTAAGTTTTCTGGTGATTAGTTCTAGTTCTTATAGTGAGGAATTCATCATTATAATTGTGCATAACATAACATCCTCCATTGTATTTAGCCGTTTTCTTTTGGACCAGCATTGCTCCAGCGACAATGGCACCACGAGGCTTCTTTTACTGGTCACTGCTTCTGTAGACAGGATGGTTCTCAAGAGGCCAATCCGTATTGACATGGACTTGTAAATAGACGGAGCTGTTACATGGGTTGGGCGCTCGTCAATGGAGATCCAACTGGAAGTGACTCAGTCCACAGCAGGTGTTATATGAAACAGTGCTTCCAAATGATGATAGAATGCTACTTTGTTTCCTAAAGTTGATACCGTTGCTTTGTTGGCTTGTTGGACGAGATCATACATTTTCATCTGCTGCCACTAAGCAATTGCAGGATGGTGTCACTTTGATGGCCGTGCCTTAAGTATATGTTTATTCTTCACAAACCATACTTGCTCTTCCATGATTTTGGTACTCTACTTGTAAAAATTATGGAGAAATTTGCTAATTTTCTCTCCATCCACCATTCCCTTATTACCAAAAATAAATAAATAAAATAGTAAACCCGTCCATACTATAGAGAAGCTTGCTAATCAACATCCTCTTGCCAAGAAGTATTGGTTTGTGAAGGATCCTGACATGTTGGTCGAGCACAATATTCAGATATCAGATCTTCATAAAGTTATCATTTCCATGATATAGTCTTATTATTGATCCATTCTGCTGCTTACCTTAAACTGGCAATTCCATGCAGAAACGCAGGATTCTTCAGATTCAGTTGCACTTACCGCCAGTTTCACATTTGTGGCTCGTGATTCTAGAACTGGGAAATCAGCTCCAGTTAAACCTATCTCACCAGTGACAGATAGAGAAAAATTACCTTGGGAAGAGGCAGAAAAGATGAATAAAATGAGGAAAAGGAAGAGAGAAGAACGTAACAAATATGGTAACGTAGATGACTTGTCCAGGCTGCAGGCTTTACTTGCAGAAGGTCGTGTCTTCTGTGATATACCAGCTCTGGCAGACAGAGATAGCATTCTGATAAAGAGATACTTGTTTTGAGAACTCGCTAATATGCCGGCCACAGCAAAGGAATATCCATGGGAGAATATTTGAAGGATTTTTAATGCGAAGGGCTTTTAAATTGGCCTTTTCAAGCACATATGAATTTGCTGGTGTGGCACCCCGGTCCGTTAAAGTTGACCATGTTGATTTCTTGAGACCGGTGGGTACTCATCCTGCGCATGATGTATTTGTAAGTGTAGGTGATGCTGTTGCATGACTTAGCTGCTGGCTGAGTGGGGAACCGTGGCAATCAGCAGCGGTGGTCGCACATGTGCCTTCACTCTTGCAGTCTGAGGTATATGAGTAAAATTATGGATCTGTTAAGTGGAAGATCATTATATGAAGGATATTATTTTTGGGATGTTGGTGGATGTTGGTAATTTTTCCGCCTCAAATGCTGCATCCTGTATACGTAGCTTGACATTCCAGCTGAACCCGACAGATGTTGAAGTTGTGGCTCATGTGATGCAACCTGAGCTCAGGTCAAGCGAGGTACGAGCAGCCCATGTGTGTTACATTTTCTTTTAGCAAATTTTGACACCCTTCCGCTCCTCTGATCAGAACTTAAAGGATGCTGTGGTTAGGGGATTTATCTATTTACTCCCACCTTCTTTTGGACCCAAACTATCTACCATCCATTTAACATAATGGTCGTGCATGATAAAATTCAAACGGAGAAACAAGAACGAACTGGTCACTTAGTTGGGGGATACTGAAGTCTGCCCTTAATTTTCAAGAACGAACTGAATAATGAAATGAATTTTTGTGAAGTCACCATATGAGAATAAAGTGGTTCAGGAATGGTGGATTCTAGTCTGTTACAAATGCAGTTTGTCTGAACCCATGGCATCGAAGATTGATGCTTGAATGCAATTCGCCTTCTTCATAATCAGGACAGCATTAAGCCAATTGGCAATACACAAATAGAGAGCCAGATATCTACTATGACGACTTGCTTAATTAGGAAGAGCTAGAGCATTTCAAAGCCCTCGTCAAGCAATTCACAAATGGAATTCATGAGATGCAGGATTATCAGTGAGAATCACCAATCAGCTCTAAAATTTGGAATATGTTCACTTTTCCACAATTCTAGAGCCGCGTTGACCTTTAACCAAGAGCGTACCCATCAAACACTATATCTACGTAACTCCAACAAGCAACATTAAATAGCACCATCGACACTAGGCCCCAACTGCCTGAGTCCGCTTTGAAGTGCTGATGTACAGAACTGCAGTAAGTCATGCCACCTAGGACCAGCCGAATTCAGTAAAAATAAGACTAAAACATCAGAAATTTTGGATACATTATTACCGTTATTTCCTCAAATAAAAGCATTGCCATACTTGTTTTTCAGCTGCCGCTGACGTACTCTTCCATCTGTTCCATTGTTATGTTCATATATCCAGCCGGGCAGGCTAGAATACCTGCATAAAACTCCAAGCCATCAGAACATATAAGAACACCACACAACTTCAGGTAGCACAAGATTGAGGTTCTGGACTAATCATCAGTATAGCCTGCATATAGCATGGGAAGGAGAACATGCTTGTCAGGAACATTTCAGATTAACTAATCTAGTATCATCCTACTCACCTTTCCTCCAGGTCTCACGCCACAAGCACCAAGGTTAAATTACTAGAAGTTGACAAGAAAAAACTTGGTCAAGGCACATAAAGCGCACACTCCAGCTTTTCCTCTATCAGGATTTACTACAAATTGTAAATTGAGAAAGCTCACTTGAGAAAACGACGGCATGAAAGGGTACTACCTATAATGCCCTCATTTTCTTGATAAGGACATCGGAATGGATCAAATGGCTTTCAAACCACCAAATCTTAATTCCATCTAAGTTCACTGATTTATCATCAAAGACCCCGCTTCTCCCTTTCTCTTTCTCTGCGCTTGTTCTCCCTCCCTCTCCCTCAACACCCAAGAGGAAAAAAAAAAAACTATGAAGTTTGAAAGCCGGGCTTCTTTTCTGATTCTAATTTTTTGTTTCCGGAAATAAATTTGGAACAAAACCAAGGATTAAAAGAGAGTTGCTTTTTTGTTCTTGGGAACAATTACAGAATCAAGTCAATCCAAATTTCTTTTTTTCTTTTTTCTCTTCTTCTTTTCTTCTTGTTCTTCCTCCTTCTCCCTTCTTCTTCCATTGTTGCCACTGTTGTTGCTGTTCACCACTGCCGATCGCCAGCGATCGGTTGGGCGAGGTCCAAAGACTCGCCCAACCACTAGCAAGCCTAGTCCCTCCTCTGACCACTAACAAGCCTCACCTAGCTGGGTGAGGCTTGACCTCGCCGAGCCAAGGCTCGATTGAGCTTCAACCAGTTCCCGATGAGGCTTGACCGATGAGGCGAGGACTCACTAGGGCCCGCGACGCTTCGGCAAGGTCACCGGCCCTCGTTTGGCTAGTCGCCGGTCATTCTAAGGCCGACAATTGGCCAAAGCTTGAAGAAGAAGAGAAAAAAAATTAAATTAAATTAAAAATTAAAAATTAAAAAAAATTAAAAAATTAAAAAATTAAAAAATTAAAAGAAAACGTTTTGGATTAAACATTTTGAGGACGGTACCAAACACAATTCTATTATGGGAATAGAAATTTTGGGCAATTACGAAACGCTTTCAAATGCTTAGAAATTGTTCTTAAGAACAAAATAAAAAATAATCATTTCTGATAAAAATTGTTCTTGAAATAAAATGGTTATTAAACGCACCCTTAATCTTTTGTCTTAGTTTATCCCATTACTTTATGCTTCAATTTCTTTATAGACACGGTCTGCAAACAATTCTTTTTGTCATTATTCTCCTCAAATTTAAATTCTTTTTTTTTAATCAAAAACATGTAACATATATTCACAAATTAAAATGACACTCAAATGACAATACAAGATGACTCAAGATGACTCAAGATTCATGATGAAATGCTTGATGAACATATGCTCTTGCGGCACAAATTTAATATGTAAATTGACACTCAAATGCAATGACGTGAACATGTACTTAAACCTTATGACATGAAGTTTAAGTGTCAAAAAGACATTAAAAGAAAGAAATGAAAAACGAATAGGAAAAGACCTTTCGGTTTTTTTCTTGAAAATAAATAGGAAAAGACTTAAAAGCAATAATGCAAAATAAAAAGAAAAAGAAAAAATGACACTTTTTGGTCAAGAAACGAGCTCTGTCGCAATCTTAAACCCAAATCTCGATTTTTTATCTTTTTGACGCGTCGACTAAAAATCAGGTGTTAATACCAATAAAATATCTTACTTCAAATCTTTCATTTTGAAAATGAAAGTTAGATACTTTTATGTCTTAATGATTCCAGTCATATTAATTCCAGTAAATTCCAATCAAGGATAACGTTATCAATCAAGAATCCAGCAAATCTTGATCATGTATGGCAATTCCAACTATTAAATGACCGAAGACTAGACATATATATCGCTTTTAACCATGATGCCAACAAATCCCAAAATAGTACAATATTATTAACATGAGTTTTCTCAATCGACTCCCAATACAAAAATAAATGCTAATGTGATCAAAGCAGCATCAAACTAGCGAGAAACTTTTTTTTTTTTGGTTGAAAGATAGTTGCCATTGCTAATATGTCGTAGAGTTTGAAACCATTACATAATAAAGGGCGTTTGTTTGTGTTTTACTGTTCTTTTTTTGTTCTAGGGAACGAAAATAGAAAAACTATTTACGTGCAGGGAACAGATTTTGAACAAAAGAACGCGTTTGGTAAACTTGTTTCTGAAATAAAAACAGAACAAAAACATGTTTGGTAAATTTGTATTCTTTTTTTATTTCTTTTAATTTTTTTAATGTTTTTTTTTTTCATTTTTTTTCTTTCTTTTTCTTTTTCTTTTTTTCTTCCTTGTGGCCGGTCGGCCTCGGCCATGGCTGGCGACCAGGCCCGACGAGGGCCGGTGTCTCGCCCAGCCACGGCGAGGCTCGCCCGGCCCCCCGCGAGGCCGAGCCTCGCCGTGGTTGGCGAGGCCAAGCGTCGCCCGGCCGACGCGAGGCTCAACGTGGCTAGGCGAGGCCGCCAGCCCTCGTCGGCCGGTCGCCGACCATGGCCGAGCCGGCGACCGCCAAAGCGAGAAAAGAAGAAAAAAATAAAAGAAAAGAGAGGAGAGAAAACGTTGTTCTTTTTTTTTTTTTTTTTTGTTTCGGAACAAGAAACAACTTTTTTTTTCTTGTTTCTGTTCTTTTATTCCCACAACAAAAAAACAGATTTGGAACAAAACGTAAACAAACGCGTTTCTTTTCTTTTTTGTTCAGGAACAAAAAAACAGAAAATCTGTTCATAAACATAAACGAGGAACACAAACAAACAGGCCCTAAGATTCCTCCCTCAAGTTGAGCCAGGAGCACTTTGCAGTCCTCTAATATTCGTTCCACCGTCCATGGGCTTGGTACTAAGCCTTTCACGCTCTCCACTACAGTTTGGTTGTTAGATTGTACTTCCCCTTTGGAGTCCGGAAGAAACGTGCTACACTTTGTTCCTCTTTCCTTCGCCACTTTCTGCAGGACTGCACAAAGAGCTAAAGCCTCCACTTTCATGGCAGAATCGGCGTCAATTTCTTTTGCAAAACCATCTCTGAGGACCCCGTTCTCATCCCTACAGATCCCGGCGACTGTTCCCTTGCTCTAGTCTTCCTTCCACGAAGCATCAACGTTAAAGTTGAAGGATCCCTTTCTTGGCGAAGCCCATTTTGCAGGTTCGTCTGTGCGGTTTTTGCTGCACTTTTGTTTCTTGGGGTTCCATATGTTGTAAAGCTCCAGATCTGCTTTTGCTTCATGCACAGCTTCACACGGTCGCAGTTGTTCGCCTTTGAAGATTACTGCGTTCCTCAACTTCCAGATCTGCCATGGAACGTCGCCTACTAGCTCCTTCAGCCAATGGTTGCTGCAAGAGGTGAGTGTTTCTAACAGCCATTTATCTATTCTGGAGATGTTGTTGGGGGACTACTTGCGTGAAACTATGTCGTGAATAGATCCTTAAATCACGACAGAAAAGTCAGGCTCATTCTTAACAACTTTTGGGCACATCAACTTGGAGCACTATGTCCGAATTTAACATGAATTGCCCATAACACTTTCTTTTGTCGCATGTGTATCATTTTCTTTGTTGTGGAAGTCTTAAATAGGGCATATCGCATCTCTTCAACTCTACCATTATCCTGCAGATGGAATTGAACACCCACGCCAAAAAATGACTAAAGACTAATAACAAGTATGAAACCCTCAATGACAAATAGTATAGCAGTTTACATGCTAAACATGGAGATAAAAACATCGCATACCTTAGCGTATAAGCCCATGAGCAATTTAGCATATTTCAGTTGCCCGCATACCAAACCTTATTCCTTGACTACTCCACTGGGCGAGAAGTCCTTTTGAAGCACCGCCCCCAAAAACCATCAAGAACTACTGTATGCTTCTTCACTCGACAGTTTCTCCCAATTTGCCCATCTTCCACTACCGATTCCGATGACGTTAACTCCACACTTATTGAGTCTCAACGTCGTTTTTACGAGATGAGACGCCATCTCGCGTGATATGTCCACGATGGATTTCGCATCGTGAGCAAGAGCCTCGTAATTCAAGACTCCGCCATCCTGGTCTTCTCCGTCACAATAGAGGTCGTCAAAATTAGCAGTGTTGAGTCCCAAGCCAAGCATCAAATACAGAGACATTGCCAGGCCGGCAAGGTCATTGGCGAGGCTTGACCTCACCTAGCCATTTGCAAGGCTCACCCTCGCCAGCCCGACAATGGTGAGTCTCACCCTCGCATGGCAATTTCTATCCCAATTAATTGGCAAAACATGAAAATATCTAGGACTTAATTGGTATAATTAAAAAGTTTCGGATTAAATTGAAAAAAATATAATAGGTTTACGACTTTTTGGACAATTTTTCCAAGTAATATATAGAGAGAGCTTCGTGCATCGAGGGTATTATGAAAGATACACTCGAATTTACACAATCAAAACCTCCATGTTTCGTCAAGGCCCACTTCGTGTTGTGCCTTACGGTGCATGGCTGTGCCCTTTACCTAGCGTGGACGCCACGTTGGTGGTCAATACAACCACAACCCATCTTGCAAATCGCCTTATGCACAGATCTAATCAGAACTATCGTGGAATCGGAGCTTGGCTACAGGCTACGGATTGAAAGTTCTTTGTTCCAAAAGAGCTTACATCATGTTCAATTCTTGTGGGATCATTGTCATATGTTTTAAAAACTTAAGCCCTTGTTAGAAGGGCATAGTAAAAATCTGATATCTTTATCAAGAGAAATTGCCGAGGGAATTCAAGCCTGTCAACATACTCAGTTAGATCTATCTTTACTAAAAAAATTAAATCAATAAATTATAGACTAACTAGGATATATTAATTGCTCAATACACCTATATCATAACAATCTCCCCCGCGTGTGAGCTCAGTGTTAACTATACTCCCTCCTAATATTTAAATTTTCTTACACATCGTTAATTGACCAGCCTTGTTTGAGTTCTCTGCTGCTTTGCGCGCGTTTTCGTTAGCTAGTTTGGCTCTCTTTTGGTGGAGATAAGGTGCTTCGCGTTAGACTTCTTTTCTTTTCCTTTGGTGGATGCTTTGAATTCTAGTGCTTCTAAAAGAAAACGGATCTAAGTCTGAATAGGAATAGACTTGGGTTTGTCTATAGTGGTGAGACAGAGAATGCCATAGATTTTCTATTTAGCGTCTCGTCTTACGGATATGTCTCTCTGTTTGTGTATTGCCAATTGGCTTAGCGTTGACCTGTTTATGAAGAAGGTGAATTGTATTTAAGCATCAACCTTGGATGCCATCTACCAATGTCTGTATAATTGATTCAATTGCAAAAGCACATGGAATTATTGATATCATGTCTGATAGAATATACGAAGTCATATTTTGTGCTCACAACAGGAAGAGTTGGATTAGATTAATTAACCAGTAAAAAGATATCACCACCTCCAAATTTATAAGTCCTCGCTTGAAACTTATACCTTTGGTATCTCCTACAAAGCAATAAATTACGAGAATAACAATGGCGTTTTAGTTGGACACATTTATGTCGTCGAATATGAATACAGAATATTGATATTTCTAAATCTATAGCCTGTTCATGAGAAAATCACTGCCCCTTGTGTAAATTTACAATTTGTCCTTTCCCCTGGAGAAGCATGACTTATTGGGCATCTTTATATATACATATATATATATATAGAATTATCAGCGTGAACTGGTTATACACTCGGTACGAGTAGACACATGTGAGGCTTACTATGAGGAACGAAAGCATTAGTCACAATGATACACGAACAAGTAAATTCTACTCATACGAACATCTGTAGAAATGTCATGGCGATGGAATACAAGACAGTTGATGCAGTTGAAATATCTAATTCCAGAATTGATTAAACATGCCACCCCATTCAGGTTTGTAGAGACAACCGAAATGAAGCATCAATAGCCAAACAAAGGCTAGAAGTTCTCCACCTTTGCTCAGCACCTTCACATGTGCCTCTCCCTTAATATGAATTGCTGTATATGACAACATCTCAACCCACACTCCACTTATCACCTTCCACTTCCTATCGTCGTGGATTTCCATCTTTCGAGCCAAATCGGCCCCTAAGTTGGGCAGGGATGACGAATATGAGTTTCCTGAAGGAGTCTCATACAATCTCTTGCATAGCCCCTCCACATCCATGGTCGCATCACTGAATTGACGCCGTAAAGGAATCAATGCCGACTCTGAATGCATTTGGGCAATTCCTGCCGTAGTGGACACCAAATTAGACTGATTAAGTAAAAGATACAACATGTAGTCCGAAAGAATCTTGCTAAACTCCCTTTCATCATTTCTCGCTGTAAATGGCTTCTCCCAGTTGTAGCAGATTTCAGTAGCAAGATGCCATTTTATAATATTGAAGTCAAAGGTGTCCTCGGTGTACCTTAAAAGATTACGGCAATCACACCCCATTGGGCTACTCTTGAGAAACAAGTCACCTCTAGCCTCAAATATCTTGCTCACCTCTGTATGATCTTGTGCATCCTTAGATTTACGTCTCACCTCCTCAAAGATAAAAATCCATAGCTTCTTAATAAAAGGATTCTGGGAGACATACTTCGTATTCGCAATCATTTTTAGCTTCCTTTCCGTGTTTCTCAGGCCACACCCTCCAATGATCGTTTCACTTGCTTGATGGAAACAAGAGATGATCTTCTCAGTAATATGAAATGGAAAATTGCAAATATTGGAGAAAGTGATAATGCCCCAGTGTCGATCATGCTTATACATCTTTCTCGGACTCTCCTTGAAAAACTCGGAGAAAAGGTTGCAAGCATGAATGGATTCTGACCACCTTCGAAATATTAATGGTGTATCTAAGACCGCATAAGTAACATTGGCATTAGGTCCTGCTTCACATATGGCAAATCGCGGCACCCTGAGTACATCCATGGCGGACAACAACTTGTGGAGGAATGCATCTAGTTTAAATGATCTTGTGTCGCACCACTTGATTTCGGCAAGAGTCCAATCAGAGAAAATGAGCATGACTAGAGCTATCGCATCAAGAGCAATACCTCCCAAAAGAAGGAAGTAAGTAATTTCCACATCGATTCCCAGGAGGTGATGCTTTTTCAATCGATTGAATAGGAAGAACGCCATTACAATGTTTGTGAAGGCTATGAAGCGGAAAATGTAGCTCCAATTCGAACGTATTGCTAATGCTTTTGTGTGGAGCACCTCGTACATGAAATGTAGTTCAACTGATATCACCCTCAATGCATCCATTGCAGAAACTTTGTGAAAATATCTGCGGCTTATTGCACGTTGTCGACCTATGTAGAGGAAATCTACGAGGAAGACCTTGAAAATTTGAAAGAAATAGTAAGCATGCTTTACCACAATGCTCTCGACAAGCATTGCTTCTTCTTCTTCCTTCGCTTGAACATTGAGTTCTTCAATCAACTCGTTATCTGCATCATCCGATATCATGTGCTGTGAGTACACCCATTCCCTGAGCCTCGGGTGGCTTGAGAGATTAAGCGCCAATGTTCTCTCCGCATTTTTTGTGATTGCAGCAAGAAATACCAACATCGTTGGGATCACCATCGACTTGTCGTTGGGAAATATCTGCACAAAGATATAGATGGCGGCACTAATTTGGAAGATGAGACCAAGCAGGTGCCGTGGCCACAGTGAACTATCCTCCACAGAAAAGGCAACAATGGTGTCTGGACCGCCAAGATGCAATAAGAGAAATGAGCCCCAAAATGCCTGAAGTGCTCCGTCTACTTCAGCTGCACAAGCGCATGAATTGCCTTGGTTGTTAGAGATGACCCCGATTGCAAATGCAGCTACCCAGTCGGCCATCAAATAGGTCAACCACAAAAGCGAAACAATGTGATGGTTTGCTATTTTCTTTCTAAGGGGTGCAAACAGAATGAGAAAGACTTGAAGCGAGAGGCTTAGTATGACGAAACCTCGAATGTTCCATTCGTTCCATATAACCCAAAAGGAGCTAAACATGTTTTTGGTTAGTCTCTTCTCTCAAATATAATTTCGGGGCAACAAGATGTATAGGAGGAATGGTGAGGAATGTATATATGCATGTTAAAATGGTTCCATGTTTATGGTATCCAATCAAAAACCAAGAAGGAAGAGTAATAATGAACCAACTATTTCCCGTACAAAATGAAGCCCGGGATAGATCCAACTATGAGTTGATTTAACCACTAGTGGAGTAAATTAAATGTTTACGCTGGGTCATGTGTCCCCGAAAGTGGACGACACCATTAGGTTATTAATTGCTAAATCCGTCCATTATTAGGTGCTTCACAAGGCATTTTAGCAATATATATATGGTACTCCACAAGACAATGAGAATGTCATTCACTCAATTTTGATCTTGATTCAACCAATGATAAAAATTCACCATAAAGTTTGCTTTAGCCAAAGAAATGGGAAAACAAAATTGTAAGCGAGAACCATATTGGAGTTAAAATAAGTAGGTCGCTCGAAAAAGGCGTCTCCCACCAAATCAAGTGGCCATTGGTTTTCAATAAATCAGGAATCTCTCTTTGTAAACATATTTTTTTCTTATTTTTTCTTGATCATTGATTTCTACAACCTGAAATCGTTCCCTTACTTTCTTTTTCTTTATAACTAGACAAGATTAGCTGTTATAAAATTAAAATTTATAGGAAGAATATAAAAATTTTAGTTAATATCGCACGGGCTCAATTTGACAAAACAAAATGAAGAGACAATCTGTGCATTAAGACACTGACGTGGCTCTACATCCTACCAAATTTGATTTGTGCAAGTTCAGAACATTGCGAGGAGACTGAAGAAAATGAGTCGGGCTAAGGATTGTAGCATCGCTTTATTCGACGGTTGCTTCTGGATACAAATTCATGACTCGAAACAATAAGCATCACCCACCTAATATATTTCTTCATGCATGAGATATTGTCAATAAGCAATAATTTTGACCCAATTCCATGGGCGACAAATCTTACATTGTTCTAGACAATGAACCTAAATATAAAGAGGGAAAAAGGTGAGAAATAGGAAAGAAAAAAACATATTGCCCTACATTGACAAAAGGTAAAAGGATGAGAAAAGAGAACCCCTTCATATGGACAAAACTCATCGAGTTCATCCCACCCCAACATCGTTGGGATCACCATCGACTTGTCGTTGGGAAATATCTGCACAAAGATATAGATGGCGGCACTAATTTGGAAGATGAGACCGAGCAGGTGCCGTGGCCACAGTGAACTATCCTTCACAGAAAAGGCAACAATGGTGTTTGGACCGCCAAGATGCAATAAGAGAAATGAGCCCCAAAATGTTTGAAGTGCTCCGTCTACTTCAGCTGCACAAGCGCATGAATTGCCTTGGTTGTTAGAGATGACCCCGATTGCAAATGCAGCTACCCAGTCGGCCATCAAATAGGTCAACCACAAAAGCGAAACAATGTGATGGTTTGCTATTTTCTTTCTAAGGGGTGCAAACAAAATGAGAAGACCTGAAGCGAGAGGCTTAGTATGACGAAACCTCGAATGTTCCATTCGTTCCATATATCCCAAATGGAGCTAAACATGTTTTTGGTTAGTCTCTTCTCTCAAATATAATTTCGAGGCAACAAGATGTATAGGAGGAATGGTGAGGAATGTATATATGCATGTTAAAATGGTTCCATGTTTATGGTATCCAGTCAAAAACCAAGAAGGAAGAATAATCATGACCCAACTATTTCCCGTACAAAATGAAGCCCGGGATAGATCCAACTATGAGTTGATTTAACCACTAGTGGAGTAAATTAAATGTTTACGCTGGGTCATGTGTCCCCGAAAGTGGACGACACAATTAGGTTATTAATTGCTAAACCCGTCCATTATTAGGTACTTCACAAGGCATTTTAGCAATATATATATATATGGTACTCCACAAGACAATGAGAATGTCATTCACTCAATTTTGATCTTGATTCAACCAATGATAAAAATTCACCATAAAGTTTGCTTTAGCCAAAGAAATGGGAAAAAAAATTGTAAGCGAGAGCCATATTGGAGTTAAAATAAGTAGGACGCTCGAAAAGGCGTCTCCCACCAAAGCAAGTGGCCATCGGTTTTCAATAAATCAGGAATCTTTCTTTGTAAACATATATTTTTTTCTTTTTTTTTTCTTGATCATTGATTTCTACAACCTGGAATTGTTCCTTTACTTTCTTTTTCTTTATAACTAGACAAGATTAGCTGTTATAAAATTAAAATTTATAGGAAGAATATAAAAAATTTTAGTTAATATCGCACGGGCTCAATTTGACAAAACAAAATGAAGAGACAATCTGTGCATTAAGACACTGACGTGGCTCTACATTCTACCAAATTTGATTTTATGCAAGTTCAGAACATTGCGGGGAGACTGAAGAAAATGAGTCGGGCTAAGGATTATAGCATCGCTTTATTCGACGGTTGCTTCTGGATACAAATTCATGACTCGAAACAATAAGCATCACCCACCTAATATATTTCTTCATGCATGAGATATTGTCAATAAGCAATAATTTTGACCCAATTCCATGGGCAACAAATCTTACATTGTTCTAGACAATGAACCTAAATATAAAGAGGGAAAAAGGTGAGAAAGAGGAAAGAAAAACATATTGCCCTACATTGACAAAAGGTAAAAGGATGAGAAAAGAGAACCCCTTCATATGGACAAAACTCATCGAGTTCATCCCATGCCAACTTTTAAAAAGATCATAACAAAGATAAAGAGAGATTCCTGATTTGTGGAGAACCTGTTGCCACTTGCTTTGATGGGATTCAGACATGCCTTTTTGGCTTATATCATCCACATGAAAGGGAAAGTAAACTTTTGGCTGAAGTAAACTTTTGAGTGGAATTCTGTCAATGGTTGAATCAAGATCAAAATTGAGTGAAAGCCTTTCATTAAGAGCGCATTATCATCATCTTGTGAAGTACATAATAATTGAGTGAAATGATATTATTCTTATATCTGTTGAAATATGTGGTTCACGTTTTCCATTGTCTTTGAAAGCACATTGTCATTGTCATAATTATATGCGGAATGATTAGTTCATTATTTCTTTTACCTTCTTGGATTTATGAATTTGTACATTCTTCTGACGTATAAGTCAGGCAGCATCTCAACATGTATATATGCACATTTTGCTGTAATTTCGTTAAATCAACTAACGTTCAACATCACGCATCATTGAAATCTGCTGATAGGACACCGATCTCATAAAATTATTGTCTGATGGAGAAAATCTTACTAGTTTCATGCATGTAGCCATTTACTTGAACTGAAAAATAAATGTGCAAATACCATCTCTACACGTAGTACTCTATTCAGGTAGATAATTTTCCTTCTATGTTCAGTTACCTTAAACAGAATTTTCATCAATGTAATCCTTGTCAGCTAATCTTGTCTAGTTTGGGCTATGATAATCAATAATCGAGAAAATAAGAAGATAAGATAGATTCCTGGTTTGTGAAAACCTTTAGCCACTTGCTTTGGTGGGAGAGAGACGTGCCTTTTGGAGCATCCCACTCGTATAAAGTCAATTTGGCTTTTGCCTTCTTCCTCTTTTCTTTGGCTAAAGCACACTTTTGGTGAACTTTTGTCCCGCGAAGCAAGATCATAATGAAGGGTTTAGCAATTAATAACCTAATGGCGTTTTCCACTTTTGTGGACCCACGACCCAATGTAAACATTCAATTTAATCCACTAGTAGTTAAACCAACTCAAGTTAGATAAATCTCGAGCTCCATTTCATTCACGGAATGATTGGTTTACGATTTTTGCACTTTTAGGTTTTTGCATAAAAACTATCTTTTGACAAACAAGGGACCGTCTCAATTTGTATATGTACATTCCTTGCTATTCCTCCCCTGCTATTCTTACTGAAATTATATTGCAAGGAGCGATCAAATTCAAACCTAGCATAGACATGGGCTTTAACTTCATTGCGGATCTATGGAACAAATGGAACATTTAAGGCCTCGTCATCCTTGTCTAAATATTTAAGCTAAAAATATTTAAGTATTACACTCCACTCTACGCTTAGTTGTAAATTTCTACTTCAGGACTTCCTTGTAATGTCTGCAAAGACTGTTTGCTTGATGCATGTAAACTCTCCTGCTGGATAGTTGAGAGGATAGTTTTGTTGCAATCAAAATTGTACTGGAAAGGGAAAATAAAATTTTAAGTAAAAACATGGCATTTAGCTCATTTTTCTCTACGGTACAAATGGATCATCTAAGGTTTTATCATACTGAATTCTTCTAGTCTTTCTCTTTCTATTTGTTCCGTTAGAAGGAAAATAGTGAATCAATGCATCGTTTTCCTCTTGCAATTGACTTATTTGATGGCTATAGTTTTTTCCACAAAAAAATAAAATAAAAGCAAAATGAATATCTTGTGCGATCATCATTTAATCTACCAAATATTAATATTTTTGTTTTTTTTTTATACGGAGGATCCGGTCTAGCTCACCTTTGGGAGCACAGACCGACTATACCTCAGGGGAGACTGGCCTAGCAACCCACCGCCGGGGCCCCTCGCTTAAATCACGGAATTACTTTGAGAGTCGTGAACGACTTAGGGAGTTGAACCCCTAACTTGGTGGCCAAATCAGGGGGTATGCCTCAACCAGCACAGCCATGCGTGGGTGGGTGCCAAATATTAATATCAATAAATGGTTTCATGAACAAACCACTTTTTCTAAGTTACCTTTTGCTTGGCGGCCCTTGCCAGCACTTCTGGGAAGATGATTTTGTTAATTCTCATCTGTTGGGTGTTGTATGATTTTGCTATCAATCTAAATGTACTGATATTTTGCAAAACTGTTGAGTTCTTCAACTAGGTTGATCTACCTTGGATCAATGTAAATAATTGGATATATAGATGAGAGTAATCTATTTATAATGATAATTTGAGCCATCTTATTTGTCAATTTTTTATACTCAAAAGGATGAGAAAATGCACCTAGTGTGATTATCTTCTTTGAATGTAACCTTACGTAATTATAAATTTGGAACCTTTACCAGATTCCAGGCATGACAATCTGGCAAGAAAAAGAAGTCACATCTACTTGAACACTACGTTCAAGACATAAACAGATGATGGATCATGAGGAGATGATAGCATGTCGCATTCACACATACGAAAGGTCCGCTGTTGGCCAAGCAATTACCGAGAATCCCTCACTATCTGACAAAGCGCACAAGATCCAAAGAGGTAATGGCCATTCTTTTTAAAGTCGTGGTCTTTTTTTATGTATTCTATGGACTAATTGTGGACAGAATCTCTTAAAGTAGATAGTGGGGGAAAAAGTAGACCTACTTGACTTCGTGAAAACCTTTTTAAAAGAACTTTATGGACCAATTGTCCAATGGGAAAAAATAAAAATAAAGGTCCATCTTGCCCAAATAATACATAAACCTTGACTCAATCAAGACTTAGTCATTGCTCTAAACTACTATATTCTGAGATACTCTTCATTAAAATATAGTTGTATTTTCATTTATAAGGCATTATTTATTCTCTGTTACATGGTTTTATGTCATATAGTTATGTGTTGTATGGCTGAAAAATTAATTGTATGTATTCCAAACTAA
The DNA here is from genome assembly GCA_014182715.1 of Eucalyptus cloeziana. NCBI lineage: Eukaryota > Viridiplantae > Streptophyta > Magnoliopsida > Myrtales > Myrtaceae > Eucalyptus > Eucalyptus cloeziana. The sequence continues at coordinate 2,414,842 of CM024634.1, read as the reverse complement.
ATTGTAATCAATACCCACATACTCAACTCTAAGTAAGAGATCAGCAATCCAAACATTCATTATGTTTGTGAATGTCATACTTTCAAAAAGATAGCATGGAAGTATGCATGGCAAAAGATCAAAATGCAAGGACTCGTCTAGCAATAGTAAATGACGATGATGTAAAAAGTGATTGAAATAATGTTGTTATATCATATCATTTAACTTGACACCAATGAGAATCAAGGATTTGATTCCATTTGTAGTCGGGTCATATTACAAATCATTTATGCTATAAACAAAATGTGAATCTTAATTAGATGTCCCTCTATTTTTATGCGGTCCCCTTTACCATACTTTTTCAAAAGAAGAAACTATCATTTTTTTTTGTATAACTATTTTTGCCCAAGCTCTCGACAGTGAATGGTATAGTAGATTAAACGGAAAAATAAAGGAAAATCGAGAACTAGACATTTTCAACTTCCTAGAAACACAAGGAAACCAGAGATAACAATAATACAAAAAGATGAAGAAGTGTTTTGTCTCGTTCGGGCATGGTGGACAAAGTTTATGCCTATTAAACTACCTAATTTGATTAGATTTCACTAAGAGCATAAGTGTTGAATCGTAAGCCAACTAATTGATTGAATTGTTCATTTTCATTCTAAAAATCCCATGTTAAAATTTGAGGATGTGATTGCATTTCATGTTTTTTCTCATGAGACTTACTATCTTGAAAGATAGAATTCACTTCTCAAAGGGTTAAAAGAGTTGAAGAAGAGAATATCTTCCGTTAACAGTGCTTCAAAATTTGTCTCATCAATAGTGCATTCAACAACCTCCTCATTGGATTTATGCTTGTTTGGTCTTTTTTTATCTCTTACTAGACATTGACAAAAAAAAAATGAAGAATAAGCACAAGCTAATCCGATTTACAACCAACCTCATATCTCACATTAGTTCAAGCAAAAAGAAGTCATATCTATTGGAGCACTACATCTGGGAAATAAACATATGGTGGAGCATGAGAAGATGATAGCATGTCACGTTCACACACAAGAAAGGTCCCCTGTTGGCCAAGCAATTACTGAGAATCCCTCTTTATCCGACAAAACACGTAAAATCCAAAGAGGAAGTAGCCATTCTATAGAAAGTCTTGGTCTTTCTTAAAGTACTTAATGGACTAACTGTAGACATAATTGTCGAAAGAGGAAAAAAAAAGGTCTATCCTGCCCAAATAATACATAAACCTTGACTTGATTAGCACTTAGCAATGACTACTAGTATATTATAAGATACTCTTCATTAATTCAATGCAGCAAATATATTTGCATTCTCATTTATAAGACATTATATATTCTCTATCACATGGTTTCATGTAATATAGTTATGTGTTGTAAGGCCAAAAAATTAATTGTATGTATTCCAAACTAAATTGTAATCAATGCCCACATACTCAACTCCTAGTAAGAGATCGGCAACCTAAACATTTATTATGTTTGCGAATGCCATATGTTCAAAAAGATAGCGTGGAAGTATGCATGGCAAAAAAACATATGCAAGGACTCGCCTGGCCATAGCAAATGACGATGCTGCAGGAAAGCGATTAACATATTGTTGTTGTGTCATATCATTTAACTTGTCATTAATGAGAATTAAGGATTTGATTCCATTTGTAGTCTTGTCATATCAAAAATCATTTAGGCTATAAACAAAAGGTGGGTCTTAATTAGATGTCCCTCTATTTTTATGCAGTCCTATTTGTCATACTTTTTCAAAAGAAGAAACTATCATTTTTTATAACTATTTTTGCCCAAGCTCTTGACAGTGAATGATATAACAAATGAAAAGGACGAATAAGGGAAATTAAGAACTAGACATTTTCAACTTCTAAGAAACACAAGAAGACCGGAGATAACAAAAATGCAAAAAGATGAAGAAGTTTTTTGTCTCATTAAGGCACGGTGGACAAAGTTTATGCCTATTAAATTGCCTAATTTGATTAGATTTCACTAAGAGCATAAGTTGTTGAATTGTAAGCCAACTAATTGGTAGAGTCATTCATTCTCATTCTAAAAATTCCATGTTGAAATTTGAGGATGTGATCGCCTTTCATGCTTTTCTCATGACAATTGCCATCTTGAAAATAGAATTCACTGCTCAAAGAGTTAAGAGAGTTGAAGGGGAGAATATCTTCCATTGAGAGTGCTTCCAAATTCGTCTCATCAATAGTGCATTCAACTACGTCCTCATTGGATTTATACTTGTCTAGTCTCTTTTATCTCTCATTGAATATTGACCAAAAAATGAAAAATACACATGAGATGATAGCATGGCACGTTCACACGTACGAAAGGTCCCCTGTTGGCCAAACAATTACCCAGAATTTCTCATTATCTGACAAAACACATAAGATCCAAAGAGGTAGTGGCCATTCTCCTAAAACTCTTTAGTCTTTTTTAAAGTACTTTATGGACTCATTATGGACAGAATCTCTTAAAGTAGATAGTGGGGGAAAAGAAGACCTACTTGACTTCATAGAAACCTTTTTAAAGGAACTTCATGGACTAATTGTCGAAAAATGGGGGAAAAATGTCCATCCTACCCAAATGATACATAAACCTTGACTCGATCAATAATTAGGGATGGCTCTAAACTAGTATATTCTTAGATTCTCTTCATCAATTCAATGAATAAAATATAGTTGCATTTTCATGTATAATACATTATATCTACTCTATCATATGGTTTTATGTAATATATTTATGCATTGTAGGGCCAAAAAATTAATTCTACGTATTTCAAACTAAATCATAATCAATACCCACATACACAACTCCATGTAAGAGATCGGCAATCTCTTACATTGACAGTGCTTCCAAATTCGTCTCATCAATAGTGCATTCAACTACGTCCTCATTGGATTTCTACTTGTCTAGTCTCTTTTATCTCTCATTGACTATTGACGAAAAAATGAAAAATACACATGAGATGATAGCATCTCACGTTCACACGTACCAAAGGTCCCATGTTGGCCAAATAATTACCCAGAATCTCTCACCATCTGACAAAATACATAAGATCCAAAGAGGTAGTGGCCATTCTCCTAAAACTCTTTAGTCATTTTTAAAGTACTTTATGGACTCATTGTGGACAGAATCTCTTAAAGTAGATAGTGGGGGAAAAGAATACCTACTTGACTTTATGGAAACCTTTTTAAAGGAATTTCATCGACTAATTGTCGAAAAATAGGGGAAAAAGGTCCATCCTACCCAAATAATACATAAATCTTGACTCGATCAATAATTAGCGATGGCTCTAAACTAGTATATTCTTAGATTCTCCTCATCAATTCAATGTATAAAATATAGTTGCATTTTCATTTATAAGACATTATATATACTCTGTCATATGGTTTTATGTAATATATTTATGCGTTGTAGGGCCAAAAAATTAATTCTATGTATTTCAAACTAAATCATAATCAATACCCACATACGCAACTCCATGTAAGAGATCGGCAATCTCTTACATTGACAGTGCTTCCAAATTCGTCTCATCAATAGTGCATTCAAGTACGTCCTCATTGGATTTATACTTGTCTAGTCTCTTTTATCTCTCATTGAATATTGACCAAAAATTGAAAAATACACATGAGATGATAGCATGTCACGTTCACACGTACGAAAGGTCCCCTGTTGGCCAAATAATTACCCAGAATCTCTCATCATCTGACAAAACACATAAGATCCAAAGAGGTAGTGGCCATTCTCCTAAAACTCTTTAGTCTTTTTTAAAGTACTTTATGGACTCATTGTCGACAGAATCTCTTAAAGTAGATAGTGGGGGAAAAGAAGACCTACTTGACTTTATGGAAACCTTTTTAAAGGAATTTCATGGACTAATTGTCGAAAAATGGGGAAAAAAGGTCCATCATACCCAAATAATATATAAACCTTGACTCGATCAATAATTAGTGATGGCTTTAAACTAGTATATTCTTAGATACTCTTCATCAAATCAATGTATAAACTATAGTTGCATTTTCATTTATAAGACATTATATATACTCTGTTATATGGTTTTATGTAATATATTTATCCGTTGTAGGGCCAAAAAATTATTTCTATGTATTTCAAATTAAATCGTAATCAATACCCACATACGCAACTCCATGTAAGAGATCGGCAATCTCTTACATTGAGAGTGCTTCCAAATTCGTCTCATCAATAGTGCATTCAACTATGTCCTCATTGGATTTATCCTTCTCTAGTCTCTTTTATCTCTCACTAAATATTGACGAAAAAATGAAAAATAAACATGAGATGATAGCATGTCACGTTCACACGTACCAAAGGCCCCATGTTGGCCAAATAATTACCCAGAATCTCTCATCATCTGACAAAACACATAAGATCCAAAGAGGTAGTGGCCATTCTCCTAAAACTCTTTAGTCTTTTTTAAAGTACTTTATGGACTCATTGTCGACAGAATCTCTTAAAGTAGATAGTGGGGGAAAAGAAGACCTACTTGACTTTATGGAAACCTTTTTAAAGGAATTTCATGGACTAATTATCGAAAAATGGGGGAAAAATGTCCATCCTACCCAAATAATACATAAACCTTGACTAGATAAATAATTAGCGATGGCTCTCAACTAGTATATTCTTAGATTCTCTTCATCAATTCAAGTATAAAATATAGTTGCATTTTCATTTATAAGACATTATATATACTCTGTTATATGGTTTTATGTAATATATTTATGCGTTGCAAAGCAAAAAAATATTTCTATGTATTTCAAATTAAATCGTAATCAATACCCACATACGCAACTCCATGTAAGAGATCGGCAATCTCTTACATTGACAGTGCTTCCAAATTCGTCTCATCAATAGTGCATTCAACTACGGCCTCATTAGATTTATACTTCTCTAGTCTCTTTTATCTCTCATTAAATATTGACCAAAAAATGAAAAATACACATGAGATGATAGAATGTCACGTTCAAACGTACCAAAGGTCTCATGTTGGCCAAATAATTACCCATAATCTCTCATCATCTGACGAAACACATAAGATCCAAAGAGGTAGTGGCCATTCTCCTAAAACTCTTTAGTCTTTTTTCAAGTACTTTCTGGACTCATTGTGGACAGAATCTCTTAACGTAGATAGTGGGGGAAACGAAGACCTACTTGACTTTATGGAAACCTTTTTAAAGGAATTTCAAGGACTAATTGTCGAAAAATGGGGGAAAAATGTGCATCCTACCCAAATAATACATAAACCTTGACTCGATCAATAATTAGGGATGGCTCTAAACTAGTATATTCTTAGATTTTGTTCATCAATTCAATGAATAAAATATAGTTGCATTTTCATTTATAATATATTATATCTACTCTATCATATCGTTTTATGTAAAATATTTATGCATTGTAGGGGCAAAAAATTAATTCTATGTATTTCAAACTAAATCATAATCAATACCCACATACGCATCTCCATGTAAGAGATCGGCAATCTCTTACAATGACAGTGATTTCAAATTCGTCTCATCAATAGTGCATTCAACTACGTCCTCATTGGATTTCTACTTGTCTAGTTTCTTTTTTCTCTCATTGAATATTGACGAAAAAATGAAAAATACACATGAGATGATAGCATGTCACGTTCACACGTACCAAAGGTCCCATGTTGGCCAAATAATTACCCAGAATCTCTCATCATCTGACAAAACACATAAGATCCAAAGAGGTAGTGGCCATTCTCCTAAAACTCTTTAGTCTTTTTTAAAGTACTTTATGGTCTCATTGTCGACAGAATCTCTTAAAGTAGATAGTGGGGGAAAAGAAGACCTACTTGACTTTATGGAAACTTTTTTAAAGGAATTTCATGGACTAATTGTCGAAAAATGGGGGAAAAATGTCCATCATACCCAAATAATACATAAACCTTGACTCGATCAATAATTAGTGATGGCTTTAAACTAGTATATTCTTAGATACTCTTCATCAAATCAATGTATAAAATATAGTTGCATTTTCATTTATAAGACATTATATATACTCTGTTATATGGTTTTATGTAATATATTTATGCGTTGTAGGGCCAAAAAAATTATTTCAATGTATTTCAAATTAAATAGTGATCAATACCCACATATGCAACTCCATGTAAGAGATCAGCAATCTCGTACATTGACAGTGCTTCAAAATTCGTCTCATCAATAGTGCATTCAACTACGTCCTCATTGGATTTATACTTCTCTAGTCTCTTTTATCTCACATTAAATATTGACCAAAAAATGAAAAATACTCATGAGATGATAGCATGTCACGTTCAAACGTACCAAAGGTGCCATGCTGGCCAAATAATTACCCATAATCTCTCATCATCTGACAAAACACATAAGATCCAAAGAGGTAGTGGCCATTCTCCTAAAAGTCTTTAGTCTTTTTTCAAGTGCTTTATGGACTCAATGTGGACAGAATCTCTTAAAGTAGATAGTGGGGGAAAAGAAGACCTACTTGACTTTATGGAAACCTTTTTAAAGGAATTTCATGGACTAATTGTCAAAAAATGGGGAAAAAATGTCCATCCTACCCAAATAATACATAAACCTTGACTAGATAAATAATTAGCGATGGCTCTCAACTAGTATATTCTTAGATTCTCTTCATCAATTCAAGTATAAAATATAGTTGCATTTTCATTTATAATACATTATATATACTCTGTCATAAGGTTTTATGTAATATATTTATGCGTTGTAGGGCGAAAAAATTAATTCTATGTATTTCAAACTAAATCGTAATCAATACCCACATACGCAACTCCATGTAAGAGATCGGCAATCTCTTACATTGACAGTGCTTTCAAATTCGTCTCATCAATAGTGCATTCAACTACGTCCTCATTGGATTTCTACTTGTCTAGTTTCTTTTATCTCTCATTGAATATTGACGAAAAAATGAAAAATACACATGAGATGATAGCATGTCACGTTCAGACGTACCAAAAGTCCCATGTTGGCCAAATAATTACCTAGAATCTCTCATCATCTGACAAAACACATAAGATCCAAAGAGGTAGTGGCCATTCTCCTAAAACTCTTTAGTCTTTTTTAAAGTACTTTATGGACTCATTGTCGACAGAATCTCTTAAAGTAGATAGTGGGGGAAAAGAAGACCTACTTGACTTTATGGAAACCTTTTTAAAGGAATTTCATGGACTAATTGTCGAAAAATAGGGGAAAAAGGTCCATCATACCCAAATAATACATAAATCTTGACTCGATCAATAATTACTGATGGCTTTAAACTAGTATATTCTTAGATACTCTTCATCAAATCAATGTATAAAATATAGTTGCATTTTCATTTATAAGACATTATATATACTCTGTTATATGGTTTTATGTAATATATTTATGCGTTGTAGGGCAAAAAAATTATTTCAATGTATTTCAAATTAAATAGTAATCAATACCCACATATGCAACTCCATGTAAGAGATCAACAATCTCGTACATTGACAGTGCTTCAAAATTCGTCTCATCAATAGTGCATTCAACTACGTCCTCATTGGATTTATACTTCTCTAGTCTCTTTTATCTCTCATTAAATATTGACCAAAAAATGAAAAATACTCATGAGATGATAGCATGTCACGTTCAAACGTAACAAAGGTCCAATGTTGGCCAAATAATTACCCATAATCTCTCATCATCTGACAAAACACTTAAGATCCAAAGAGGTAGTGGCCATTCTCCTAAAAGTCTTTAGTCATTTTTCAAGTGCTTTGTGGACTCAAAGTGGACAGAATCTCTTAAAGTAGATAGTGGGGGAAAAGAAGACCTACTTGACTTTATGGAAACCTTTTTAATGGAATTTCATGGACTAATTGTCAAAAAATGGGGGAAAAATGTCCATCCTACCCAAATAATACATAAACCTTGACTAGATAAATAATTAGCGATGCCTCTCAACTAGTATATTCTTAGATTCTCTTCATCAATTGAAGTATAAAATATAGTTGCATTTTCATTTATAAGACATTATATATACTCTGTCATATGGTTTTATGTAATATATCTATGCGTTGTAGGGCGAAAAAATTAATTCTATGTATTTCAAACTAAATCGTAATCAATACCCACATACGCAACTCCATGTAAGAGATCGGCAATCTCTTACATTGACAGTGCTTCCAAATTCATCTTATCAATAGTGTATTCAACTACGTCCTCATTGGATTTATACTTCTCTAGTCTCTTTTATGTCTCATTAAATATTGACGAAAAAATGAAAAATACACATGAGATGATAGCATGTCACGTTCAAACGTACCAAAGGTCCCATGTTGGCCAAATAATTACCCATAATCTCTCATCATCTGACAAAACACATAAGATCCAAAGAGGTAGTGGCCATTCTCCTAAAAGTCTTTAGTCTTTTTTCAAGTACTTTATGGACTCATTGTGGACAGAATCTCTTAAAGTAGATAGTGGGGGAACAGAAGACCTACTTGACTTTATGGAAACCTTTTTAAAGGAATTTCATGGACTAATTGTCGAAAAATGGGGGAAAAATGTGCATCCTACCCAAATAATACATAAACCTTGACTCAATCAATAATTAGGGATGGCTCTAAACTAGTATATTCTTAGATTCTCTTCATCAATTCAATGTATAAAATATAGTTGCATTTTCATTTATAATATATTATATCTACTCTATCATATGGTTTTATGTAATATATTTATGCATTGTAGGGCCAAAAAATTAATTCTATGTATTTCAAACTAAATCATAATCAATACCCACATACGCAACTCCATGTAAGAGATCGGCAATCTCTTACAATGACAGTGCTTTCAAATTCGTCTCATCAATAGTGCATTCAACTACGTCCTCATTGGATTTCTACTTGTCTAGTCTCTTTTATCTCTCATTGAATATTGACGAAAAAATGAAAAATACACATGAGATGATAGCATCTCACGTTCACACGTACCAAAGGTCCCATGTTGGCCAAATAATTACCCAGAATCTCTCATCATCTGACAAAACACATAAGATCCAAAGAGGTAGTGGCCATTCTCCTAAAACTCTTTAGTCTTTTTTCAAGTACTTTATGGACTCATTGTGGACAGAATCTCTTAAAGTAGATAGTGGGGGAAAAGAAGACCTACTTGACTTTATGGAAACCTTTTTAAAGGAATTTCATGGACTAATTGTCGAAAAATAGGGGAAAAAGGTCCATCATACCCAAATAATAGATAAACCTTGACTCGATCAATAATTAGTGATGCCTTTAAACTAGTATATTCTTAGATACTCTTCATCAAATCAATGTATAAAATATAGTTGTATTTTCATTTATAAGACATTATATATACTCTGTTATATGGTTTTATGTAATATATTTACGCGTTGCAAAGCAAAAAAATTATTTCTATGTATTTCAAATTAAATCGTAATCAATACCCACATACGCAACTCCATGTAAGAGATCGGCAATCTCTTACATTGACAGTGCTTCCAAATTCGTCTCATAAATAGTGCCTTCAACTACGTCCTCATTGGATTTATACTTCTCTAGTCTCTTTTATCTCTCATTGAATATTGACCGAAAAATGAAAAATACACATGAGATGATAGCATGTCACGTTCACACGTACGAAAGGTCCCACGTTGGCCAAATAATTACCCATAATCTCTCATCATCTGACAAAACACATAAGATCCAAAGAGGTAGTGGCCATTCTCCTAAAAGTCTTTAGTCTTTTTTCAAGTACTTTATGGACTCATTGTGGACAGAATCTCTTAAAGTAGATAGTGGGGGAAAGGAAGACCTACTTGACTTTATGGAAACCTTTTTAAAGGAATTTCATGGACTAATTGTCGAAAAATGGGGGAAAAATTTGCATCATACCCAAATAATACATAAACCTTGACTCGATCAATAATTAGGGATGGCTCTAAACTAGTATATTCTTAGATTCTGTTCATCAATTCAATGAATAAGATATAGTTGCATTTTCATTTATAATATATTATATCTACTCTATCATATGGTTTTATGTAAAATATTTATGCATTGTAGGGCCAAAAAATTAATTCTATGTATTTCAAACTAAATCATAATCAATACCCACATACACAACTCCATGTAAGAGATCGGCAATCTCTTACAATGACAGTGCTTTCAAATTCGTCTCATCAATAGTGCATTCAACTACGTCCTCATTGGATTTCTACTTGTCTAGTCTCTTTTATCTCTCATTGAATATTGACGAAAAAATGAAAAATACACAAGAGATGATAGCATCTCACGTTCACACGTACCAAAGGTCCCATGTTGGCCAAATAATTACCCATAATCTCTCATCATCTGACAAAACACATAGGATCCAAAGAGGTAGTGGCCATTCTCCTAAAACTCTTTAGTATTTTTTAAAGTACTTTATGGACTCATTGTGGACAGAATCTCTTAAAGTAGATAGTGGGGGAAAAGAATACCTACTTGACTTTGTGGAAACCTTTTCAAAGGAATTTCATGGACTAATTGTCGAAAAATGGGGGAAAAAGGTCCATCATACCCAAATAATACATAAACCTTGACTCGATCAATAATTAGTGATGGCTTTAAACTAGTATATTCTTAGATACTCTTCATCAAATCAATGTATAAAATATAGTTGCATTTTCATTTATAAGACATTATATATACTCTGTCATATGGTTTTATGTAATATATTTATGCGTTGTAGGGCCAAAAAATTATTTCTATGTATTTCAAATTAAATCGTAATCAATACCCACATACGCAACTCCATGTAAGAGATCGGCAATCTCTTACATTGACAGTGCTTCCAAATTCGTCTCATCAATAGTGCATTCAACTACGTCTTCAGTAGATTTATACTTCTCTAGTCTCTTTTATCTCTCATTAAATATTGACCAAAAAATGAAAAATACACATGAGATGATAGCATGTCACGTTCAAACGTACCAAAGGTCCCATGTTGGCCAAATAATTACCCATAATCTCTCATCATCTGACAAAACACATAAGATCCAAAGAGGTAGTGGCCATGCTCCTAAAAGTCTTTAGTCTTTTTTAAAGTTCTTTATGTACTCATTGTGGACAGAATCTCTTAAAGTAGATAGTGGGGGAAAAGAAGACCTACTTGACTTCATAGAAAGCTTTTTAAAGGAACATCATGGACTAATTGTCAAAAAATGGGGGAAAAAGGTCCATCCTACCCAAATAATACATAAACTTGACTCGATCAATAATTAGCGATGGCTCTAAACTAGTATATTCTTAGATTCTCTTCATCAATTCAATGTATAAAATATAATTGCATTTTCATTTATAAGACATTATATATACTCTGTCATATGGTTTTATGTAATATATTTATGCGTTGTAGGGCCAAAAAATTAATTCTGTGTATTTCAAACTAAATCGTAATCAATACCCACATACGCAATTCCATGTAAGAGATCGGCAATCTCTTACATTGACAGTGCTTCCAAATTCGTCTCATCAATAGTGCATTCAACTACGTTCTCATTGGATTTGTACTTCTCTAGTCTCTTTTATCTCTCATTGAATATTGACCAAAAAATGAAAAATACACATGAGATGATAGCATGTCACGTTCACACGTACGAAAGGTCCCATGTTGGCCAAATAATTACCCAGAATCTCTCATCATTTGACAAAACACATAAGATCCAAAGAGGTAGTGGCCATTCTCCTAAAAGTCTTTAGTCTTTTTTCAAGTACTTTATGGACTCATTGTGGACAGAATCTCTTAAAGTAGATAGTGGGGGAAAAGAAGACCTACTTGACTTCATGGAAACCTTTTTAAAGGAACTTCATGGACTAATTGTCGAAAAATAGGGGAAAAAGGTCCATCCTACCCAAATAATACATAAACCTTGACTCGATCAATAATTAACGATGACTCTAAACTAGTATATTCTTAGATTCTCTTCATCAATTCAATGTATAAAATATAGTTGCATTTTCATTTATAAGACATTATATATACTCTATCATATGGTTTTATGTAATATATTTATGCGTTGTAGGGCCAAAAAATTATTTCTATGTATTTCAAACTAAATCGTAATCAATACCCACATACGCAACTCCATGTAAGAGATCGGCATTCTCTTACATTGACAGTGCTTCGAAATTCGTCTCATCAATAGTGCATTCAACTACGTCACGTTCACACGTACGAAAGGTCCCATGTTGGCCAAATCATTACCCAGAATCTCTCATCATCTGATAAAACACATAAGATCCAAAGAGGTAGTGGCCATTCTCCTGAAAGTCTTTAGTCTTTTTTAAAGTACTTTATGGACTCATTGTGGACAGAATCTCTTAAGGTAGATAGTGGGGGAAAAGAAGACCTACTTGACTTCATGGAAACCTTTTTAAAGGAACTTCATGGACTAATTGTCGAAAAATGGGGGGAAAATGTCCATCCTACCCAAATACTACATAAACCTTGACTCGATCAATAATTAGCGATGGCTCTAAACTAGTATATTCTTAGATTCTCTTCATCAATTCAACGTATAAAATATAGTTGCATTTTCATTTTTAAGACATTATATATACTTTGTCATATGGTTTTATGTAATATATTTATGCATTTTAGGGCCAAAAAATTAATTCTCTGTATTTCAAACTAAATCGTAATGAATACCCACATACGCAACTCCATGTAAGAGATTGCCAGTCTCTTACATTGACAGTTCTTCCAAATTCTTCTCATCAATAGTGCATTCAACTACGTCCTCATTGGATTTATACTTGTCTAGTCTATTTTATCTCTCATTGAATATTGACCAAAAAATGAAAAATACACATGAGATGATAGCATGTCATGTTCACACGTACCAAAGGTCCCATGTTGGCCAAATAATTACCAAGAATCTCTCATCATTTGACAAAACACATAAGATCCAAAGAGGTAGTGGCCATTCTCCTAAAAGTCTTTAGTCTTTTTTCAAGTACTTTATGGACTCATTGTGGACAAAATCTCTTAAAGTAGATAGTGCGGGAAAAGAAGACCTACTTGACTTCATGGAAACCTTTTTAAAGGAACTTCATGGACTAATTGTCGAAAAATGGGGGAAAAAGTTCCATCCTGCCCAAATAATACATAAACCTTGACTCGATCAATAATTAGCGATGGCTCTAAACTAGTATATTCTTAGATTCTCTTCATCAAATCAATGCATAAAATATAGTTGCATTTTGATTTATAAGACATTATATATACTCTGTAATATGGTTTTATGTAATATATTTATGCGTTGTAGGGCCAAAAAATTAATTCTATGTATTTCAAACTAAATCATAATCAATACCCACATACACAACTCCATGTAAGAGATCGGCAATCTAAACATTCATTATTTTTGCGAATGCCTTATGTTAAAAAATATAGCTTGGAAGTATGCATAGCAAAGAACCTAAATGTGAGGACTTGCATAGCAATCGCAAATGACGAGATTGCAAGAAAGTGATTGAAATAATGTTGTTGTCATATCATTTAACTTGTCATTAACGAGAATCAAGGATTTGATTCCATTGGTGGTCCAGTCATATCAGAAATCATTTAGGCTATAAACAAAATGTGGATCTTAATTAATGTCCCTCTGTTTTTATGCAATCCTATTTGCTATACTTTTTTCAAAAAAAGAAACTATCATTCATTCATATATTAGATTTTGAAAATTGGTCGAGTTAATAAGATATTGCTTGTAGACATAGGTAAGGAGAGTCGGAGACACCTTGCATTGGTTAACATTTGTCCTCATTATGAATAAATTAGCTCGATGATCGTTCATGGTTTCGAGTAAATTAACGAGGCTTGGACTATGCAACACTCGTAGTCTTGCGGTAATTGTGGGAGTAAAAAAAGATATCACCACCGGGTCTAATCCACCTAGGAACTAGACCGGTCAATTCGATTCAAAGCCCAAGTATGCCGGTTCCCATTTCCACAAATTAACAATTCTCCCCACCTTAGAATGTCTACAAAGCATTGCTTTCTTGATGCTTGGAAAAACTCTTGATGGATAGTTGAATAACCAAAATTATACTAGGCTCCATTCGTTTCGCAGAAAATGTTGAGTTTCTAGAAAATATTTTCCAGGAAGTCATTTTTCGATGTTCGGATGAAATTTGAAAATGAAGTGGAAAATATTTTCCACTGTTTGGTAAGGAAAATATTTTCCTTCATATACTCTTTTTCATTTATTTTATATTTTGAAATGGATTTTTCATATTTTTTTAAAAATTGATTTCTAATTATTTTTTAAAATCTATTATTAATTTTTTTCATCTTTCTTTGTTTTCCATCTCCTTCTTTCTTGGCCAGTCGCTGGTCACGGCGATGGCCCATGACCGGCCGCCGTGAGCCTCGAGCTCGCGACGAGCACGAGGCTCGCCGCTCACCATATTGGCGAGCCCGAGCATTGAGCTCAAGGCTTGCCAAATCGACGAGTGTGAGCTTGAGATCAACAAGCTCGAGATTCAATTGGTGACAGCCGATGACTAGCCAAGAAAGAAGAATATGAGAAACAAAAAAAAAAAAGGAAATAGAAAAGAAAATAGAAATTAAAAATAATTCAATTTAAAAAATAAAAATAACAAAATAATTTGAATAAAAAAGAAAAAAAGAAGAAGAAAGGGGAGGAGGAAGTGAGGATTTGTAGAGATGTGAGATAAGAGAGATTAAGTGAGGAAAATGTTTTCCACTTTTCAAAAGTGAAAAACATTTTCCCATAATTTGCAAGAGTTTTTTTCTTCCATGGAAAACATTTTCCTCAAGAAATTCAATTTTCTGTGAAACGAACGCGGAAAATCTGAAAACGTTTTTCCAGAAACTATTTTCCGCAAAATGAACGGAGCCTTAGAGAGAAAAATTCAAACTAGGAAAAATATGGCATTTAATTTTATTTCGGGTCTGTGGAATATATGGAATATCCCATACTCTGTCATACTAAAACTCTTGTTTCAAGTCTTTTTCATTCAACTTGCACCCCTTTAAAAAAAAAGGCAAACTATTGTATCATTTTTCATTTGCGGTTGAGCTATTTGATGTCTATAGTTTTTCCAAAATCAAATTTAATATCTTGTGCAATCATTATTTAATCTGCCAAATGTAGAAAATAATAACCAATCTCACGAAGAAACATTTTTTTTTACGTTATCTTTCCCATTTAGTCATTGTTAATAGAAAAGAAAACAAGTTTAATATCAGAGCCTCAATTTTACAGCTAATCTCTTTTCATAAATGAATACAATGAAAATCGTTAGAGAAAAGAGACGGTTATTATATTTAAAAGAATAGATTTAGTTTCCCTACCGGTGAAGGAAAACAATAGGCTTAGTGACTTATATTGAGTCCACAACGACAATAAATGGTCTTGGCTCAATAATAGTAATAATGAAAGTATAGATTTATAGTAATGGATAACCAAAATGTAAGAAACAAACTTGATTTATTTTGCCACTTGATGTAATAATCTATATGTATGGCACTGATCCCTAAGGTCTTGGCTCTCGTTTTGTATAATTTATTAATAGATGTTACAAATTTTTGAGTTAAAATTCGATTAAAGTGGATGAGAAAGAATTTAGTTGGATAAATTCAATGCTAGTCAGATAAGACAGAAGAACTAGTTACTAAAATGATTTAGCTCATAAAATAATTGTAAAAAAGATCATGTCACTAGAAATTGTCTTTCTATGTTTTTCTTTTTCGATCGACGATTGTTTTAGAGTGGAAAAGCATGTCAAGAATGGAATCCCCTCCTTGCCTCTCATGGTTGGATGGAGTCAAAAATTGACAGGGCACAACGACCGATGTCTACATTAGTTAGTCACCTAGCAATTTTATTGTCTTGTAAGGGGTTGTTAGTGTGAAACCTGAGATCATATAACAAAAGAATAATGATGACCACTATTAACATGATTTGTCTATTGCAAGCTTGAGGAAGTATGTTTTCTTGGGCACATTGCTAAGAATATTTTACATGAATTGCCACATCATTAGGCTCGTTGACATTGATGTTCTTTCTCGTATACGACTCATCTTTAAATATTCAGATTGTCACATTTTCCACTCAATATGTGCATCGTGAATATAAAACCCCAAGGAGATGGTGATGGCCCCTTTGATAAAGAGACGGAATGGGAGTTCTTGTCTTCTTGTTTTGTCAGTTGTATGACATCAATTGTTAGGCGTCATACAAAAACATGCATTACGATAGGCTTATTGATCTGCAAAAGTACAAATTATTATAATATTTAATATTTTTTTATTATTTTAAATATGATCCCAATATTGTATTCTCAATAAATTTCCAATAAATATAAATTTATTGCTCAATTTATTACCCACGTGTATTACGTGATATTTGTCCGTTATTATATTACCATAATAGTCTTGATAAAAGATACCGGTAACGTAATAAACGGAATAAAAACATTAGGTCGTCTAGTTCAAACCCAATCAATACAGAAAAACACACCATCAGATTTGAGGGGTATTGGCTAGTAGAACAAGACGTACAGTTTCGATATTGCAGATCGATCGTGCTGTGTGGATCCATAAAAGGTTTTAAGGTTTTCCACTTCCAAATTTCATCAATGGCTGGAGGTATGTTGATCTTTACGTTTCCACAATTCGATCCCGAATTTTATATGAATTTATTAGTTATTGATAAATCGGGATCGTCAGGTTTTAGTTTATATTTAGTCTAACAGTTGATATCAGAGCATGTTTATTGCCTCTGCCTTGTTTTTCTTGGATTTTTGGTGTATTTGAGGGCATTTTGAGGATGAACAGTAATTCGGATTTTTTTGAGGCCAAGAAAGAAACTTGCCGATTCCGGGCAAAATCCGACGACCCACCTCTTGATTTCGGACCCATATGGTCGCACCACCATGAGGAACATTAGCCATGACTTTTTCTGGTATATCGGTGTTCACTAGAGGCTAATCGAGCGGCAGAAGTCATCGTGGTTAAGGATTGTGTTTTTGGAAATTTTCTTATGATTTGGGGTTAATTTCTTCGTCATTTTCGCCGTAATTTGAACCCATGTGGTCGTGCCGGCATGCTCTTCAAAACCTATTATTTATTTGTGTATAGGATGGGCTGCCGGAGAAGAAACAGTGGCGAAATTGCAGTTGAAAACGGCGAAAACCGGCGGAAAAGCTCCTGTGCGCGAGGGAAGAAGGTGTGTGGGCCCCACGCACGCACTGCAGTTGCAGGAGTGTGGAACCCACGCGCCATGCGCTCACACGCGTGCTCAAACGATGCGCACATGCGCCCGCGCGTTGCAGGCACGTGTCCGGGGCACGCGCCCACGGCGGATACAGGCGCGTGCCGAGCTTGACGTCCCCTTCCCGCGCGCTGTTATTACGCTTTTGCCCCTCTCTTTTTAAATTTTTACAATCCTGGCTTGGCCAATTTATTTGCTGTTCTGCCCTTGGTACATTTATTAATTATTATGTTATTTCATGCATTTTTTGTGAATATTTTATGCATGAAATTAAATGTCCAATGATCCATATATTTAATTAATTAGAGAGTAGCCACAGCATCTTTAATTAATTAAATTATATATTAAGAGCCTCCATATCATATTTATAAATGGACATTGATGGTTATTAATTATATTAATATGATGAATTTTATCCCACGGGAATTTTCATTATATTAATATGATTAATTAGGATGAAATATCATATTATTTTTTTTAATTTACCCACAGGGATTAAGAGAAGGTATATAATATGGTAGTTTCTTCATGAAGTAATTATGAATCTATTTAAATTAAAAACTTAGCCCATAGGCAGTTTTTATGTTATGTGATTCATATTCGTAACATGTTTACATTAGTAAAACATGATTTTATGTATATTATGCCTCAAATTTTGTGACATAAGTATGATTATTTGATATGCAGCTTTACAACCTGTGAATTTCTCTGAATTTAAGTTTGACGTTCCCGTATTGAATGGTGAGAACTATAAAGTTTGGAAGGAGTCAGTTCTTCTTCAATTGGGGTGGATGGACATTGACTATGCTATAAGGAAATATGAACCACCTGCTCCTACTGACTCGAGCACTACAGCTGAGATAGCCCTTTATGGGTGCGTTTGGTTCAGCATTTGGAAAGCTCATTGAGAAAATGCAAAGCAGTTTAGCCTAAAGGGCTTTGGGGGAAATGCAAAGACTGTTTGGTAAATTCTGCTTTGAAAAGCAACTTTGAGATGAATGTTGTTTGGTAGAAAACATATTTGCAAAGCCCCTTTGGTGATTAATCTACATATTTAAATTTTTATTTGTTTAAATTTTTAAAAAATAATGTTTGTGACTTTTTTAATTTATATTTGACAACCATATTAAAGATGTTGTGTAAATAATTTTATTAAAATTAAAATTCTTTTTTTACTAAAAAACATCAAATGGAAAAAATTTACGTACTCTATTTCTAAATTACAAGAAGAATACTTTCATTACAATAAAAATAGAATAACATATGCTTTGAGGAAAGAAGCTCATTATCTTTAAAAACCATAGAATTGCTTCGTATCATTGAGGTATAAACTTATTATGCAAGATCTAGAGGCGGGCACAAGTGAAAACAAAGAAGGTTGAAGATTTTGATTTACATCTAAACTATGAGAATCACTACATTTTGCATCGAGTGCTTTCGAGAAACCCTAGTTTGAGCAGTTCGCAAAATGAGTTAATGTTTTGATCCTCAGTGCCAGAACATGACCCCACGATTTTCCCTATGTAACTCTGGCGAAAACCTTTGGAAATTGGAGTTGCCATGGTTATAGTGGATCCTTTTGGCATGTTCTTCTTTTGCTTAGCATACTGAATCCAAACGTGCAATCAAAGCAATGGAATTAATTTGCAATTTTACTTGTCTGTAATGGGAGCTTCAACTATCAATTTGCGCAACCAACAATCTAAGATAGAGTGAAATCATACACAGGAGCAGAGTAACTCAAAAACCACACTAAACCACATTATTACGATCCATACTTAACTCTTGAATCTTAAATACAAATCCAAAGCTCAACTCATAAGGAAAACAAGGGCAAACAAAGCTATTCTCTGCACTGAGCAAGGAGCAGGTGCAATAATTGACATAGGGCTTCATTCCTCCTGGACTCGCAAACTACTCTGGACTCTGCCTCCGTGGACGAGGACAGGGACTTTCTGGTGAATAGGGTTGAGCCACAGAAGCAGAGCGCTCTTGTTGAGGATGCCTTCCTCGATGCAGTTGTAGGCTATGCCCTTGAGCTTCAATGCCCACTCCACCCTCCGCACGAAGGGGCTGACCTAGACATAAAAAACTCACCAAGAATAAATGGAGTCAAATAGTTAACAGTTGTTGAATATAACTGATACTATAGGTGAACTCAATTTCGTTAGTCGATCAGCTCTACAGCAGCAAATAATACGAGGATTCAACAGAGGAACACCCAACAAAAGCAATAAATAAAACAAAGAGAAATCTGACAATCGCAGAAAACTTAATTAAGTGGCCAAAAGAATACCGAAACGCCATGAATCTATGCTCTCATTCTGATTGAAAGCACACTTGCCACTGTAATTTTCTCGACCCCCCCCACACCCCACAACAAACCTAGATGATGCAGAATAAGCAAGGGGACAAAAGGTGAAATTCCAAGGAAGTCATGGCGATACAGTGTGTGTTTTGTTATGGAACAAGAAGCAACATTGAAGAAGACCACCATAATTACAACAAAACCTACTCATACAGACTCTTATGTGGATGGTGCTATAAAACATAAGCCTAGTGGTCTCTTTGCTTGGAAAAGAGTAGACTATCGGCGCTTGACCATATGTGGAGCTTCGCCCTCTTATCAAGCCACCATAACTTGTGGTCCATGACTCATAAGTCTGAATCGGTTCACTAGTAATGCAATGGGATTTCTTCAATTCACTAGGTAGCAGTAGCCTTCATGCTTTTCAATTCCTCACTATCCAACTAGAGAGATATTTCCTCCCATCTTAGATAGGGCAAGCCTGAATTTAACAGCTGCCAGTACCGAAAAGAGAGAACTATATGGAATCTCTCTTGCAAGAACAATGCATAAGGTCAATCTATGCCCTCACATTTGGAAACTAATCAAGTTCATCCCCACAAGATATCTATAAGCAAACACCCGCAACAGTGTTGCACGTGCAAATCTCTCACAAACAACATTTCTATTCAGATCAAGACCTCGACGCAATAGTATGTACTTGCAACAAGTTAGGAGATTTAACCAATAACCTGAGCTGATATCTAACCAAACCATCTGGGTTTGCCACCAAGAGAGAAAGAGAGAGAGACCTTTTCTGCGACAACGATGACAATCGATCCTTCTGCTCCCATGGCAGACGACGCAAGGGGTTCCGGCTTCTTTCGAGCCTCCCTGTGCACGTTTGATTGCGACCATCACAACCATGAAATGCTAGAATTAGTGCGAATTTAGGGCAGGAAGGTGGAACGCGTCATACAAAGAGGGTCACCTCGACAGACAAAAAGAGGAACTTGCCTCCGTCCTGACGACCCAAGAAGGCTTAGAGAGAGAAAGCATGGGCCTACGAAGGTTGCCTGAACCTCACTACCCACGAGCAGGGGAAAAACGTGCGAGGATGCAGGGAATCGAGCAGAGGCGATGGCCTGAGTGGTCGCGTCGGAGGGAGGGAGGAGTCGAATTGTGAGCTGCTGCGTCCTCCGTTTCAGAAGATCGAAATAGGAACAAACCCAGATGAGGAGAAGAATTGAGCGGAGGAAACAAACCCAGATGAGGAGAAGAATCAAGCGGAGGAAACAAACCCAGATTTTTCGTTGGCGGATTTGAAGTCGGCGTCGTCGTGGGACTCTCGAGAGAGTGAGCGTGAGGACTGGAGTGAGAGCATTTCTAGAGGAGCTGCAAGGAAAGCCCTTGGTTTTGTTCTTTTAGAAAGGGGTAAATTTAGGTTTCTGATGATTTTTTTAGGGTAAAAACGGAACTCCACAAAATTTTATTAATGGAGCCCTTCAGCATTCCGAAAATGTTAAAAGCTCAATGCTAGTCCCTACCAGCATTGAGCTTTCAGCATTCCCAAGGCCAATTTTCAACTCAAAGCTCATTAGAAAATGGTTGCCAAACACCCCATTTTTTTTCCCAAGGGGCTTTCAGACCTGAAGGGGCTTTTTAAATGCCCAACCAAACGCACCCTATAATTAATGAGAGCGGTCCAACCGTGTTTGTGCTATGTTTATAAGGGCTAAAATATCTCTTAGTATTCGTGGTTCGGTTGCTTAGCATAGCAATGCTAAGGTTAGAGGCCATAGATGCGTAGTTTGAGAGTTCTGAGAAGTCGCATGCCATGACCCTAATTATGAAGTTTTCATCATTGAAGCTCACTAGTGTTACAGGTGTGCGTGAGTACATCATGAAAATGAGGGATATTGCGGCTCAGCTTAAGAACCTTGAGGTTGAGATATCTGAATCATTTCTTGTGTATTATATTCTGAACACTCTCCCGTAACCGTATGCACCTATCAAGATCTCTTATAACACACATAATAATAAATGGTCAATTAATGAACTCATGACCATGTGTGTTCAAGAGGAAGAAAGACTGATTATGGAATTGGGAGAAAGTGTTCATTTGGCAACACAAGGAAAGAATAAGGGCCATGACAAGTATAAGGGAAAAGGTAAAATACCTCCCCAAGCTGACATTAAGAAAGAATCCAAATGTTTCTTCTCTTGTGTTTGTTATGAATCTAATATAGCTGATGTAAGTCACAACACTTGGTGGATTGATTATGGATCTACAATCCACATTTCAAATTCCTTACAGGGTTTTCAAACCACAGGAAGCTAGTGGGAAGTGAACAAAGCATCTATCCAGGAAACAAAATGTGTTTGATGTGGAAGCTATTGGGACATGTAGACTAGTTCTCAATAGTGGCTTTATTTTGAATTTGGAAAGGACCTTTTATGTTCCTAGTTTCTTTAGAAACTTAATTTCAGTTTCAAGACTTGTACCTTTGGGTAACTCTTTTAACTTTTCAGATTTGACATTTTGTTTATCATTCAACTCTGAAATTGTTGGGAGTGGTACTTTGTCTGATGATCTTTTTCGAATTAATTTACAAGACAATGCCTATTATGATGCGATGCATGTTCATGATAACGCTAGTATAAAACAATGTGTTGTGAAAGAACATTCCTCTATGTTGTGGCACCGGAGATTGGGACATATCTCCATAGAAAGAATTAGGCGATTAGTAAATGATGGAGTACTTAGTACTTTAGATTTTATTGATTGTGATACTTGTGTAGACTGCATAAAGAGAAAGCAGACCAACAAGACGAAGAAAGGTGCCAAGAGGAGTACGGAAATATTAGAAATCATACATACGGATATATGTAGTCTGGATATGGACTTGTGTGGTCAGAAATACTTCATCTATTTCATAGATGATTACTCACGTTACATGTATCTCTACTTGATCCATAATAAGTATGAAGCATTAGATGCCTTTAAGGTATTTAAGGCGGAAGTAGAGAAACAATACGGTAAGCAAATTAAGATCGTGAGGTCAGATAGAGGTGGAGAATTTTATGGTAGATACACTGAAGATGGACAAGCACCTGGTCCATTTGCAAAGTTTCTTCAAGAGCATGGGATAGTTGCCCAATATACTATGCCTGGTTCACCGGACCAAAACGGTGTA
Source organism: Eucalyptus cloeziana (assembly GCA_014182715.1). NCBI lineage: Eukaryota > Viridiplantae > Streptophyta > Magnoliopsida > Myrtales > Myrtaceae > Eucalyptus > Eucalyptus cloeziana. Next base: position 2,392,049 of record CM024634.1, on the reverse strand, counting down.
GCGGAAAGAAGAAACCGAACTTTATTGGACATGGTGCGGAGTATGCTTAGCGGCTCCAAACTTCCTAAGTCCTTGTGGACTGAAGCACTTAAGACGGCAGTGTACATATTAAATCGAGTTTCGACCAAGGCTGTCCCAAAGACACATTTTGAGTTATTTAAAGGTTGGAAACCGAGTTTGCAAGATGTACGCGTTTGGGGATGCCCATCTAAAGTGAGAGTTTACAATCCACAAGAAAAGAAGGTAGACCCAAAGACCATAACTGGGTATTTCATTGGATACGCCGAAAGGTCCAAGGGATACAGATTTTATTGTCCTTCTCACACCACTAGGATTGTGGAATCAAGAAATGCTAAATTTCTTGAAAATGACTTGATTAGTGGGAGCGATCGATCGAAGGACCTTGATCCTAAGAAAGATCATACAGACACTCAATCTTCCACCTCAAGTTTAAGGTTGGTTGTTCATGATGCCCTTTCAGTTAAACCGATTATTGAACAACCAATTGGTGAAATTCCACAACCTGCTGATATTGATCCAGTAGATCCAATTGTTCAGCAATTACCAGAAACTGTTGAACAACCAGTTGAGCAACACGCTCCTCAAAAGAGTGTTGATGCAACATTAAGAAGATCTGCTAGAATAAGGAAATCGACAATTCTTAGTGATTATATTGTGTATTTACAAGAGTCTGACTACAATATTGGAGCTGAGAATGATCTCGAAACGTTTTCACAAGCCATGGATAGTGATAAATCCAATTTGTGGTACAATGCCATGAAGGAAGAGATGAGTTCTATGGCATCTAACAAAGTTTGGGATTTGGTTGAGTTACCTGATGGTGCGAAGGCCGTTGGTTGTAAATGGGTCTTCAAAACAAAGAAGGATTCATTGGCTAACATTGAAAGTTATAAAGCTAGACTTGTTGCCAAAGGATTCACTCAAAAGGAATGAATCAATTATACGGAGACTTTTTCTCCTGTGTCTAAGAAAGATTCTCTTCGTATTGTTTTGACATTGGTTGCCCATTTTGATATGGAATTACATCAGATGGATGTGAAAACGGTGTTTCTCAATGGAGAACTAGAGGAGGAGGTTTACATGAAACAACCTGAAGGATTCCTCTCTAGTAAAGGTGAGAATTTGGTGTGCAAGCTTAAGAAATCTATATATGGCTTGAAACAAGCATCCCGCCAATGGTACTTAAGGTTCCATGATGTCATTTCTTCATTCGGTTTTGTAGAGAATGTCATGGATTAATATATATACCAGAAGGTTAGTTGGAGTAAAATTTGTTTTCTTGTACTATATGTGGATGATATTTTACTTGCAACCAATGATAAGGGGTTGCTACATAAGGTGAAACAATTTCTCTTTAAGAGTTTTGATATGAAGGATATGGGTGAGGCATCTTATGTCATTGGCATTAAGATCCATAGAGATAGACCTCGAGGAAATTTAGGACTATCTCAAGAAAGCTATATCAATAAGGTCCTAGAGAGATTTCGGATGAAAGATTGTTCACCGAGTATAGCACCCATTTTGAAGGGTGACAGGTTCAATTTGAACCAATGCCTGAAGAACGATCTAGAAAGGGAACAAATGAGCAACATTCCATATGCTTCTGCTGTCAGAAGCTTGATGTATGCTTAGGTTTGCACTTGACCTGACATCGCTTTTACTGTGGGAATGTTGGGAAGATATCAAAGTAATCCAGATTTAGACCACTAGAGAGTTGCAAAGAAAGTTATGAGATACCTTCAAGGTACCAAAGACTATATGCTTATGTATAGACGAACTGACAACCTGGAAGTAGTCGATTATTCGGATGCGGACTTCGCGGGCTGCGTTGATTCACAAAAATCAACATCTTGATACATTTTTATGTTAGCTGGCGGAGCCGTGTCATGGAGAAGTGCAAAGTAGACTTTGACTGCTACTTCCACTATGGAGACTGAGTTCGTTTCTTATTTTGAGGCTACCTCACATGGTATATGGTTAAAGAGTTTCATTTCTGGGCTTATAATTGTTGATTCAATTTCTAGGCCATTAAGAATGTATTGTGACAATTCAGCTGCGGTTTTTATGGCTAAAAATGCCAAAAGTGGCAGTCGAAGTAAGGATATTGACATTAAGTAATTAGCCATAAAGGAACGTGTTAAGGGGAACAAAGTGGTCATAGAACACATTAGCACTGGATTGGGGAAAAGTACCAAAAAAGTCCTAAACCTATTGCATTGGTACCAATTCAGTCCTAAATTTTTCAATTTGACCAATTCAGTCCTACACCTTTTGCTATTGGTACCAATTCAGTCCATCCAGCCAATTTTGGCTGGCTGACACGTGGGCGTCGGCGGTGGCCGACGCGACGTGGAATTTTTAATGATTTTTTCAAATTTTTTAATATTTTTAAATATTTTTAAATATTTTTTAATATTTTTTTCCTTTTTATTTTATTTTTCCTTTTTTTGGGCCTTCTTCTTAGCTTGGCCGACGAGCCTCCGATGAGGCTCGCCGGCCACTAGACGAGGGCCGCGAAGCCTCGCCCGCCACCGGCGAGGGTCGCGGCCTCGCCCAACCTCTCTTAGGGCCACCGACGAGGCGGCTTCGCTCGGATCCGGGCGAGCCGGCCTCGGCCGCGCCCGGGCAAGGCGGTTTAGCCCAAATTTGGGCGAGGCTAGCCTCGCTCGCGGCCTTGGGAGGCCGAGCGAGGGCCGCGACCCTCGCCGACGATCGGGCGGCCGCTCGGCCTCACCTAGGGCCATAGCCGAGGCTGGCCTCGCCTAGATCTGAGCGAAGCCGCCTCGCCGGCGGCCCTGGGAGAGGCCGGGCGAGGGCCGCGACCCTCGCCGGCGGCTGGCAAGGGCCGCTCGGCCTCGCCCAGTGGCGGCGAGCCTCACGAGGCTCGCCATCCACATTAGGAAGAAGGCCAAAAAAAGAGAAAAAGGAAAAAGAAAAGAAAAAGGAAAAATTATTTAAAAAAATTTAAAAATTCGAAAAATTCATTAAAAATTCCACGTCAGCATCCAGCCACCGACCGACGTCCACGTCAGCATCGGCTGGCCAAAATTGGCCGGATGGACTGAATTGGTCCAATTGAAAAGTTTAAGACTGAATTGGTACCAATGCAATAGGTTTATGACTTTTTTGGTACTTTTCCCCCACTGGATTGATGATAGCTGATTCTTTAACTAAAGGCATGCTATCAATGAGTTATAAGGATCATGTTTCTATAATGGGCATTGGTCCAATCATGTAAATTTTTATGAGACTTTTATTCATTTATAATGTTTTTCTCAATACATTGTATACATTAAGTTATTATGAGAAAAATAATTACGTTTGACCTAGAGTAAACATAAGGTTTATTCATTAAGTTATTTGATCACATATGGGCTGATGAAATACATTGTGATACACGAAAGATAATACTCGCTCTAAAAGGACTCATTGCCGTGATTCATGTGTTTTATTTCAGTATGAAGTTTTGTGGGTTTGGGTTAATAATTCATTTGAAAGAATATTAGGATCAAGTGGGAGAATATTATAATATTTAATATATTTTTATTATTCTAAATATGATCCCAATATTGTATTCTCAATAAATTCCCAATAAATGTATATATTTTATTGCCCAATTTATTACCCACGTGTATTATGTGATATTTGTCCCTTTTTGTATTACCATAATGGTCTTGATGGAAGATACTGATAACGTAATAAATGGAATAAAAAGTCAGGCCATCTAGTTCAAATCCAATCAATACAGAAAAACACACCATCAAGTTTGAGGGGTATTGGCTAGTAGAACAGGACGTACAGTTTCGATATTGCAGATTGATTGTGCTGTGTGGATCCATAAAAGGTTTTAAGGTTTTCCACTTCCAAATTTCATCAATGGCTGGAGATATGTTGATATTTACGTTTCCACAATTCGATCCCGAATTCTGTATAAATTTATCTGTTATTGATAAATCAGGATCGTCAAGTTTTAATCTATATTTAGTCTGACACGAATTCCAAACCCAATGAGGTTAAACTCCGGATCTGGATTACTATAATAAGTAAGACCGGTGGTTGATTTTATAATATGGTCTTTGTCCTTTGAGAAAGAGTGACGTATCGGGATTGGATTTGTGTTGTACCACATGATCAATTGAATTGCAATAAATCACACTCCAATAAAATCAACTTTACTGATGGGAAAAAAAAACTTATAATCTCAAAGGCATAATTTAACATGAAATTTTAATAATAGTGGTTATTGGTTGAAAACTTACCAGCCATCTATATGTACGCATTTCAAAGATTGTCATCATATTAATAGGGGCTAATACCACGAAAAAATCCCAAATCAATACATCTGTGATAAATTTACTACAAACTAATTTTTAGATGATAAAAAAATTCTAAATTGATATACACGTAATAAATTTACCGCAAATTAATTTTAGGTCTCGAAGTCCCTAAATTAATATACTTGTGACATATTTACATAAATAAAAGTTGTAAGTGTTTTTTTGTTTACTTTCCCGTCAAAAATTATAAGATTATGTAAATTTCAAAAAATTATGCAAAAAAATTACCAGTAACATTTCGCTGTTTCACAATTGTATAAAACTCCATTCCTAGTAGGAAAAAATCACTTAGGATGAAGTTACAAAAAAAGAATTTCCTTGCGAATTCTCCTTCTCCGAGATCAATGGTCAAACTTTTGATTAAGCAAGGATATAAACTTAATCGGGTGTCCGACAATGGATGAAGTTAAGAGATACTGCGTGAAGATGTGGACCTGAGTCGGTTCCCCACATGGATCGATTTTGTCCTCATTATGAATTAATTATCTCGATGGTGGTCCAGAGTAAATCAACGAGGTTTGAAATTTGAGGAAAATCACAGCCGGCCATTAGAATGTATGTGCGTCCTGTGTTCCAAGATTCGGTCAAACGATGATGCAACTTCCACTCTTTACAAGAGATAATAAATCTATATATGATATAGAGAGGGAGCAGGCGAGAAAATATAAGAAATAGCATATACTATATCGACGAAACTTATTCAGCACATGCAATCTTAAGTTACAAATTTTATATTATTCCTATAATTTTTCATTCTATGACAGCTTATAATGTCTAAATAAAAAAGAAAGAAATTAAGGGAACCAGTTCGGGTCGTAGAAATTCATAATTTAGAAATACTAAATAAATAAATAAAGATACGGGGAGATTTCTGCGGCGGAATATCTACCTGCTTTGGTGGGAGATACCATTTTGAAGCCTCCCACTTATGGTTACTCCACTTTGGCTACAGCTTATATCGGGAAGGTTTCCTTTTTTCCCATTTCTTTGGCTAAAGCACGCTTTTTGGGTGACTTTTGTCACGTGAAGCAAGATCATAATCGATGGATTTAACAATTAATAACCTGATACCGTCTTCCACTTTTATGGACACACGACCCAAAGTAAACATTTAATTTAATCCATTAGTAGTTAAACCACCTCATGTTGGATCTATTTTGGGCTCCATTTCATTTGCGAAATGGATAGTCCGCGATTGCTTAACCTTTTAGGATTTTTGCATAAGTACTGTATTCTAACAAGTAAAAGGAATCATCTCAACACACATACATTCCCCACTATTCCTCCTTTTACATTTTGTTATAGCCAAAATTATATTAGAGATTAGAGACAAGCGATCACATTCAAGCTAAGCAAAAAAACATGGTATGTAGCTCCATTTCAGATCTATGAAACAAATGGAATACACCAGGTTTCGTCATGTTATGCCTCTCACTTCAAGTCTTTTTTAAGCTTTGGCTTCAAAACATTTATGCTTCGGTCTCTTAATTGGAACCAAGGTATTAGTACGGTTTTTGTAGACTCATAATTAATCTATTCAAGATAGACGTTGCTACACGAGGAAATCTTAAAACTTATCACAAAAGTGCAATTGAGTCATATATTCAAAAAGTGCCATCAAGTTCTAAAAGTTATCATGTTGATTCAATCAAGTCTTTTCTTTGATTGCAATTTTTGAAAATTTTAAAACTCGATTGTATTTTCGTAACAAATTTTAATATTTGATTACACTTTTTAGATGTTTTAAGACTCGATTACACTTTCCTAATAAGTTTCAAGATTTGATTACACTTTTGAAAATTTTAGGACTCAATTACACTTTTGTGATAAGTTTTGGAACTTTTATTGTACTTATCCCTAAATGTAAGATGAAATTTTTCTAAGAAAGAATTTGAGATGTTTAGCATCGAGTAGTAATTATTTCTGATTCGGGCAACTTTAAATAAGGTCAAGTTGTCCCAAGCAATAATAATATACTACTATTAATTTTGTATAAATATGATGGAATTTTTATACGACTCTAATTGTCAGTCTATGTACGATTGAAAACTCAACCTTCAATCAACGAAAAATGCCATGCAAATAACTCGTTTTCATGACGATGGTAGAATCGTAATACTATCTAATCTAACGGAGGAAAAAGGAAAAACCATGGCAGAAGGTTAGATAGATTCTTGCGAACCCTCAGCAACCTCAGGAACACATTGAACCTGTCCCCCAAAAACGACAGCACCCGCACCACTCATTGAATCAGGGGCAGAGCAAGGCCAGTGCTCTGCACGTCGCCGCCTAACCAATTGTCTTAACAATTAAAAATAATAATACGCATGATTACATTGAGAGCGAGAGGGAGGAGATGTTCCAAATATACCCTTTTTCATTATTACGCTCTACTCCACACTTACTTGGAAGTTTCAAGGCTTCCTTATAAAAGTCTGCAAAGCATTGTTTTCTTGATGCATGTAAACTCTCTCGATGGATTGTTGAGAAAATAGTTTTGTTCTCATCAGTCTTATATTGGATAGGAGCAATAAAATTCAAATGAAGCAAGAACATGGTGTTTAACTCCGTTTCGATTATGTGGAACAAATGGAACATCCGAAGTTTTGTCTTGCTAAGCCTCTCACTTCAGGTTTTTCTTATTATATTTTCACCCATTAGAAAGAAAACGGGAAAGATCGCATCATTTTCCTCTTATGGTTGGCCTATTTGCTGGCTGACTAGGTAGCTGCATTTGCAATCAGGCTCATCTCTCACAACCATGGTAATTTGTGCACTCATGTAACTGAAGTAGAGCACTTCAGGCAATTTGGGCCTCATTTCTCTTGTTACATCTTGGCGGTCCGGACACTATCACTGCCTTTTCTCTAAAAGATAGTTCACTTTGGTGACGACACCTGCTTAATCTCATCTTCCAAATCGGTGCTGCCATTTATGTATTTGGGCAGATAATTCCCAGCGATAGGTCGCTGATGATCCCAACAATGCTGATTTTCCTTGTTGGGGTCATAAAAAATGCAGAGAGAATAGTAGCACTTAATCTCTCAAGCCTCCCAAGGCTCAAGGAATGGGTGCTCTCACAGCGCGAGTCCGTTGGGGCTAATGTTGTTCCCCGGATAAGGACGCTCCTTTCGACGTATCATAAGGAAGATGAAGCAATCGATTATTCTGAAAAAGACGAAGCAAAGACTAGTGAGAGCACTGTGGTGGAGCTAGCGTACTACTTCTTTCAATTCTTTAAGATTTTCCTCGGAGATCTCATTTTCACATTTGAAGAACGCAATATGAGCCTAGAATATTTCCGCCACATTTCTGCAATGGAGGCGTTGAGGCTGATGTCAGTTGAACTTCAGTTCATTTACGAAGTGCTATACACAAAAACGTTAGCAATACGTTTCAGGTTGAGCTACTTTTTCCGCTTCATAAACTTCATGGGTGTTGTGGTGGCTTTCGTCCTCTTCAATCGCTTGAAGAAGCATCAACTCTCCAAACTTGATGTCAAAATTACTTATATGCTTCTTTTTGGAGGGATTGTTCTCGATGCAATAGCTCTATTCATGCTCATTTTCTCATATTGGACCGTTGCCGAAAATATGCAGAAGAACTCCAAATCATCTAGATTATATTCACTTATGTACAAATTGGCATATGACAAGTATAAGCTAAGGGAGCCCCAATACGTCACATGTGAAGTAGAGCCCAATGCTAATGTTACTTACGAGGCCTTACATACACCATTAATATTTCGAAGGTGGTCAGAATCCATCTCAGCTTGCAACCTCTTATCCATGAGCTTGAAGGAGAGTCCGAGAAGTTTGGGCAGCATTGCTTCTTCTAATCTCTTTGATTTTCCATTCTATACGGCTGAGAAAATCTTCTCTTATTTCCATCAAGCCGGTGAGACAATCACCAGACGTTGTGGCCTGAGGACCACCAAAGGGAAAAAATTAATGATTACAAAGACAAAGTACGTATCCAAGAATCCTTTTCTTAAAAAGCTGTGGCTTTTTATCTTTGAGGAGGTGAGACATAAATCGAGTCCTAAATATGATGCGCAAAAGGTATCTGAGGCCAGAGGTCGTTTGTATCTCGAGAGTTTATCGGATGGAAACAAATTTGTCAATCTTTTAAAGGATTTCATTGTGGGTACTTACGATGACAATATTATAATACGGCATATTGCTACTGAAATCTGGTACAACAAAGAGAAATCCATGGAAAAAAAAAAGATGAAAGGGAATTTAGCAAGATCCTCTCTAACTATATGTTGTATCTGGTACTTAATCAACCTAATGTGATGTCCGTTGTGGCAGGCATTGCCCAAATCACAGTAGGGGAGACGTTGGGGGAGTTACTAGAATTACTCCACACGAATGATGCGACCCGGGATGTGGAGCAGCTATCCAAGCAATTGTTTGAGAAATCTGAAGAATCATTGAAAGATGTATACCATTCGAAATCCATGCTTAGTCAGGGGACCGATTTAGCTAAAAAGATGAAAGAGCTCGGGGAAATGAAGTGGAAGGTGATGAGCGGAGTATGGGTTGAGATGTTGTCATATGCAGCGGTTCATATTAAGGGAGAAGTACATGTGCAGGTGCTTAACAAAGGTGGAGAGCTTCTTGCTTTCATTTGGCTGTTGATGGCTCATTCCAGTCGTGTCTACAATCCTCATTTGGGCAACTTTTATGCCCGCTCTGATTAGAGTGAGTAATTGATTCGCGTCAACTATCTTATTTACCATCCTCATGGCTTTCCTACTGGTGTTCGTACAAATAGAATTTAATAGTCTGTGTATCTTCGTGACTAATGCCAAGAATTGATGGATTTTCATTAGAGGGCTGTGCAGCACTGTCCAGACCGTGGACAGCGAGCGTTCAGTCTTGTTTGGTTCATTCGACGAGCACCGGGCCAACCCTCAGGGGTTCCCGTGGCGACGTGGTTTTGAATAATATTAAGCCAATTTCAAGTCCTAATGACACACGACACGCCTGCTACCAGGCTTCATGCATGCTTAATAGGGGACGTTTGGTGGGCCTTTGTTTGGGTATTGCATCTTTGAGGTGTCTCGGATTGGCTTCGCAAAGATGAATCGAGGCCTTTTTGTAGTCATTTCGGTGTCGTTTAGCACATGGAGTGGCATCCACCGCACGCTGTCCAGACTTTGGACATGCTGCGTAGGGGATGCGTCGTGGTCAATTGGCTTTGTTTTGTATCCTCGACGAGTCTCGGGTTAGCCTTCATTAGTCCTTGTAGGTACTTTCCCGTTGCTTAATAAGAAGGCGATGTTTAATGTTGCCCGATGCGTCTCGGGTTGTAGTGCACTTGCTTTGATATTATCATATCTTGCTTGGACATTGTCTTGCTTAGATCTTGTTGTATGAGCATCTTAGCATGATCATTTAGACATACATGTCTCAGGAAAAACAAAAAATATGTGTGAAAGAATGCATAAAACTAAATCCCCAAATGAGCTAAGCTAACAAACTGTTCATTAGGTAATATATTTAGTGTAGTCAAATCTCCATGTCCTGAATTTTTTACTCAAAAATAAAACAAACTCCCACATTTTACTCGATCTTTAATCGGCTCGTCATACATTAATGGTGGCTCCTAAAGTCAAAACAAAGGTCATAATTAGAATGAGAAAATCAAGTAACGATTGGTAGGGTTTGGAGAACCCGTGTCAAGAGTAAACATTGTCTTGCAAGAGGGACCATTAGCGCCCATTTAGCAATCCTCAAACTCATTCGAGAGGGTCACGGCAATAATCTATGCCAACAGACATGATATCAATTAGAGCTTTTGCAATAGAAACAATTATACAGACATAGATGGCATTCAAGGTTGATGCTTTAATGTAATTCGCCTTCTTCATAAACAGGATAGCATGAAGCCATTTGGCAATACACAAACAGAGCCACATACATATGATGAAATGCTACTTAAGCAAGAGCCAGGGCATAATAACTCCTTTTCAAGCAATTCACAGACCAATTTAATGAGATGCAGAATTATCAGTAGGAATCACAAATCAGCTCTAAATTTTGGAATATGTTAACTTTTCCACAATTCTAGAGCAACCAAGAATGTATCCATCAAAAGTTATGGCTACATTAACTCCGCATTGCTACATTACATGGAACAATCAACGCTAAGCCCCATCTGCTAGAGTCCGCTTTGAAGTACTGATGTACAGAACTGCAATAAAACGTACCAATTAGTAAAGGTCCAACTCAACAAAACTAAAAATCAGAAATCTAGTATACATCGTTACCGTTATTTCCTCGAATAAAAGCATCTCCATACTTGTTTTTAAGTTGTCCATTGACGTACTCTTCTGTCTGTTCCATTGCTATGTTCATATATCCATCTAGGCAGGCTAGAATACCTGCATAAAATTCCAACGCATAAGAACATATAAGAATACCACACCAGTTCAGACAGCACAAGATTGTGATTCTAAACTAATCATCAGCATAGCCTGCATATAGCATGGGAAGGAGAACATGCTTGTCAGAAACATTCCACATCCATTAATTTAGTATCATCCAACTCACCTCCCATCCAGGTCTCATGCCACAAGCACTAAGGTTTACAAATCACGAGAAGTTGACAAGAAAAAGCTTGGTCATAGGCACATACCACGCAGACACAGCTTTTCCTCTATTAGGATTTACCACAAACTGTAAATTCAGATAGTATTTAGAAAATGACAGCACAGATCCCACAGAAAGGGTATTATCATCTTATTTTCATGATAAGAACATTGGAATGGATCAAATGGCTTTCAAGCAACCAATTCTAAATTCCATATAAGTTCGCTAATTTATCATCAAAGGCCCCGCATCTGCCCTTCTCTATCTCTGCGCTTGTTCTTCCTCCCTCTCTGTCTCAACACCCAAAAGAAAAAAACCCACAAAATTTGAAAGCCAGAATATATATATATACTCATGCCATCAAAGAAAGGTTTTTTGCATTTGGAAATTGAATAGCAGCATGTACATGCATGACCCTTGTTTTTACAGTTTCTCCCAAGAAAAGCGATGTTCTGCGACCATCATTTTATCGGCTAAATATCTATAATACTAACTGATTTCATGAGCAAAACTTCCCATTTAATCATTGTAACACGAGTTTAACATCAGAGCCTCAATTTTACTACAGATCTCTTTTTGACAACGAATACCACAGACATAGATAGAAAAAGAAACGGCTATTATATTTTGAAGAGATATTTCCTCCTGATGAAATAAAAGAATAGGCTTAATGACTTACATCAAGACCACAATGTACATGGCAAGACCAACATAACTGCCCATGATGCAGGGTCACAATATGACTCTGAATTTTCTGACAAAAGCAATATTCAGGTAAGGTTCATTTGGTTCATAATTGCGGTTGACTTTTAACTTCTGTTTGAATTTTGAGGTCAGTAAGTGGCCACTTAACTCATATGAGCCACCGAGAATTCAATCGATAAATCATCCCCAACTAATTAAAGTTCGAGACAAGTCGTTAAAGGCACATAGGATTCAGTACAATAGGTAACAAACAAGGCCAGAAATAATAAAAAACTCAGCAAAATCTGGCTACATAGAGACAATTTTTGCTGAATAACTCTCCCAACACAGAGAGACCATGTTGAGAGAAGTACCTCGATAATCAACTCCAGAGTTCAACTTGACAACAACCGGTCTCCCGCGAATCGATTTCAGGAAATCCGCGGGGTCTTCGTGGTGGCCGACCCTTTCTCTCCTCCTCCGCTCATCCTCCTAATCCTCAATCACTGCTTCCCCTACCTGAAAGTTTCAAATGTTACGAATTTAAAAATAAAGAAAAATTAAAGGGCCTCAAGTCGCTGAAAAAGAAGGGACGAGAAAAGTGTAGTTATGATGCTTTGATATTTGGAATGTGAAGAAGAGATTGGCCAAGTTTGTTCGTTTGTTTATGAACTGCATAAATTGAATCGAGTTATTCGTGTTTTTGAATTTGTTTGGAAAATTCGTAAAAACAAAGATGCTACTATCCAATCATGAGAGGATTATGCTTATAGGCATTGTCCTCCATGAAAAATTCGATTGCTATTTTCTTCTTCTGCTTTCCTCGATCGTATTCAAGATCCAATGAAGATTGTTATTAGAAAAATATTATTATTATTATTATTATTATTATTATTATTATTATTATTATTATTATTATTATTATTATTAGGACATGCATTCCATCTCTTTACATAGCTCTCTTAATTTAATGTCTTATACTTGGCGCAAGCACCACGTTTTGTTTAAGAGAAAACAAAAATAAAAGTTTCTAATATTTTTCTGTTTACTATAATTCACATAATTTATCAAATTTTCTTTTGTTAAACAATTTTTTTTTTTGCTAAAATTCATATAGTCCAACGTCCCTCCAATCAACCAGCCCCAGTGGCCACCCTTCCAACATGAAAGGAGGAGGTGAAGGGTTCAAATCCCCACCTTCTCAGAGGGGATGGGGTGGGGACGCGTAAGTTTCAAGAGTGGGTTTCGACTCCCACGCCCTGCAAGAGGCAAGGCAAAAGTCTGAGAGAGAGTGTAGAATAGGAATAGAATAGGACTGACCTAAAAAAAAAACGTCCCTCCAATCCACCTTCCATCTTCCATGACTCCGATGGCGCCTCTTCACCGAACGCTCTCCAACCGTCTCCTCTTCAAGCTCCCTCCTTTCCGGCCATCGTGGCCCCGCGCCGCCCGGTTCTTCACCACGGCGGACAGCGGAGCCCCAGCTCCGCCGGCCTCGGCCGCCGCTCCCCCACCCTACGAGAGCTCTCCGCCCATCGACACTGGATCGTCGATCAGGAAGCCGATCAGCCTGTGGCCCGGCATGTACTTCTCACCCGTCACCAACGCCCTGTGGGAAGCGAGATCCAAGATGTTCGAGGAGGTCAGCGGCGCTGGCGCGAGCGGGAAGGCTGTGCCGCTGCCGGCGAGCGAATTGGTCCCGAGGAGCCCGTCGAGGAGCAGGACGAGCATTTTCTACAAGTTCTCGAGCGATTATGTGCTCAGGGAGCAGTACAGGAATCCTTGGAACGAGATCAGGATGGGGAAGCTGGTGGAAGATCTCGATGCTCTTGCCGGGACCGTTTGCTATAAGGTGAATCAACGAGCTTTGAACGACTATCAGATGGCGATGCGTTGATTTCCTCTTTCTGAATGTGGTGCCTTTTGTACTCCGTGATGCTTTTCATGCTTAAGCTTTCTCGATGCATATTCTAATGGGCTTTTCCTGCGGAAGATGAATTTCATGTGATTGCATCGACGCTAATAGAATAATACAGTTAACTGGTGCTTTGATGAATTCCTGATGTAAAACTGACTGATGGTGGCGCTTAGTTGGTGGTTAATCAGTTCAAGCATCTTGCTATTGGTAGTTTGAATGTCAAGTCCTTGTTTGAATAATCTAGAATCGGTCATTTGGTATTAGAGAGGAGTGCATTCCTTTGACGGAAAGATTGAACAACATGCTACTTATTTGCCGTAAGCAGTACCTTGTTTCTATCATTTGTATAGGAGCATGTCTAAATTCTCATCAATTTTTGTGCTTATCAGGTTTTGCGATCAGAGGCTTAATGCTTAAGTTCTCAAGTGATCAGTTGTAGTTCATATAGTGTGGAATTCATCATTAAAATTGTGTGTAACAGGACATCCGCCTGTTGTATTTAGCCTTTTTCTTTTGGACCGGCATTGCTCCAAGTAACTGCTTCTGTAGACAGGATGGTTCTCAAAAGGCCAATCTGTATTGAAATGGACTTGCAAATAGCGGGAGCTGTTACATGGGTCGGGCGTTCATCAATGGAGATCCAGCTGGAAGTAAGTCCACATAAGGTGTTACATGAAACAGTGCTTCCAAATGACGATAGTATGCTACTTTCTTCCCTAGAGTTGATGACATTGCTTTGTTGGCTTATTGGACGAGAACATACGTTTCCATCTGCTGCCACTAAGCAGTTGCAGGAGTCGCGTTACTCCTGGTCCCAAAGGATGGTGTCACATTATGGCCGTGCCTTAAGTATATGTTTATTCTACAGAAACCATACTTGCTCTTGCATGATTTCGTTTCTACTTGTAAAAATTGTGGAGAAATTTGCTAATTTGCTACCAATCCACCATTCCGTTATTACCAAAAATAAATAAATAAAATTGTAAACCCGTCCATACCATGGAGAAGCTTGCTAATCAACATCCTCTTGCCAAGTAAGTGTTGGTTTGTCAAGGTTTTGACATGTTAGTCAAGCACAGTATTCAGATATCAGATCTTCATAAAGTTATTCTTTCCACGATATAGTCTTATGATCGATCCATTCTGCTGTTTACTTTAAACTGGCAATTCCATGCAGAAACCCAGGATTCCTCAGATTCAGTTGGACTTACTGCCAATTTCACATTTGTGGCTCGTGATTCTAGAACTGTGAAATCAGCACCAGTTAATCCTATCTCACCGGAGACAGAGAGAGAAAAATTACTCTGGCAAGATGCAGAAAATAGGATTATAATGAGGAAAAAGAAGAGAGAAGAACGTAACAGAGATACTTAGGTACAGGACTTGTCCAGGCTCCAGGCTTTACTTGCCGAAGGTCGTGTCTTCTGCGATATGCCAGCTTTGGCAGACAGAGATAGCATTATGATAAGAGATACTTGCTTTGAGAACTCGTTAATATGCCAACCACAGCAAAGAAATATCCATGGGAGAATATTCGGAGGACTTTTAATTCGAAAGACTTTTGAGTTGGTCCTTTCAACCTCATATGCCTTTGCTGGTGTGACACCCCGGTTTCTTGAAGTTGACCATGTTGATTTCTTGAGACCGGTGAGTTCTCATCCTGCGCATGATGTATTTTCTGTTGGATATTTCAATAATATTTTGAAATATTTACAATAATAGTTTCGATAAAAGTTATGACCACATTGAAGACCATCGTTATTTTTAACGGTTCCTTAACGGTCATATAACGGCCTTTTAAATCGTTTTGTAATGTTTAATTTATTTCTCAAATAAATCTTCCATTATTTTACAACGGCTCCTTTAACGGCTCTATTTTGTCTGAATATAAAATCTCATAAGACAATCTTGAAAATATACATTGAATGAAAGAGATAATATCCTTCCTTTAAAAATCTTTCATTTCCTTTTCCTTGCTGGGTTATACACAAAAGTTATTATGTTTCCTTCTAATATTTAGTGCAGAGTATAGAGGAAGGTATGTTGTATCTTGGGAGGATAGCCGCTAAAGCTTTACGCACCGAGTTTCATACTCCGAGGGACGGAATTATCTTTAAGGACAGTGCTTGCATGCCTCAAACATTTCTTTTTATTTTCTAATCTTTTGTAATGTATTTCCAATAATTATTATTATTTATGTATCATGATATTTTTCTAACAATCTTAAGGATAATTCCCTTAGGGATTCCAAGGGCTTGCTTAATGGAGTTCGAGGTGGCCAATTTGATTCTCCTATCGAGGATATAAGAATATGCTCATCTCGCTTAGAGGATTTTGAAGGTGTTGGTCGTTAAGACCAGCAAGAAGCATCACACATCATCCTCGTATTTGGTCTTGCTGATGGTCTTCCACAGGGAAAGTCAAGAGTGTGATATTGCTAGATAAATTTTCTTGACTGATGGAGCAATTTACTCAGACTATGCTTTGACACATGGCGGTATTTGGTTGTGTTGTGACGGGCAACGCAGCGTGCCTAATAATCTTGTTGAGCAAAAGTCTGATGGCTAATCATGTGGTCCTTTAGACTTCATGCGGAAAAGCTTATTGCTATTTTGAATCATCAAGGGCAATTGTTGTCATTGGCTATCAGACACCACATCAACAGGTGAGTTCTAGCATGACAAGCTCTGAATATCTTCTCGGTGGTTTGTTATCAGGTGTGATGTATCCGCTTTAATTGAGCTGATTTCGACCATTACACCTTATTGTTAAACATGTACCCAATGTGAATTTTAGTTAGTGTTGTCTTGTTGATGTTTAGGAATAGTGACCCATTGCTTACTAGCGTTCATCCATTTGAGTTTGATACTCTTGACTTTGATCAATACATATTCTCGTGCTGAAATGTGCTGGAATTAGAATTACGCATGCTGGTTGTAATTTCTCTTCTCCATTTTGTCCATGATATAGGTAGAATTTGATATACTTTTGGTCATAAATGTTTACGTGCCTTTGTGATATGACAGATTCTGAAATAAGATTAATTCTTTGCTAAGTAATTGGGGAATTGTGTTTTTAACATGCTTGAATTTGCTGAATGGAGCTTGGACTTGCTGGTTGCTTTGGTTCATCCGTAGATGAGAGATATTGTATCTTGTTTTATTTTATTTGAAACTTGTAAGGGTATTTTGTGAACATTTCTGTTGTGTTGGTTCGAGATGAATTCATGCTTTAATTCTGTATATAAAAACCTTGGTTGAAATGTATGCTATGTGCCTAATGGAATTCTTGAACAATATCAGTATGTGTATATGTTTAAACTGGATCAGGATTCTCTCTGTTGCTCAATTCGTTCGTTCGTTTTAGTCATTTAAGCTTCACTCAGGCTTTGTTTTATTTTTTCTTCATGAATATGTGTGGATCTTAGTCTTGCTAGTGTGTTCTTTGTGGGGCTTCAGATGATTTGCGTTAGTGAGGAAATGCATATATTTATTTCTTTGGAGAAAAATATGAACATAAGAGGAAAAATTCATATAGTTTCTAGAATCGATTGTGAAAATGGTGGTGACTAAATGTGGTATGAGCAAATGGCAATATTGCATCACCAGTTAGGTGTGGTTTTCATGATGTTCTAAGCCATTGATATCAAATTTTTGTAAATCATGCACGTTCATTGTTATGATGGTGTTATATATTGGTTGCTACTTGCTACACGCTAAAAGCCTAACACTCATGTTGCGAATGAAGAGGTTTTCTCTTACCCCATTTGAGCTCCGATGAGATGTTTAGGGTTTTTCCCAATAGCATGTGTGTTATTAATTTCTTATTTTCCACTGAAAAAATAATGCATGAATTTGGAGATAACGTATGTGATTGGCATTGTTTTGCTTTATTACACGAAAATGAACATGCACATTTGTATGTTTGATGTGATGTTAATTATATTACTTGTTATGACATGGTAAGTGTTTTTTTTTATGATATGGGCTCTAGCCATTGGTTGTTCTGCTCTTCGTATTGATATTCTCATTGTTAGGGATGCCTCCGAGATTGATTTATAGTTTGACAATCTGATATGAAGACATAGCTAAAGGCTACATGCTCCCTACTGTATGAGATGCCTCACAGTGATATAATTAAGGCATTTTACATGGTGGATTTCCCATTGTATTAGAAGTATACAATAATCTTAATAGAATCTTGGATTCAGATGAGAAAAAATCCGATATAGATTATGTGTTCAACTTCAAAGAGATACTGTAGTTTGGAAATCAACCAAACGAAATTGTGGGGAAAATGACAATCCTGTTAAACCAAAATTCGACTTGGTTGAAGCAAATGATTTGATGACATAATTTTGTGGTCATTTTCCAAGCCAATATCATGGCGAATATGAAAGAATGTGTAGTAGACTAAGGTGCTAGTAGGCATGTATGTGCGAATATCCTTCTACACTTTAGTAGGAAGGAGAAGATAAGAAAATATTTATTTTGGTATTTTGAGAACTACTATAGTTCTTGAAGAAAGAGAATATTCTTCTCAAACTTATATCAGAAAATGAGGCTAAGTAGTTGAGAAACTCTTAGCAGATATTCCTTTGGGAATAAATTGACACCTTATGTGTTTAAGTATTATGATTGCCAAGTGGCAATAACCATTGTGATAAAAAAAAATTTCAATTGTAAAAATAGACACATCTGATTAAGGGATGATGTGGTAAAGCAGCTACTTAATGATGGAATTATGTCCATTAATTATATGAAGTCAGAAATGGATTTTGGCCAATCCTCTGACTATACATCGAGGGGAATGGGACAAGCCAACTGAAGAAAATCAACAATGATAGTAACCAACCTATGTGATTGATGATCCCATGAATTAGGTTCATATGGGTAATAATAAATCGTTTGTTGATCTAGTGCGCTATTAAAAAATTATTGTCCATCCTAAGATGAGAATAGTGCAAAATTGCAAGGAAAAAGAGGTTGAGCTAAGCTCTTAATGAAATTTCATAGCCATTATTGGTGGTGTATTAAACTACATAATACACTTGATGGAATCACCTATATAAGTGTGGAGTGGGGCTGGTCCTATGAGAATTTTTGGTAAAAATCTCTAAAGCACTTATGAATAAACCAAGCACGCGCATGGCCTATTAGCGCAAAACTGTGTTGAACAACAAAGTTTGTGGGAGTGTAATGTGATTGATGAAAATTATAATTCACAAAAGAAATTTTTGGTTCATAGAAGTTTCAAACTTCACCAATAATTTCATGAATTGTATTTCATTTTTTTTTTAGGGCTAGTTCATAGCCTAACAAGCACTAGTTCCGATGCATTACACACTAATAACCTAGCATCATTATTAATTTTTTATTTTCAAAATATTTTGAAATATGTGGGGGATTGTTGGATATTTCAATAATATTTTGAAATATTTACAATAATAGCTTCGATAAAAGTTATGACTGCATTGAAGACCATCATTATTTTTAACAGTCACATAACGGTTCCTTAATGATCATATAATGGCCTTTTAAATCGTTTTGTAACGTTTAATTTATTTCTCAAATAAATCCTCCTTTATTTTACAACGGCTCTTTTAACGGCTCTATTTTGTCTAAATATAAAATCTCATAAGACAATCTTGAAAATATACACTGAATGAAAGAGATAATATCCTTCCTTTAAAAATCTTTCCTTTCCTTTTCCTTGCTGGGTTATACACAAAAGTTGTTATGTTTCCTTCTAATATTCAGTGCGGAGTATAGAGGAATGTCTGTTGTATCTTGGGAGGATAGCCGCTGAAGCCTTACGCATCGAGTTTCATACTCCGAGGGGTGGAATTATGTTTAAGGACGGTGCTTGCATGCCTCAGACATTTCTTTTTATTTTCTAATCTTTTGTAATGTATTTCCAATAATTATTATTATTTTATGTATCATGATATTTTTCTAACATTTGCATGTGTAGATGATGCTATTGCACGACTTAGCTGCTAAGTGTGGAACTGTGGCAATCAGCAGCGATGGTCGCAGTTGTGCCTTCACTCTTGCAGTCTGATGTATATGAGTAAAATTTTGGATCTGTTAAGTGGAAGATCATAATATGAAGGATACTATTTTTGGGATGTTGGCAGATGTTGGTAATTTTCTCCGCCTCAAATGTTGCATTCTGTATACGTAGCTTGACATTCCAGCTGAACCCCTGATAGATGTCGAAGTTGTGGCCCATGAAATGCAACCTGAGCTCAGATCAAGCGAGGCACGAGCGGCCCATGTGTGTTACATTTTCTTTTAGCAAATTTTAATGTCCTTCCGCTCCTCTGATCGTGCATAATAAAATTCTAACGGAGAAACAAGAATGAACTAGTCACCTAATTGGGGAACACTAAGGTCTGCCCCTAGTAATCAAGAATGAAACCCATAATGAAATGAATTTTTGTGAAGTCGCCGTATGAGAATAAAGGAGAAAAGTGCCAAAAAAGTCCTAAATTTTTTGTTTTTATGCCGATTTAATCCTAAACCTTTTTTTGATACTGATTTAGTCCTAAACATTTTTACCTTGTGCCAATTCAGTCATTTCCGGTCAATTTTGGCTGGATTTTGCTAACTGGACGCCGGCCGACTAATGTGGCCTGATCGGGCGCTAACGTGAACAACTTTTAATAATATATTTTATTTTTTATTTTTTTTATTTTTCTGTTTTTCTTTTTCTTTTTTATTTATTTTTTATTTTTTTATTTTTATTTTTTTCTTCCTCCACCCGGTTCGCCGGAGCTAGGCGATTGGCCAGAGGCGACGCTCGGCGAGGTCGACCTCGACCTCGTCGGCCACCTCGCCGGGGCCGTGAGGGCGACCTCGCGCGGGCGGCACGGCTCGCCCGCGCCGAATCTAGCGAGGGTCGAGCCTCGCCCATGGCGGCGAGGCTTGACCTCGCCGAGATCCGGCAGGGCGAGCCTCGCCCATGGCCGGCGAGGGCGAGGGCGAGGAGGCGATAGCGGGCGGGCTGGATTAGCTCGGCGGACGATGAGCAAGGCGCAGTGACGAGCGAGTGGCGAAGACGCGTGTATAGGTGCTCGAGCAGAGGACGGCGCGGCGCAGCGAGGCCTCCTCGCCCTCGCCCTCGCCACCCCGCATGAGGCCGCCCTCACAGCCACCGGCGAGGTGGTCGACGAGGTCGACCTCGACCTCGCCAAGGTCGCCGCTTGGCCGATCACCTAGCTCCCGATCGGCTGGAGGAAGAAAAAAAGAAAACAGAAAAACAGAAAATCAAAAATCAAAAGAAAATCAAAAAATAAAAAAATAAAATATTATTAAAAGTTGTCCACGTCAGCCGGGCGACATTCAGTTAGCAAAATCCGACCAAAATTAGCCTTAAATGACTGAATTGGCACAACGTAAAAAGGTTTAAGACTAAATCGGCACAAAAAAAAGGTTTATGACTAAATAGGCATAAAGACAAAAGGTTTATGATTTTTTTGGCACTTCTCCCAAGAATAAAGTGGTTTAAGAATGGTGGATTCTAGTCTGTTACAAATGTGGTTTGTCTGAACACATGGCATTGAAAATTGATGCTTGAATGCAATTCACCTTCTTCATAATTGGGACAGCATTAAGCCAATTGGCAATACACAGATAGAGAGCCAGATAAATACCACGACTTGCTAAATTAGGAAGAACTAGGGCATTTCAAAGCCCTCGTCAAGCAATTCACAAATGGAATTCATGAGATGTAGGATTATCATCAGTAAGAATCAAAAATCAGCTCTAAAATTTGGAATATGTTCACTTTTCCACAATTCTAGAGCGGGGTTAACCTGCAACCAAGAATGTAACCATCAAACATTATATCTACATAACTTGAACATGCAACATTACATAGCACCATCAACACTAAGCCCCAACGGCCTGAATCCGCTTTGAAGTGCTGATGTATAGAACGGCAGTAAGTCATGCTAGTTAAAAACAGTCGAAGTCAGCAAAGATAAGACTAAAACATCAGAAATTCTGGATACATCATTACCGTTATTTCCTCAAATAAAAGCAATGCCACACTTGTTTTTCAGCTGCCGCTGACGTACTCTTCCGTCTGTTCCATTGTCATGTTCATATATTCAGCCGGGCAGGCTAGAATACCTGCATAAAACTCCAACCCATTATAACATATAAGAGAACCACACAACTTCAGGGAGCACAAGATTGTGGTTTTGGACCAATCATCAATATAGCCTGCATGTAGCATGGGAAGGAGAACATGCTTGTCAGGAACATTTCAGATTAACTGATCTAGCATCATCCTACTCACCTTTCCTCCAGGTCTCACGCCACAAGCACTAAGGTTTACAAAATTACTATAAGTTGACAAGAAAAAACTTGGTCAAGGCACATAAAGCCTACACTCCAGCTTTTTCTCTATCAGATTTACTACAAATTGTAAATTGAAAAAGCTCAATTGAGAAAACGATGGCATGAAAGGTTATTGCCTATAATAATGTTCTCATTTTCATGATATCGGAATTGATCAAATGGCTTTCAAACCACCAAATCTTAATTCCATCTAAGTTCACTAATTTATCATCAAAGACCCCGCTTCTCCCTTTCTTTTTCTCTGCGCTTGTTCTCCTTCCCTCTCTCTCAACACCCAAAAGAAAAAAAAAAGACTATGGAGTTTAAAGCCGGGCTTCTTTTCTTATTCTCATGCCATCAAAGAAAGGTTGTTTGTATCTTGTAATTGAATAGCAGCATGTATGTGCAAGATCCTTGTTTATGAATTGATAAGGATGTCCTGTTGGCCGATGTTTGAGTCTGAAAGGCATTGATAACATTGTGAATGCTCACATCCATCACGTGTGAATATTCTAGCTATTATTTGCACTAATTGTTGATAAGATTGATAATATTATTGATAAACCATCAGAAGATTAGACTAGAGTATAATTTGATTATGATTTGATTCTACCATCGGAACATTAAATTAGAGTATGATATGATTATGTTATCGGAAGATTAGATTAGAGTGGTAAATATGATTTAATTTCGATTATTCCAATTGCACATAAATTGATCCAGTCAATCTATTAGATTAGATATTCAGAATATAGAATAGGAAATCTAGTTGTCTTCTTAATATAAATAGCATTATGTATTGTAGAATAACAGTGGGTATTATACCTTTCAGTGAAGAACATTTTTCTCTTGGAAAATTTATCTTTGAATCGTTGTTTTCTTGAATCCTCTTATTTTCTTCAATTGTGACTTGTGTGGATTTGTATGCCTTGATTAGGACTCAAGGGATTTATATTGAAGTTACATCCCTCCATGTTATAGATAATGCAAAGCAAAGACTTTACTATTGATCTGCTATCAATAATTAAGCTCCACGTATAGGGTGTGTCCGAGGCGAAGTACTCTCTTACATAAGGTTTAGGGAGTTTACTGACTAAGTTTATCTCACTTGTTATTGTTTAAATTTTTCAGGCCCTAATCATGGCTAGCCCTTTCCGTCACATGCACTTCAAGGTGCTTGTTGATCAGGACACCTAGATGGTCCCCTACCCAATCGAGGGGACTGATGTGGCATACAAGAAGTACGTGACCACCATCTGGGTGAAAAATTTGGTGTCCCACTAATTCGTAGCATGGCACATTTGGTTCGGAGGAGAGTTCTTCGCCCTCCCCAGGGTTTTGATAGGACACCAGGCAGGGGACCCGAGGGTGCCATCTGGGACCCCATGGTCGTGTACATCCTCGACGACATCATCACTGACCCGGAGACTATCACGCCCTGATCCTCGAACGCGTGCCCATCCCTCACCTAGTCGATTAATAGCGACGTCCCAGGACGCATCGCCGACCCTGTTCATTTAATATGCGCAAGCGGAAGTATAAAGAAAATCCCCAGACAATAAAACAATGGGATAGAAAAGTAGGGCCATACTTTCATATTGAAACTCATAACCAAACTTTTATATACAACACAAAACAGTATAATTCACAACCCTTCATAATCTCTTGATTCACTATATTCACACCAAAACCGGATTTACAAAAGAGGATGAGATTCAATCCTCATCCGGGTCATACTCAGGATCATTCGGATCCTCCTCCTCTTCTCCTTCTTCCTCCTCTTCATCTTCTTCTTCGGCTTCAGATGCCGGCTCATCCTCAGGCATCTCATCAGTTGCTCCCCAAGCTTCGCCCTCCTCTGGTCCATCCACCTCTTGCTGCGCCATTCCACCGATATCTTCATGCCCATTATTCGCCTCGATCGAAGGTACGGGAGTAAAAGCTTCGGCCTCCTGATTCGGGGCTCTCGGATCCACTACCGATCCATCCAGGTGATCGGCGGTTCCTTCTCCGAGCGCATCTTCCAATATGTTAAAAAGCACCTCATTTTCTGGTATGGGACCCTCTCTACGTCCATCAAAATATCCCTGATACCATGATCGATATATGTGGGGCCTCAGCGCTTCTACCCCCATGTCCACCCAGACGGTCGACTGGAACAGCACATACTCTAACCCTTACGGGTGGGGGTAGATGTGAAAATGGGTCTCTAGCTCTGAGATCTGCTCTGGAATGCCATAATGCATGCGAGGACGAGGAGGTGGAGGTGCTGCCATTCTAGAGACCTAAAATGATGTCCCATAACCAGGATGAGATTACGTCTCAGCAAGTTCTACCCCACTAAGACTCAATTAGGGAACAAATACATTACTCGGTTGCCTAAGCACAACACGAGTCAGAGGACTTACCTTGGCCTCAGATCCAACCTGCAATTCAAGGTTATATACAATGTTTAATAACTCACAACGAACGATCAATCAAATCATTGGTCAATCGAACTAATCGATTACATGTCAGATGGACCATTTTAGGTCATTGATTCCAGACCATATAACTTCCCATAGGGCACTCAGTCACGGAGCCACATCAATGCTCTCGGGCGTCAAGCTTGCCAAGGTGACATAAGTAACAGACGGTCTATGTGCGTTCTTTAAGGCGTTGTTTTCGCACAGTGATATTCCTTATCAACGAATCACGCCCGTCACGATTCATAAGCAGTTTACGTGCGTTCTTTAAGGTGCCGTTTTCGCACAGTGATGTTCACAATCACCGAACCACGCCTGCCACAAGTCATAGATAGTCTATGTGCGTTCTTTAAGGCGCCGTTTTTGCACAGTGATGTTCGTCATCACCGAACCACGCCTGTCTATACTTCGTACTTGATCGGACTCAGCCAAAGTACTTCCGACTAATTTTCACCATTCCACACTTTACAACTCAACAAAGCATAAGAATGCTGAATAAACACATTCGGCCATTTTCTAATCAATAATTCAATCTCAATCAATTCCAAACAATTTAGGGTAAATCCCTAAAATATCACAATTTATTTAATTCCATGCAACGTAGAGCTCAAATAAATAAATGGACTGTGCCACGACAATCAACACGAGATTTCGGTTGTCGGTCATCTCCACCTTAATTTCCGAAAAATAACTAATTAATTAATTAATTTCAAAAATTAAATAATAAATATTAAAAATTCAATTTAGCTCAAAGTAAAGCCCGATTAAATAAATGGACTTCACCATAGTCATCAGCATAATATTCCGGTTCTTTGGCCATCCTAGTTGAATTTTCGAAAAATAAATAATTATTTAATTTAATTTCGAAAATAATATTTAAATGCCAAAAATTCCACTTAAGCCCGAATTGTCAAATTAAAGCCCGATAAAGGGTCGGAAAATTCCCGAGCTACCCTCAATAGATAGTAGACCATGTCTACTTGCTAATTACACATTTAATTTGACTAAATTGCATCTCAATTGACTAAGAAACACTAATCTAACCACCTAAACATAATTAAATAAACTAAACAACCATTAAATGTAATTAGCCCACTAAGCAAGGATTAGTGAGATTACTCACCGGAATCGCGCGCAACCCGGATCAAATCGACGGGCACGGCGCGGAGATCAATTCCTTCCAAAGCACGGCTCGGGTTCGAGGCCCGAAAATGGCCCAAAAGCGGGCCCGAAAGGGCTAGAAAACCCACTCGTGGGTCTCTGCCCTTGGCTGGCTGTAGCTATTTCGATGGCCAAGAGGGCGAGGGGAGGCCGACGGAGGGTGAGGGGGACGCCGGGGAGGTCGGGACGGCGGCCGGGCGACGGCTGGGGGCGTCGGTCGAGCCGGGCAGCGGTTGGAATCGCACGGGCACGGCGGACGGGAGTCGACGGGCAAGCGGCGGCGCGCGGGCGGCGAGCTACTGCTTTCCGGCGAGCTGCTCCTCCTGTCTTCTTCACCTTCTGGTTTTGCTCCGTTTTCACGAAGAAGAAAGAAGAAGAAAGGGGGGGCTTTCGGTCACGTGGGTGAGGGAAAGAAGAAAGAGGAGAGAGAAAAAGAGAGAAAAGAAAGGGAGGAAAAGAAATAAAAAAAATAGTACAAAAATAAGTAAAATTACCTTATTCACAAAATTACTATTTTCTTTTCATTTTTTTCCCTTTTTAATTTCTCCTGGTCTTCAATTTTCCTTCCGATAATTTCTTTCTCGAAATTTGGACTCGTCAATAAATTGACGGACGATGAGAAGAAGTCCTAAAAAAAAAGAATTATGACACGCTTAAAATTCGATTCCCGAAATCTAGTTCAATTTCGTGGTTAAAATCGATCAGACGCGATTTTAGTCCAATCCAACCAATTAAGTAGCTTTTAGAGATTTTTACCACGTATACATCCTTTAACGGCTTCACTCAATAGGTTAGTTAACTCGTGAGTAATCAGCTTAGAGAAAAAAGACCGTAGGCACGTCGACGAAAGGCCCATTTCACTTTGTTGAAACGGGGTCGAATTTCAGGATGTCACAACTCTTCCCCTCTTATAAAAATTTAGTCTTCGAAATTTAAACCTTACAAACTTAAGCAAAAAGGTAGGGGTACAATTCTCTCATCGACTCTTCAGTCTCCCAGGTTGCTCCTTTAGTATCGTGGTGTTGCCAGACCACCTTGACCAACAGAATGGTCTTTGTACGCAGTACCTACTCCTTTCTATCTACAATCTGGACCGGTCCTTCCACGTATGACACTCTATCATCCACGTCCAATTCTTCAAAATTGAGCACGTGTGTCAGGTCAGGCTCATACTTCCTCAACATCGACACATGAAAGATGTCATGCACTTGCGCCAACCTTGGCGGCAATGCAAGACGATACGTTAAGGTCCCAATTCTCTCAAGAATTTCAAATGGACCTACATACCTCGAACTCAGCTTGCCTTTCTTCCCGAAGC
This sequence comes from Eucalyptus cloeziana, assembly GCA_014182715.1. Lineage (NCBI taxonomy): Eukaryota > Viridiplantae > Streptophyta > Magnoliopsida > Myrtales > Myrtaceae > Eucalyptus > Eucalyptus cloeziana. Next base: position 2,365,198 of record CM024634.1, on the reverse strand, counting down.
ACGAAGTTCTCCTCATTGGTGACACCTTTAGGAAAACGTGATCACCAACTTGGAATTCCAAAGATCTCCGGCGCTTATCTGTGTAACTTTTATGTTTGCTCTGCGCCGTCTTCAATCTGTTTTTGATCACTGCCACGGCATCTACTGACTACTGAACTAACTCTGGGCCTGTTATCTTCCTTTCTCCGACTTCATCCCAATATATTGGAGTTCTACATGCTCTACCATACAACGCTTCAAATGGAGCCATCTTGATACTCTGCTGGTAACTGTTGTTGTAGGCAAATTCTACCAGGTGTAATTGATCCTCCTAACTTCCCTTGAAGTCTATTACATAAGCTCTCAGCATGTCCTCAAGGGTCTGAATTGTCGTCTCAGATTGGCCATCTGTCTGAGGATGGTACGCCGTACTGTACTAAAGCTTTGTACCTAAAGCACTCTGCAAGCTCTTCCAAAAAGCAGCAGTAAACCTCGGGTCTCTATCTGAGGTTATCGTCACCGGCACTCCATGCATTCGAACCACTTGATGCACGTAGAGATCTGCGTGCCTATCAAGACTAAGGTCCTTTCGAACTGCAATGAAGTGAGCCGACTTTGTCAGTCTGTCCACTACTACCCAAATTGAATTACTTCCTCTCTGACTTCTTGGTAGTCCAGTCACAAAATCCATCGTGATATGCTCCCATTTCCATTCTGGGATCGTAAGAGGTTGCAAGAGTCCTCCCGGTTTGCAATGTTGAGCTTTTACCTGTTGACATGTCAAACACTTGGCCACATGCTTGGCAACATCCGTCTTCATACCTGACCACCAATAGTGTGACGCAAATTCTTATACATTTTAGTGCTTCAAGAATGAACGTTGTAACTGCTACGATGTGCTTCAGATAAGATTTCTTCTCTAAGTTCTACATCGTTAGGTACAACCAAACATCCTTGGAACCTTAATGTCCCGTCATCAGCAATCTAAAAATCAGCCTTTCTTTTCTCAGTGTCCTCTTGAAGAATCTTCTGTACATCTGGATCTGTCGGTTGGAGTTGTTTAATTCTGACCTGGACATTCGATTCAATTCTGAGGGTGGCCATAAAACTTGAAAGGTGGCCTACCTCAAATTTGAATTCCGAATCCCGAGCTCTCTCAATTAAGTTCCACTCTTTAATCAAGATCTAGGCTACTAAAGACTTCCTACTGAGAGCATCCGCGACCTTATTCGCCTTCCCCGAATGGTATAGAATATCACAGTCGTAGTCTTTTAGCAATTCCATCCATCGACGCTGTCTCATGCTTAACTCCTTATGAGAGAACAAGTACTTGAGACTCTGATGGTCCGTGAAGATCTGAAATTTTTCACCACACAAATAATGTCTCCAAATCTTCAAGGCAAAGATAATTGTCGCGAGCTCTAAGTCATGCGTTGGATAGTTCTGTTCATGAGGTCTCAACTGGCGAGAAGCGTATGCAACTACCCTACCATGTTGCATTAACACGCAACCCAGTCCTCTGAATGACGCATCACTGTAGATCTCGAATCCTCCAAGACCAAATGGAATTGTCAACATAGGAGCCGTAGTCAGCTTTTCCTTCAGCTCTTGAAAACTACGCTCGCACTTGTCTAACCATACAAACTTCTCATCTTTCTTCGTGAGCTTAGTTAAAGGCGATGCTAAAGCTGAGAAACCTTCTACAAACCGTCTGTAATATCTTGCCAATCCCAAAAAACTTCTGATTTTTGTCACTGATGTCGGTCTCTGCCAATTGATCACGGCTTCTATCTTGCTCGGGTCGACGGAGATTCCTTCTCCGGAAATTATGTGACCTAGGAACGCAACACAAGTCAACCAAAACTCGCACTTGCTAAACTTAGCATACAACTTATGCGTCCTTAAGGTCTGGAGCACTAATCTCAAGTGATTCTCATGTTCTTCATCACTCTTTGAATAGACCAAGATATCATCTATGAACACGATCACAAACTGATCTAAATATTCCTTGAATATTCGGTTCATCATATCCATGAAAGCAGCTGGAGCATTCATCAACCCAAATGGCATTACTGTGAACTCATAGTGACCATGCCGAGTACAAAATGCTGACTTAGGAATATCCTCTTTCTTAATTCTCAACTGATGATATCCCGTCCTTAAGTCAATCTTCGCAAATATTGACGCTCCTTGCAACTGATCGAACAGATCATCTATCCTTGGGAGGGGATACTTGTTCTTAATGGTTACTTGGTTGAGCTGTCGGTAGTCGATGCACAGGCACAACGATCCATCTTTCTTCTTAACAAATAGAACTAGTGCTCCCCAAGGTGATGCACTAGGACGAATAAATCATTTGTCCTATAATTCTTGCACTTGTACTTTCAGTTCCTTCAACTCTGATAATGCCATCATGTACGATGCTTTCGAGATCGGCTCTGTCCTTGGTGCTAATTCAATCACAAATTCAATCTCCCTTTCTGGCGGTAATCCTGGCAGTTCTTTTGGAAAAACATCTTGGAATTCTTGCACAACTGAAATGTCCTCCATTTTCAGTTCCTCAATTGTCGTGTCCATGACAGTTGCCAGGTACCCTTAGCAACCCTCGTCTAACAGACGAGATGTCTCTTGCGACGAGATCAGGACAATCGAGGGTCCTCCTCGACTTCTTACAAACTCGAAGCTCTTACCCTCTAACGAGTCAAACTGAATCGTCTTGCGATAACAGTCCATTTTAGCTCGTTGATTGGTGAGCCAGTCCATGCCAATTATCAAATCAAAGTCATACATGGCTAGGACCAAAAGATCTATCTTCCCCAATCGCTCACCAATCATTAACTTGCACCCCAAACAACCCAAAGCAGCAATGACCTTATCTTTTAGGGGTGTAGATATGCATATTGTCGACTCCAATAATATAGGACTGACTCCTAACAACTTAACATACTGCTCAGTAATAAAGGAGTGAGTTGCTCCCGGATCAAACAAAGCATAAGCAGGTTGGTCGTTGAGCGAAACCATACCTGTGATCACGTCAGGTGCAGCCTCTACCTGACCTTGTGTGATTGCATAAATCGTGCCTTGAGCTAGAGGTCTCTGCTGTCCTTCTTGCGGCACGTTCTGAGGGGCATACCCTCTTATCTGTCCTCTTGGTGGTGGCGGTGGTAGCTGTGGTCGTCCTCCTTGCTTTCTCAGACAATATCTTGCAATATGACCCTGTTGGCCACATTCATAACACGCTCCCGTCCTAGCTAGGCACGGAGCTGTTCCGTGTCGTCTTCCACACACGTGACATGAATCAACCCTATTGTGCATTGGTCCATTGAATCTACCCTTCTTGTTGGGCGGGCCTTGGAATCTGTTCCCAAGCATCGGCATCTTTCCTTGGCGGATGTTGTCTCTAGAGAATTAAATCTTGATCCAGATGAGGCTACTCTATCATTCTGATCATTCTCGATCGTCTGAGCCCTCTCATAAAGGTCATTATAAGTTTTCAGGTTCAGGGAAATCAATGTACTCCTCAAGTCTGGTTTGAACCCTTCTCTGAATCTTCTTACTCGGTTTGTTGGATTTGCTATTAACTCAGGAGCATACTGCGAAAGTTCAGCGAACTTCGCCTCATATTGATCGACAGTTAGGGAACCCTGGCGAAGACGTTGAAACTCTGCCATCTTCACCTCTCTAGCAGTTTCTAAGAAATATTTAACATTAAAGGCCTCTAGAAAGGTGTTCCACTCTGGAACAATGCCCTCTAGAAATATGATTCCTCGGGTTGTCTTCCACCAAGTATCTGCAACTTCCTCCAGTTGGTAAGTTGCAAGTACTACTTTCTCAGCCTCATTCCACATTAGCAGTGCAAAGGCTTTCTCCAATTTCTAGATCCACGAAGAAGTAGCTTCAGTGTCTCCGGTCCCAGTGAACTAAGGTGGATTCAGCTTCAGAAATCGCTCTACTAACTTAAGAATTGATCTTTCTGCGACCACTATCCCCGGCGGACCTTCAACGTTCACGGCAGCGGCAGGTGCAACGGCAGGGGGAACTACAGGGGCGGCTCCAGCGGTGGCGGCAGCAATGGCGGAGCGGTGGCCTGAACGGCGGCCTGAACAGTGGCTTCAACTGTAGCAACTTGTTGATCCATTATATTCCCCATTAACTCTAGGGCACGCAAGATCCCATCTAATCTGGGATCATTAGGGGCTGCAACCCCAGAACCAACAGGAGGTGGTGCTTCACCACTAGCGCTAGCCACAGCTGGCGCTCTACCACGACCACCTCGAGCATTGCCTCTCACAGGCGTGCTAGCCCGAGTCACTGAGGACAAGGTCCTCTGCCTAGGAGTTCTCGGCTCCTGATCGCTCATGGTGTCGCTTTAATCTATTGACACCTGCTTCCAATTCAACACCGAATTAGAAACAAATCGATTCAAACAACAAACAATTTTAGCACTCAGCTAACACAGACATACACCAGCATGAATTTAAAGGCCATCCTACTACTATCCCATGAACCATCGCTCCTTATCACTCCAATCTTGAACTTCGCTCTGATACCACTTAAACGGGATGTCACGCCGCGATCCTCGAACGCGTGCCCATCCCTCACCTAGTCGATTAATAGCGACGTCCTAGGACGCATCACCGACCATGTTCATTTAATATGCACAAGCATAAGTATAAAGAAAATCCCCAAACAACAAAACAATGGGATAGAAAAGTAGGGCCATACTTTCATATTGAAACTCATAACCAAACTTTTATATACAACACAAAACAAGTATAATTCACAACCCTTCATAATCTCTTGATTCACTATATTCACACCAAAACCGGATTTACAAAAGAGGATGAGATTCAATCCTCATCCGGGTCATACTCAGGATCATTCAGATCCTCCTCCTCTTCTCCTTCTTCCTCCTCTTTATCTTCTTCTTTGGCTTTAGATGCCAGCTCATCCTCAGGCATCTCATCGGCTGCTCCCCAAGCTTCACCCTCCTCCGGTCCATCCACCTCCTGCTGCGCCATTCCACCGATATCTTCATGCCCATTATTCGCCTCGATCGAAGGTACGGGAGTAAAAGCTTCGGCCTCCTGATTCGGGGCTCTCGGATCCACTACCGATCCATCCAGGTGATCGACGGTTCCTTCTCCGAGCGCATCTTCTAATATGTTAAAAGGCACCTCATTTTCTAGTATGGGACCCTCTCTACGTCCATCAAAATATTCCCGATACCATGATCGATATCTGTGGGGCCTTAGGGCTTCTACCCCCACGTCAACCCAGACGGTCGACTAGAACAGCAAGTACTCTAACCCTTCCGGGTGGGGGTGGATGTGAAAATGGGTCTCTAGCTCCGAGATCTGCTCTGGAATGCCATAATGCATGCGAGGACGAGAAGGTGGAGGTGTTGCCATTCTAGGGGCCTAAAATGATGTCCCACAACCGGGATAAGACTACGTCTCAGCAAGTTCTACCCCACTAAGACTCAATTAGGGAACCAATACACTACTCGGTTGCCTAAGCACAGCACGAGTCAGAGGACTTACCTTGGCCTCAAATCCAACCTTCAATTCAAGGTTATATACAATGTTTCATAACTCACAACGAACGATCAATCAAATCATTGGTCAATCGAACTAGTCGATTACATGTCAAACGGACCATTTTAGGTCATTGATTCCACACCATATAACTTCCCATACGGCACTCGATCACGGAGCCACATCAATGCTCTCGGGCGTTAAGTTCGCCAAGGTGACATAAATAACAAACGGTCTACGTGCGTTCTTTAAGGCGCCTTTTTCGCACAGTGATATTCCTTATCACCGAACCACGCCCGTCACGATTCATAGGCAGTCTACATGCGTTCTTTAAGGCACTGTTTTCGCACAGTGATGTTCACAATCACTGAACCATGCCTGCCACAAGTCATAGATAGTCTACGTGCGTTCTTTAAGGCGCTGTTTTCGCACAGTGATGTTCTTCATCACCGAACCACGCCTGTCTATACTTCGTACTTGATCGGACTCAGCCAAAGTACTTTCGACTCATTCTCACCATTCCACACACTTTACAACTCAACAAAGCATAAGAATGCTGAATAAACACATTCGGCCATTTTCTAATCAATAATTCAATCTCAATCAATTCCAAACAATTTAGGGTAAATCCCTAAAATATCACAATTTATTTAATTCCATGCAACGTAGAGCTCAAATAAATAAACGGACTGCGCCACGACAATCAATACAAGATTTTGGTCGTCAGCCATCTCCACCTTAATTTCCGAAAAATAACTAATGAATTAATTAATTTCAAAAATTAAATAATAAATATTAAAAATTCAATTTAGCTCAAAGTAAAGCCCGATTAAATAAACGGACTTCACCACATTCATCAGCATAATATTCCGGTCACTAGCCATCCCAGTTGAATTTTCGAAAAATAAATAATTATTTAATTTAATTTCGAAAAATAATATTTAAATGCCAAAAATTCCACTTAGGCCCGAATTGTCAAATTAAAGCCCAATAAAGGGTCGGAAAATTCCCGAGCTACCCTCAATAGATAGTAGACCATGTCTACTTGCTAATTACACATTCAATTTGACTAAATTGCATCTCAATTGACTAATAAACACTAATCTAACCACCTAAACATAATTAAATAAACTAAACAATCATTAAATGTAATTAGCCCACTAAGCAAGGATTAGTGAGATTACTCACCGGAATCGCGCGCAACCCGGATCAAATCGACGGGCACGGCGCGGGGATCGATTCCTTCCAAAGCACGGCTCGGTCCGAGGCCGGAAATGGCCCAAAAGCGGGTCCGAAGGGGCTAGAAAACCCACTCGTGGGTCACTGCCCTTGGTTGGCCGAAGCTATTCCGGTGTCCAAGAGGGCGAGGGGAGGCCGGTGGAGGGTGACGGGGACGTCGAGGAGGTTGGGACGGCGGCCGGGTGGCGGTTAGGGCGTCGGTCGAGCTAGGCAAATGGTTGGAATTGCACGGGAACGGGCGAACGGCGGGTCAACGGCGAGCGGCAGCGCACGGGCGGATGGCGGCGAGCTGCGGGCGTGCGGGCGGTGGTGCGAGGGCGGTGAGCTGCTGCTGTACGGCAAGCTGCTCCTCCTGTCTTCTTCGGCTTCTGGTTTTGCTCCGTTTTCACGAAGAAGAAAGAAGAAGAAAGGGGGCGCTTTCGGTCACGTGGGGGGGGGAGAAAGAAGAAAGAGGAGAGAGAGAAGAAAGAGAGAGAGAGAGAGAAAAAGAAAGGGAGGAAAAGAAATTAAAAAAAAAAAAGAAGAAAATAGTACAAGAATAAGTAAAATTACCTTATTCACAAAATTACTATTTTCTTTTCATTTCTTTTCCCTTTTTAATTTCTTCCGGTCTTCAATTTTCCTTCTGATAATTTCTTTCTCGAAATTTCAAACTCGTCAATAAATTTACGGACGATGAGACGAAATCCTAAAAAAAAGAATTATGATACGCTTAAAATTCGATTTCCGAAATCGAGTTCAATTTCGTGGTTAAAATCGATCAGAGGCGATTTTAGTCCAATCCAACCAATTAAGTAGCTTTTAGGATTTTTACCGCAGATACATCCCTTAACGACTTCACTCAATAGGTTAGTTAACTCGTGAGTGATCAGTTTAGAGAAAAAGGACTATAGGCACGTTGACGAAAGGCCCATTTCACTTTGTCGAAATGGGGTCAAATTTCAGGATGTCACAGAGACGAACCTGGATCCGAAGTCCAACCCAAGGCCCGAGCCCGAGCTCGAGCCATGGTACTATGACATGGATGCGTACTAGACATGCAGGGGATATCACTTTTTTAGGTCGCTCTCATAAGGAAGAGGAGCTAGGCTAACCCCCAAACCCTTTTGACGAATCGGAAAGGATCTTCATCGCGGATGTGTAAATGAAACTTATGATGTCCTAAGCTGATGTGTGTGTGTATATATATATAAGTGTTTGTTGATGTGTTTCCATGCTATCTCTATTGATGTATATAATTGGGTGGAGTTAATTCTACTTTCGCTTGTGTATAATCGAAAGATTAAATGAAAGGATCGGTAATGCCTCCTGAGACGTCGCAATTAGATGACTAAAGGGAAGATGGGTTGCCGCGCATCCAAAGGTCAGAGCGTGACACTCTATGCTGATTTCCTATACAACAAGAAAAAATTCTACACTGTGATTTCCACGGGAAAGGGAAAGTAAACTCTTTGGCTAAATCAAATATTTCGTCCTTTTTTCGGCTAAAGCAAACATGTTGGCGGAATGTTATCATTGGTTGAATTATGATCAGAATTGAGTGAAAGGACATTGTCATTATCTTGGTTGAATAAAACCATGGCATTTAGCTTCGTTCTAGATGCATGGTACAAATTGAACATTTGAGACTTCATCATATACTCGCTTTGGGTCTTTTTGCAGCTTTGGCTCCAAAAAAAATTTATGCCTTGGCTCACATCTTAAGTGGAACCATGGTATTAGTAGGGTATACGTGGACTCAGAATATCCCTTTTTAAGGCGGATCTTCTCGTGATGAGTTCTTTAAATGCTAAGATGAACTTTTCTAAGAAAGGATTTCAGATGTTTAGTGTTTAACATTACTCTTTCTCACATTCACTTCATGTTAGACGACTCAAAATGTCACATTTACCATTGGACATGTTCATTGTGAATATCAAACACCAAGGAGATGGAGATGGGCTGCTGCCACGGCCTAGACAACCTTGAAAATCTCTATATATTCAGAGTGCAAGGGTAAATATCCTCATTTGTTTAGGAAGAAAAGAGATTGAGCAGTCCAAGCATGTGAAAGCATGTAGTTGACTCAATAATGCGATTTTTTTCGTTAAATCCATTCAATTTGACTAATGAAAAATATTGACGTGCTTTCTTATTATTTTCTCCCTCCTACGTGGTGTTAAGGTTAACTAAAGCACTAAAACAATGTCGTTTTGATCCAAATCCTAATTTTTACGCCAAATCTTAATTAAATTAGGTTAAAAAATTCAAGAGTTTTTCTAAAAGAAAAAGACGAACTAAAATAAAAAAGTGTAAAAGTTTTAAAAAAAAAAAAAAAAAAGAACAACACACCGGCAGGAGGAGAGCCAGCTTCCATTAAAACAACTTTAATTGATGTAATAATTTGAGAGGCATAATTCACTGTCACGTATTAATAATAGTGGGTAATCGATATGATTAAGAACTTACCACCAATCTAAATATACATAGTCTATCCAGAGAGAAAAGTCTAATGGAGATTATGTTAATAAAAAGAAGAGACAATAACAAAATTTAGCCCATATACTCTTAGTCAATGTTCAACTTAGTTCGTAAACTTACATTTTGATCAAATTGATCCTTGTGCTCTTTGATTCAAATCAATTTGTTGTTTTGTATGGTTCTGTAAACAAGGAATGACTAATCTGATTGAAAAATATTGATCCATCCTTAGGCAAATATATATGGTTTTGTCAAATAATGTTGATTTTCTGATTTTTTGGCTCAATATACTATTATTAAGCATGCAAACCACCCTATGAATGTTTATTAATTATAAAGAACTGTATAAGAGTCCTTCACAAAATGGTTGGCTCAATCATAAGATTGTTCCCAGTGAGAAGTGCTGGATCCGAACATGACTCCATCGTATCTCAACCAAATGTCGTTGGGTATAATATGATTTTGTTAATTCTCAATCCAAACATTTGTCTGATATTTTGTAGAAGTATTGAGTTGTTCGACTAGGTTAATCTATTCTAGATTTATGTAAAATCACTAGATATATCAAGGAGAGTAGTTTATATGTAATTATTAATCTGAACTATCTAATTCGTAAAGTTTTTTATACTCAAAAGGGTAAGGTAACTAGCATCCATAATTATAAATTTGGTCTGTTCCATGGCCGGTTTGACTTGGTTTTCGGGTAGAATTGGACCCGTTGCATAACCCTAATTGTCATTATCATTAGAAAAATGGTTAGCTCCCAACTTCTTTTACTTCTTGGGATTTTGAATACAGACTGTCTTCCGATAAGTAAGCAAGGAACCATCAATATGTATATACACAAATTTTGTTGTAATCCCGTTAAATCACCCAAGATTTGCTGGGAGAGAGAGAAGGGGGATCTAAGGTGGGTTTTGCGAAACAATTGGTTCGATTAGTTACTTGAAGTAAATGTTCATCGTCACATGTTAATGAAATATGCTGATATGGATCTCATAAAATCAATCTCAAACGGAGAAAATTTTACAAGTAAGTTTCATACATGTCGTTATTCACTATGGAGTACTCGCTATGGATAGAAATTTTATTTTTCCGGTTTAGTTACCATGTACAGAATGCTCATCCACGTAACTTAAGCTGCTAATGGCGATTTTTGAATTATTTCCATAGAAATTCAAAAAATGACAAGAAGAACAAGGAAATCTTGGCTTTTCACTGATATGGAGAATTTACTTCATCCTTTAATTTCTTAATCTACAATGATCTCAAATGATGGTTTGAGGAAGTAAAATGACATTAATTAACATTTTTGCATGTTTATTTTCTTATAGCTCTTGCAATTTAAGAATTTTTCATATTAAATATTTAAAATAAAGGTAAATATCACAAAAAATCTTAAACTAATACCTTCATGCCACAGTTACCCCAAATTATTATTTATGTCACAAAAACCATCAAACTAGTATATTTGTGCCGCATTTACCCCAAACTAGTTTTTGTGTCATAAAAATCCCCAGATTGGTACAACTTGCCACGTTCTCATGCCACATTTACCTCAAATTGTGGTAAATCAGAGATTTTTTTTTTGGATAAATGTGACACAGATTTACCATTATAGGATTTTTCATGTCACAAAATTAATTTGGATCATATGTGACATGACTATATCAATTTGGGATGACACATATGTACCAGTCTTAGAGTTTTTACAATACAAAAATTAGTTTTGGGTAAATATGGCACAAGTATAGCAGTTTTGGGTTTTTGTGATATTAACCCTTAAAATAACTCGAAAACATACTAGAATGTCTTATAAAAGTTTCTACAGAGAATTGTTTAAAAATCTCAAACTTAGGGTCCGTTTGTTTTGCGGAAAATGAGCCATTTCCAAAAAATATTTTTCCAGAAGTCATTTTCCAGGAAAATGACAATATTTTATGGTGTTCGACTAAAACCTGAAAGTGTTTCGAAAAATATTTTCCGGTGTTCGGTAAGGAAAATATTTTCCGTTCATTAGATTCGCGAGCGCAAGCGTCAAGCTCGAGGCTCGCTAGATCGACAAGCTCGAGTTTGAGATCGACGAGCTTGAGGTTCACTTGGTCTGACGACTAGCCAAGAAAGAAGAAGATGGGAAACAAAAAAAAAAAAAAAAAAAAAAAAAGGAAAGAAAAAGGAAATTAAAAATAATTCGAGTTAAAAAAAGAAAAAATAATTAAAAAATAATTCGAATGAATAAGGAAAAGAAGAAAATTAAAGGGGAGGAAAAAGTCAGGATTTGTAGAGGTGTGAGATAAGAGAGATCAAGTGAGGAAAATGTTTTCCACTTTTCAAAAGTGGAAAACATTTTCCCTACTTTAGAATACTTTTTTCCTTTGATGGAAAATATTTTCCTCAAGGAATTCATTTTCCGTGAAACGAACGCCGGAAAATCCGGAAACGTTTTCTCGGAAATTATTTTCCGAGAAACGAACGGACCCTTATTGTATTTTTACCAATTCAGTCATAAAACTTGCAAAATGAAATTTGAGTTCTAAATCTTTTTTTGTTTTCCCAATTGAATCCACCCAATCAATTTTAACTAGAAATCATTGATGTTAATGCTAATAGTACCACATAAAACCATCGGTGTTAACGTGGACAATTTTAAAAAGAAAAATGAATTCTTCTTTTCCTTTTTTTTTTTCTACCAAGTCCCGCAAGGGCTACAACGATGAGGGTTATGGTCCTCACCCACACCTCATGAAAGCTGCAAATCCTCGTCAATCACGCGCAAGGTCATGAAACCCTCCCTGGCAAACGATCATGGGCTTCGTGGCCCTCACCTAATGGCTAGCGAGGGTTGACTAGCCCTTGCCCAGTGGTCGGCAAGGGTTAGCCGTGATCCTTGTCGGGCTTGGATGGAAAAAAAAAAAGGAATAGAAAGAAAGAAAAGAAAAAGGAAAGAAAATTTTCAAAATTTAAAAAAAAATTATTAAAATTATTCACATTAGCACTGATCATACCACGCAGGATGACCATCATCCATGTTAGTGATTTCTGATTAAAATTGATCGAATTGATTCATTGGCAAAATGTGAAAATGTTTAAAACTCAATTAGTAAAATTGAAAGGTTTAAGACTAAATTAACAAAATTGCAATAATTTCTAATTAAAATTGATCGAATCCACCCGCGCCACCACCGGTTTCTACTCCAGCCGACCTTTCGTCAAAGATTCGAGTCAAAAGTGGTCTTCACGGATGAACCAGCGAACAAGCCACATATTACCGTGAAGAGGACATCTAGACCGTTCTAACAAGCCTGAAATCACCCCGAACGGAGCCTCCATTCATCCCGTACGGCCGCTGGAGTCCACCGCTCGCCGGACCGTCTAGAAGCTGCCCGCCGGTACTGTTTCGCGTTTTCTTGCTGTTTCGCCCCATTTCAACCCTTCATTTGCCCATTTCATCCACCCACAAGATCCCCAAGACCCCCGGGAGCCACCGGTTGCCAACCACCCGCTCGCCAGAGCTCCGATCGGCCCGTTTTCACCGTTGAAGCTGCTGGTCTCCTCTCTGCAGCCCGCAAGCCAAACCCACGGTCTAGCCCATCGAGTCTTCAGCCCAAGATTTCAACAAAATCAATTTCAGCCCAAGAAGACAACAGCCCATATTCAATTGAATTGAAGCCTAAGTGAAGTTTAATTAATTTCAACCCAAAGAGAGCCCATTTTCAGTTTAATTATGGCCCAGCAAGCAGCCCACAATTTAGTATTTTTAAGCCCAAGCGATTAAAGAAGTCAGTCCAATCTTGAAGTCCAAAGTTTCTTTGGGCTTGCGAAGTTCTTGGCCCGACCCAAGTTCGGCCGCCGTTGCGTTGTCGTCTCGGTGTCCCGGCCTTCGTTTAGTGCAAGTGAGTTTTACTCACTAATGCTTTCTTAGTTTACCAATTATACTTATGGTTGGTTAGATTTAATTAAATGCAATTAGGCGGTTAGATTAATTTAGATAAATTAAATTAGAGACTTAATTATGCATGTTAGGTGGTTAGAAATAGCCATTAGCTAGTAGACGTGCCATGTTGTTTATTGAACGAGTCTCGGTAATTTTCCGGGCTTGTCTCGGCTTCCAATCAGGCATTATGGGCCTAAATTGGATTTTTTATAATTATTTATTTAATTTTCGAAATTAATTATTTAATTATTTATTTTTCCGGAAATTCAACTGGGATGGTCGGTGACTGGAATTTCGTGCTGATCGTTGTGGTGCAGTCCATTTATTTATTTGAGCTTTATTTAGTGCTAAAGTGATTTATAAGTGAATTTAAGATTCTTTCCTAAACTAGATCTTGAGAGGGTCGGGTGGGACCGTAAAGCCACTAGATCTTAAGAGGGTCGGGTGGGACCGTAAAGCCACTAGATCTTGAGAGGGTCGGGTGGGACCGTAAAGCCACTAGATCTTGAGAAGGTCGGGTGGGACCATAAAGCCATTGAATCTTGAGAGTGGCATCCAAAAGGGCACGTGGGCTCGGTGATTTGATGCATCACTTTGGTGAACGAGTGCCTTAGAGAATGCACGTGGGCCTAGGGAATTAAGTGAGGCATCTTGGAAGAGACACGTGGGCTCAGTGATTTGATGCATCACTTTGGTGAACTAGTGCCTTAGAGAATACACGTGTGCTCTATGACATGTAATCGACTAGTTCGATTTGTTATGAGTAGTTGGGGTGTCTATTATGAATTATACTGATTTGTAGGTGGAATCTGAGGCCAAGGTAAGTCCTCTGACCTGTGCGTGTTTAGGCAGCCCATAGTGTATTGGCTTACTAATCGAGTCTTAGGGGGTAGAACTTGCTGAGACGTAGTCTCATCCCGGTTGTGGGACAACATTTCAGGACCCTGAGGAGGAGCTGAGAAGGAGGAACCTGAGGAGGAGAAAGATTTTTGAAGAAGAAGATGATCTAGAGAGGGATCTTGAGTACAACTCGGATGTGGATTGAGATTCCATCCCTTTTGTGAACCCTGTCTTAGTGTAGATAGGTGTGAGACCTATATGCTGTAAATAGTATTGTAAATATACTATGAGTTGTGCTGTTAATAAAAGTGTGGTTGTGAATTTCAATATGAAATATATGGCCTACTTTTCTATCCCATTGTTTTATTGTGGGGGGATTTATAACTGCTTCCGCATGCGCCTAATAAATTGAAAGGGTCGACGATACATAGTCCTGGGATATCGCATTCTAAAATCGACCAAGGTAAGGGATGGGCGCGTGCCCAAGAATCGGGGCGTGACACACTTCTTGGCCCAAATTGCCTTGGTCGGACGCAGACATGCCTTCATGGAGCGTCCCATTGACATAACCTCCAATTGGGCTTTGGCTTTGTATCATCCACGGGAAAGGGAAAGTAAACTCTTTGGGCTAAGCAAACAATTCCATATCTTTGGCTAAAGCAAAAATTTTTGTGGAATGTTGTCATTAATTGAGTGAAATGACATTTTCATTATCTTGGTCCAATAAAACCATGGCATTTAACTTCATTCAAGATCCGAGGAACAATTGGAACGTCCGAGATTTCATCATATATTCACTTCAAGTCTTTCCGAAGCTGTGTCACCAAATCATTTATGCTATGGCTCATGTTGTAATTGGAATCATGGTATCAATAGGGTATACATGGACTCGGAATTTCCTTTTTAAGACGGACCTTCTCATTTAAAATGCTAAGATAAACTTTTCTAAGGAAGGATTTCAAATGTTTAGTATTTTAATAGTATTCTTTCTCACATTTACTTCGTGTTAAACGACACAAAATGTCACATTTGTCACTGGGCATGTGCATCATGTATCGAAAACCCCAAGGAGATGGAGAGGGCTGCCGCCGCCGCCACCCAGACAACCTTGAGAATCTCTATATGCTCAAAGTGTAGCGCTAAATATTCTCATTTGTTTAGGAAGAAATGAGATTAAGCAGTTAAAGCATGAGAAAGCATTTAACTGACTCGATAATGTGGTTTTCGTCCTCCGAGAAAGAGAAGGAACGGCAGTGCTTGTCTTCTCGTTTTGTCAGCTGTATGACGGCAACCTCTCGGCGTCATTCAAACCTGTGCAATATGATGTGCTTACTCATTTGCAATTATATACGAATTGGTTGGACTATTACCCAGTGAGGTTAAGACATCAGCTTTGGATTACTGTAATAAAATAGTACTGGTAGCAGCCTTGATAATATGGCCTTTGTCCTTCGATAAAGAAGGCGTAAAGGGATTGCTTGTCAGCTGTAAAAAAAGAGTAGGATAATCGATTTTAGAGCATCTACAACAATGCTGAGTTAAATCCAGTGAGGAGGTGCTTGTCTTGTTTTTCAACTGCATGACATCAACCTCTCGGCGTCGTACAGACACGTACAGTATGATATGCTCACCCATTCGCAATTATATACAAATTGGTTGGACTATTACCCAACGAGATGAAGATTTCAGCTTTGGATTACTGTAATAAAATAGTACCGGTAGCAGACTTGACAATATGGTCTTTGTCCTTTGAGAAATAGACGTAATGGGATTCCTTGTCTTTTTGTTTTGTCAGCCGTAAAAAAAATGGGTAGGATAAATGATTTTGGAGCATCTAGAGCAATGCTAAGTCAAATCCAGTGAGGCAATAGATTCGTGTTGGATCCACATAATTAAAAGCTTTGTCCCGTTTGCAGACAAGAAATTTTCCTCCATCTGTGCATAATCTCCATTAGATTTTAATCAATACGTTCCATTAAAACAACTTTCATTGTATTGTGAAAAACACAACCTAATAATGTGTGAGGCATAAATTATCTTGACTTAGTAATAATAGTTAGAATTGATTAAGAACTTACCACCAATCTAAATGTACACAGTTCGTCTAGAGTAATGAGGAAAACCCAATGGAGATTATTTGAATAAAATGAAGAGACAATACCAAAATTTAGTCCTCGAATTCCTAGTCAATGCTCAACTTCATCCGTAAACTTTAATGTTGGTCAAATTGATCCTTATGCTCTTTCATTCGAATCGGTTTGTTTTTTTATATGGCTCTGTAAATAATGAATGAATCCTTTATAATGTTTAATGACTGATCTGATGGAATAATATCAATCCATTCTTCAGCAAAAATATATAATTTTATCAAATAATGCGGATTTTTCTATTATTCGGCTCAATGTACTATAATTAATGAATGCAAACCGCCCTATGCATGTGTATTAATTATAAAGAATTGTATAAGACTCCTTTATAAAATGGTGAGCACCGACCAAAAAAAAAAAAAAAATGGTGAGCAAAATCCTAAGATTGTTTCAAGTGAGAAAGATTGGGATCCGAATATGACTCCGTCATAACTAAAAGTGTATATTTCATCCGATTCGATGGGTATTATATGATTTTGTTAATTCTCAATATAAATGTTTGTCTGATATTTCGTAGAGCTATTGAGTTCTTCAACTAAGTTGATCTGTCTTGAATTGATGCAAAATCACTAGATATATCGAAGAGAGGAGTTTATATGTAATTATAAATTCGAACCATCTCATTCGTCGAGTTTTTTTATACTTGAAAGCGTAAGGAGAGGTAACTAGCATAATGATCTCCTTTGAACGTAACCAACACGCAATTGTAAATTTGGTCTCTGTCAAGTTATCAACTTTAAGTTAGTATAGGAGGATTTTATTTTTCTGATGTGGAATATAACATACTTATCATTTACAAACACTCTTGTATAACTTGTTTAACATTACTTATCATTTACAAACACTCTTGTATAACCCACTCATGGGCAACGCAGTTGGTGTGCGTTCTCTCCCTCATCGCTACGGTCGAGAATTCAAATCCTCTCGTTGCAATTCCATGACTTAAGTAGGGATCCCAGGGGTGGATTACTGGGCCAGCCCCCCGAGGTATTGACGCTTGGTCCATGGCGCACCACGCACTCTACGGGCTGTGGGTTGCCCAACGTAAGCACGGCGGGCTCGGCGGATCCTTGGTTAAAAAAAAAAAAAAACTCATGTATAACTTGTTTAACAGTATCTTAATAATTACTAAATTAGTCATGAATTCTAAAGTTTGATAGTTTAGAATTCAGGTAGGGAATGCTGGTAGATAAAACTGATTTGATGATAAAACATCAACCTGACTCAAAGTAACAAGTATTATTCACTAATGAGAGACTTTTGTTATGCCATTTATTGTAAATGATGTAAATAAGCAATAAGTGATAATCTTTACTTGACAAATCTTCCATTCTTATAAATAACAAAACTACATATGAAGAGGGAAAGAGGTGAGCAAAAGGAACAAAAAGATTATTTTGCCCTTCATGGACAACAGGCAAAAGGATGAGGAAAGTGAAGCTCTTTATATGGACAGAGCTCATGCAATCATAATTTCAAAAAAGGAGGGAAAAAATAAAAAGATATACTGAGTAGGGGTGAGCATGGTCCGGGTTAGGCCGGTCCGCCCCTTAACCCTATAACCAACCCGCACAGTGTTAGTTCTCAATTTTTGAGACCGAGGACCGACCTTATTGAGCTTGAAACCGAGGACCAGACCGACCTAATGGATTCGGTCCAGTTTCAGAGTCAACCTAGGACCAATCAATAATTTTTTATTTCATTTTTTGTACTCCTTAAAAAAACGATTAAGGACCAAACTAACCCATTAGGTTCGATTCGGTTTCAGGGTCAACCTAGGACCAACCAATAATTTTTTATTTCATTTTTTGTACTCCTTAAAAAGCAATTAAGGATCGAATTGACCCAATGAGTTCAGTTCGATTTCAGGGTTAACCCAGGACCAACCAATAATTTTTTATTTTATTTTTTGTACTCCTTAAAAGGGCAACCAAGGACCATACCAACCCAATGAGTTCGATGATGAGCAAGGTCAGCTAAGAAAGGCAAGCGATGAAGGTCAAGTGGGGTGAACATTGAACAGAATGAACATTGAATGTCGAGCGAAAAGCAACAAGCCAAGCGAGCATTGAGTAGCAAATGGCACGAGTGACCCAAAGCGAGCAAGGCGAGTGTCAAGTGGTAGCGAATAAGTTGTTTCTTTCGATTTTGGTCAATTGAAAACTAAGAGGACAAATAAGACAGAAAAGAACGAATACTAGAGGATGATGCCATAAGTAATTGTTTATGCATTTTTGAACGTTGTGAGGACACATCACAAAAACATTTTCATCATTGATAAATTATGACTATTGACACCATAAAAGACATTAAAAATCTAAGTTATTAAATAATAATGTAAAATTAGTTGAACTTGTTACTAAAGAGTTGTTTAATATTGTTGACGCCGTTTATTTTAAGGTTTTTTCTATATAAAAAAATTATAAATAATATTATATATATATATATATAGAGTCAAGGTTGGCTCGGATTGGACTGACCCAGAACTCTTAGGACCGAGGATCAACCCGCACAGTGATGGTCTAGGAATTATAGGACCAAGGACCGACCCAATCTCCCTAGGAACCGGACCAGGATCGACAGGGTTGGGCCGGTCAAGGGTTCACCCTAGGTTGACCCTAGACCGATGCTCAGCCCTAATACTGAGAGATTTCTGGTTTGAAGAGAACCTGTCGCCACTTGCTTTCATGGGAGCCAGATAAGCCTTCTTTGGAGCATTCCACTTTTATCAACTCCAATTTGGCCCCAGCTTGTATCATCCACACAAGAGGGAAAGTAAACTCTTTGGCCGAAGCAAAGGTTTGGGTGGACTTCTATCATTAGTTTTTTTTTTTTTTTTTTTGAACAGTTTATCAATGGTTGAATCGACATCATAATTGAGTGAAAGTTTTCCACCGAAAGGGAATTATAACTATCTTGTGACGTACATAATAATTGAGTGAAAGGATATCATCATTAGCTCAAGCAGAATGGCCGGTCCACGTTATCTGTTATCTTGTGGAAGCACATTTCCATTGTCATTGCCATGAAGGGTGATCAATTTTAGGGTTGATAAGTTTCAGTTCTAATAATTACTAAACTAGTCATGAATTCTAAAGTTTGATAGTTTAGAATTCAGGTAGGCAATGCTCAAATTGATTTGATGATAAAACATCAACCTGACTCAAAGTAACAAATATTATTCACCAATGAGAGACTTTTCTTATGCCATTTACTGTAAATGATGCAAATAAGCAATAAGCGATAATCTTTACCGGATTTCATGCATGACAAATCTTCCATTCTTATAAATAACAAATCTACATATGAAGAGGGAAAGAGGTGAGGAAAAGGAACAAGAAGATTATTTTGCCCTTAATGGACAACAGGCAAATGAATGAGGAAAATGAAGCTCTTTATACGAACAGAGCCCATGCAATCATAACTTCAAAAAAGGAGGGAAAAAAAAAAGATATACTGAGAGATTTTTGGTTCGAAGAGAACCTGTCGGCACCTGCTTTGATGGGAGCCAGACAAGCCTTCTTTCGAGCGTTCCACTTTTATCGACTCCAATTTGGCCCCGGCTTGTATCATCCACACGAGAGGGAAAGTAAACTCTTTGGCCGAAGCAAAGGTTCGGGTGGACTTCTTTCATTAGTTTTTTTTTTTTTTTGAACAGTCAGTCATCGGTTGAATCGACATCATAATTCGAGTGAAATTTTTCCACCGAAAGGGAATTATAATTATCTTGCGACGTACATAATAATTGAGTGAAAGAATATCATCATTAGCTCAAGCAGAATGGCCGGTCCACGTATCTATTATCTTGTGGAAGCACATTTCCATTGTCATTGCCATGAAGGGTGATCAATTTTAGGGTTGATAAGTTCCAGATCTAAAAATTACTAAACTAGTCATGAATTCTAAAGTTTGATAGTTTAGAATTCAGGTAGGGAATGCTAAAACTGATTTGATGATAAAACATCAACCTGACTCAAAGTAACAAATATTATTCACCAATGAGAGACTTTTCTTATGCCATTTACTGTAAATGATGCAAATAAGCAGTAAGTGATAATCTTTGTCACGCCCCGATCCTTGGGCACGTGCTCATCCCTTACCTTGGTCGATTTTAAAGTGCGATATCCCAGGACTATGTATCGCCGACCCTTTCTTTTTATTATGAGCATGCGGAAGCAGTTATGAATCCCCAAACAATAAAACAATGGGATAGAAAAGCATGCCATATTTTTCATATTGAAATTCACAACCACACTTTTAATAACAGCATAACTCATAGTATATTTACAATACTATTTACAGCAAACAAGTCTCACACTTATCTACACTAAGACAGGGTTCACAAAAGGGATGGGATCTCAATCCACATCCAGGTTGAACTCAAGATCCCTCTCTGGATCATCATCTTCTTCAAAAGTCTTTCTCCTCTTCAGGTCTCACCTCAGTAGTCTCTTTCTCAGGTTCCTCCTCTTCAGTTCTCCCTCAAGGTCCTGAAATGATGTCCTACAACCGGGATGAGACTATGTCTCAGCAAGTTCTACCCCTTAAGACTCGATTAGTAAGCCAATACACTACGGGCTGCCTAAACACGCACAGGTCAGAGGATTTACCTTGGCCTCAAATTCCACCCGCAAATCAGTACAATTCATAATAGGCACCCAACTACTCAGAACAAATCGAACTAGTCGATTACATGTCATAGAGCACACGTGCATTCTCTAAGGCACTAGTTCACCAAAGTGATGCATCAAATCACCGGCCACGTCTTGCTTTTAGATACCACACTAATTCACCACTCCACCGTCGATACCGACAATCGGTACCCAATCATTTTCCCATCACATAATTGAAATCAACCAATTAGGAACATGTCCTAAAATTCCCAATTTAAATCAATTCCATATAAATTAAAGCTCAATTAAATAAACGGACTTGCACCATGACAATCAGCACGAAATTCCGGTCACCGACCATCTTAGTTGAATTTCCGGAAAAATAAATAATTAAATAATTAATTTCGATAAATAAATAAAAAAATATTAAAAATCCAATTTATGCCCGTATTGCCTGATTGGAAGCGGAGACAAGCTCGGAAAATTACCGAGACTCGTTCAATAAATAACCGAACCTTTCTACTTGCTAATGACCATGTCTAACTACCTAACATGCATTAGTAAGTCTCTAATTTAATTTATCTAAATTAATATAACCACCTAACTGCATTTAATTAAATCTAACCAACCCTAAGTATAATTAACAAACTAAGAAGCATTAGTGAGTAAAACTCACTTTTGGCAGCAAAGCGAGACTGAATCACCGCACGACGCGACGGCGGCCGAAATCGATTTTCGGCGACACCTGGCGGGCTTGGGCCGGGCCTTAGACTCGGGCCCAACAAATCTTAGCCCAAATAAGATTTGTTCTTGCTTCAGACTAGGCTTTCTTCGCGGGCTGAACTTCAAGTGATTTGCTGGAAATTGGGCCTAAAAGAAAATGGGCTGCAAACTGACTTGGCTTGCTGGGCTTCGGAGCTGAATTTGCTGGGCCTGACTTGTGGCCCAAATAGGCTGAGCAAACCGCAACTGGAAGCTGGGCCGAAGGGAATCGGAATGGGCTCACTGCAGTCGGTCCACGAGCAAAAGAAAATCAAAGCTGCTGGACCCGTGGTTTCGGTCTTCACGCGGACTAAATGAAAGAAACGGCAAGGGGCGCTGGAATCCACCGAGGCCAAAGGGACACGTGAGCTGTGGTTGGCGGTAAGGAGACACGGTAGGGGAAGTCTTCAAGCAGCTGCCGACGTGTCCATCTTCGCACGAAAGAAATAGACGTGGTGGAATTTGCTGAGTTCGCGCGAGGCTTCACTGACAGGGGAAGGACGTTCGCTGGTAACAAATCCGTGGCGTGCCTGGGCTGATGCGGTCAGCTAAGAGCTTCAAGCTGCTTCGGGCGTGCTTTGCTTCGGTTGACTACGACAAGGAAGACCCGAACTGACGATGAGGCGGACGCGTGAAGATGGCTGAGCGGGACAGACTTCCTTCGGTGTTGTTTCGCTGGCTTCATGCAGGAGTCAACGAAATAGTGGAAGACTCCACTATCTGACCGTACGTGGCAACACACGGCCGTTCGGTGGGTTGGATGAATGAAGATGGGGCAGTTCCGTGGGACGTGGGTGTGCTGGCGTGGCTTTTCCACTATTGGCTTCGTGCGATGAAATGGAGAGGTGGATGAAGATGGATTTTTTGCTAGTTTGCTTCCAAGGAGTTCCAGGGAAATGAAAAGCAAAGTGGAGACGTGCGCAGAGGAGTCGGTGGATGGACGTGCCGAAGAAGCTTTTGAAAGGAAATGGCAATTAGTCAACAAAGATTATCTATTCCATTGATTGCTTGTCCCCTCAAATACTTTCCAACCTTATCACTTAAATCTCCAATACTTTCTTGCATTAAAAATTCACCAAATAAACCTAGTGAAGCCCCAAATTTCTGCCCCCTTTCCAATTTCGAAATTCACCCAAATTACTTCAATTTTCTTACTCAATTTCCCAAATTGAGGTCCGATTTTGTCGAAGGAAAATCCCATACCATTTTCTGCCAGTCCCCAACACTTAAAGGCTCGGCTTGGAAGTCGAAATTTCCTTTAATTGAGCCCATCCAAATTTCCGTTGATTTTCCGCGGCGTCCGAACCAATTTTCCGAAAAAATCTCGGAATTTCCGAAAAATTTTCTAAGACTGAATCCACACTCCTAGAATTTATTGTGACATGGCCGAAACTCAGAAATCGAACTCGAATTGGCGGTTTATTTTCTATTCGACGTGTTTTTAGCATGATCTAGGCTACCGAGTAACTTTCAGATATTTCTAAGTGCAATTGACTCGTGGTCGATTTTTTTTTAGCCACTATGAACCCACTCGACTCATTGACGACTCTTGATTGTCGTGAAAATCCCAAGGATCCAAATACGAGCACAGGGGTACCAAAACAATAAGAAAATCGAGTCTAGTCTTTGGTCGACATGAATTTTTTAATTTAGTGGTGTCACCCACATTAGCCACACATCACTTTGTCGATCCAGTCAATCTCGATTTCAAATCGATTTTTAACTGTGCCAAAATGGCCTCTAAAGATGAACACGGTCGAGAAACCGATTCCTGGTCGAATTCTTAAGTCTATTGCCTTAAAATTCCTAATAATTTCCCCAGATAGTCTAGTTATCTCAAGAATGATCAATTCTGAAAATAGTTCTATAAACACGTCAATAAAACACCCAATTCAATCAGAAGAAAACAGAACCGAAAATTCGGGATGTCACAATCTTTACCGGATTCCATGCATGACAAATCTTCCATTCTTATAAATAACAAATCAACATATGAAGAGGGAAAGAGGTGAGGAAAAGGAACAAAAAGATTATTTTGCCCTTCATGGACAACAGGCAAAAGGATGAGGAAAGTGAGGCTCTTTATACGGACAGATCTCATGCAATCATAACTTCAAAGAAGGACGGATAAAAGAAAGATATACTGAGAGATTTCTGGTTCGAAGAGAACCTGTCGGCACCTGCTTTGATGGGAGCCAGACAAGCCTTCTTTTGAGCGTTCCACTTTTATCGACTCCAATTTGGCCCCGGCTTGTATCATCCACACGAGAGGGAAAGTAAACTCTTTGGTCGAAGCAAAGGTTCGGGTGGACTTCTATCATTAGTTTTTTTTTTTTTTTTTTTTTTTTGAACAGTCTGTCATCGGTTGAATCGACATCATAATTAGAGTGAAATTTTTCCACCGAAAGGGAATTATAATTATCTTGCGACGTACATAATAATTGAGTGAAAAAATATCACCATTAGCTCAAGCAGAATGGCCGGTCAACATTATCCGTTATCTTGTGGAAGCACATTTCCGTTGTCATTGCCATGAAGGGTGATCAATTTTAGGGTTGATAAGTTTCAGATCTAATAATTACTAAACTAGTCATGAATTCTAAAGTTTGATAATTTAGAATTCAGGTAGGGAATGCTAAAACTGATTTGATGATAAAACATCAACCTGACTCAAAGTAACAAGTATTATTCACCAATGAGAGACTTTTCTTTTGCCATTTACTGTAAATGATGCAAATAAGTAATAAGCGATAATCTTTACCGGATTCCATGATAAATAACAAATCTACATATGAAGAGGGAAGGAGGTGAGGAAAAGGAACAAAAAGATTATTTTGCCCTTCATGGACAACAGGCAAAAGGATGAGGAAAGTGAAGCTCTTTATACGGACACAGCTCATGCAATCATAACTTCAAAGAAGGAGGGAAAAAAGAAAGATATACTGAGAGATTTCTGGTTCGAAGAGAACCTGTCGGCACCTGCTTTGATGGGAGCCAGACAAGCCTTCTTTCGAGCGTTCCACTTTTATCGACTCCAATTTGGCCCCGGCTTGTATCATCCACACGAGAGGGAAAGTGAACTCTTTGGCCGAAGCAAAGGTTCTGGTGGACTTCTGTCATTAGTTTTTTTATTTTGAACAGTCTGTCATTGGTTGAATCGAGTGAAATTTTTCCACCGAAAGGGAATTATAATTATATTGCGATGTACATAATAATTGAGTGAAAGAATATCATCATTAGCTCAAGCAGAATGGCCGGTCCACATTATCCGTTATTTTGTGGAAGCACATTTCCATTGTCATTGCCATGAAGGGTGATCAATTTTAGGGTTGACAAGTTTCAGATCTAATAATTACTAAACTAGTCATGAATTCTAAAGTTTGATAGTTTAGAATTCAGGTAGGGAATGCTAAAACTGATTTGATGATAAAATATCAACCTGACTCAAAGTAACAAGTATTATTCGCCAATGAGAGACTTTTCTTATGCCATTTATTGCAAATGATGTAAATAAGCAATAAGCGATAATCATTACCGGATTCCATGCATGACAAATCTTCCATTCTCATAAATAACAAATCTACCTATGAAGAGGGAAAGAGGTGAGGAAAAGGAACAAACAGATTATTTTGCCCTTCATGGACAACAGGCAAAAGGATGAGGAAAGTGAAGCTCTTTATACGGACACAGCTCATGCAATCATAACTTCAAAGAAGGAGGGAAAAAAGAAAGATATACTGAGAGATTTCTGGTTTGAAGAGAACCTGTCGGCACCTGCTTTGATGGAAGCCAGACAAGCTAACCTTCTTTGGAGCGTTCCACATTTATCGACTCCAATTTGGCCCCGGCTTGTATCATCCACACGAGATGGAAAGTGAACTCTTTTGCCGAAGCAAAGGTTCGGGTGGACTTCTGTCATTAGTTTTTTTTTGTTTTTTTTGAACAGTCTCTCATCGGTTGAATCGACATCATAATTAGAGTGAAATTTTTCCACCGAAAGGGAATTATAATTATCTTGCGACGTACATAATAATTGGGTGAAAGAATATCATCATTAGCTCAAGCAGAATGGCCGCTCCACGTTATCCGTTATCTTGTGGAAGCACATTTCCATTGTCATTGCCATGAAGAACCTTTCAGAAGAATGGTTATATTATCGAATCTAATGGAGGAAAAAAGGAAAACTACAGTACTAGGCCAGATATATAAATTCTGGTGATCCCTTTAGGAATCCAACCACACGACTCCCACCACTCCCAGAAGCAGAGGCAGAGTAAGGAGTGCTCAGCACGTCCTTCTTTGTCCTTCTTCGTCCTTCAAAGTCTCAAAGCCCCGTTTTTCATGGTCACACTCTACACTTCACTGTAAATTTCTTCTTCAAGGCTTCCTTATACAGTCTGCAAAGCACTGTTTTCTTGATGCTCGTAAGCTCTCTCAATGGATAGTTGAGATGATACTTTTGTTGTAACCGAAATTACGTTAGAGACGAGCAATAAAGTCCAAACTAACCAAAAACATGGAATTGAGCTCCATTTCAAGTATTTGGAACAAATGGAACATCCGAGGTTTTGTCATACTAAGCCTCTTGCTTCAGGTCTTTCTCATTTTATTTGCATCCCTTAGAAAGAAAATGGCGAACCGGCCTGTTGTTTTCCTCTTGTGGTTGGCCTATTTGATGGCTGACTGGGTAGCTGCATTCGCAATTGGGCTCATCTCTAATGTTCAAGGCATTTCATTGGCTCGTGCAACTGAAGTAGATGGAGCACTTCGGGCATTTTGGGCCTCATTTCTCCTGTTACATCTTGGCAGCCCGGACACCATCACTGCCTTCTCTCAAGAGGACAGTTCGCTTTGGCGACGACACTTGCTCTGTATCGTCTTCCAAGTCGGTGCTGCCGTCTATGTCTTTGTGCAAATCTTTCTGAGCAATAAGTCACTAGTGATTCCAACAATACTGGTGTTCCTTACTGGGGGCATAAAAAATATGGAGAGGTTACTAGCATTGTATCTCTCAAGCCTTCCAAGGCTTAGGGAATCGATGCTCTTGCAGCAAAACTCTTCTGATGATGCAAATAATGAGTTGATTGAAGAACTCAATGTTCTAGGGGATGAATATTCTAATCAAGAAGAAGCAAAGCTTGCTGAGAGCATTGTAGTGAAGCATGCTTACTACTTCCATCAAACCTTTAAGTTCTTCATTGGAGAGATCGTCTTTCCACATGAAGATCGTGAAATGACCCGCAAATATTTCCATAAAGTTTCTGCGGTGGATGCATTGAGGGTGATATCAGTCCAACTCCATTTCATGTATGAGGTGCTCTACACAAAAGCTTTGGCAATACATTCCAAGTGGAGCTACATTTTCCGCTTCATAGCCTTTGCTAATGTTGTGATAGCTTACTTCCTATTCAATCACTTGAGGGAGCATCGGCTCCCTAAAATTGATGTGGAAATTACTTATATCCTTCTTTTTGGAGGGATTGCTCTTGATGTGATAGCTCTCTTCATGCTCGTTTTCTCCAATTGGACAATTGCCCGACTCAAGTGGTACAAGATAGGACCATCTAAACTAGATATATTTCCCAAGTTGGTGTTCGCCATGGCTAACACAAGGAAGCCCCAATTTGCCACATGTGAAGTAGAGCCTAAGTCCAATGTTACTTATGCAGTCTTAGATACACCATTCATATTTCGAAGGTGGTCAGAATCCATCTCTGCTTGCAACCTTCTATCTGAGATCTTGAAGGAAAGCCCGAGAAAGATGCATAAGCTCAATCGGTGTTGGGGCATTATCACTTTTTCTTATATTTGCAGTTTTCCTTTCCATGTGGCTGAGAAGATCATCTCTTGTTTCCATCAAGCTAGTGAGATAGTTGTCAGGTGTTGTCATCCAAGGAACACGAAATGGAAGATTGCAAATACAAAGTACATGTCCAAGAATCCCTTTATTAAGGAGCTATGGATCTTTATATTTAAGGAGGTGAAGCGTAAATCAAAGTATGCGGAGGATTTGACAGAGATGAAAAAGATATTTGAGGGTAGAGGTGATCTATTTCTCAAAAGTAGGCCATGGGGGATTGATTGCAGCAATCTTTTAGCGTATGTCGTTGTGGATAATTACGACTTCACTATTTTAACATGGCATTTTGCTACTGAAATATGGTACAACAGAGAGAAACAATTTATGGACCCCACAACCAGAATTGAAGAAAGGGAATTTAGCAAGATCCTTTCCGACTACATGTTATATCTTTTTCTTAATCAGGAAAATTTGGTGTCCGCTGTGGCGAACATTTCCCAAGTCACATCAGCGAGTACGTTGAGTGAGCTAAACCACATCAGAAATGCGACCAATGATATGGAGGGGCTATGCAATACATTGTATGAGTATCAGTCGGAAGCCTTGCCTGCAATGTCCCCGCTTAGAAAGGGGATCGAATTGGCCCAAAAGATGGAAAACCTTGGGGAAAGGAAGCGGAAGTGGCAGGTGATGAGTGGAGTGTGGGTTGAGATGCTGTCATATGCAGCAGGTCATATTAAGGTAGAGGTACATGTGCAGGTGCCGAGCAAAGGTGGAGAGCTTATAACCTTTGTTTGGTTGTTGATGGTTCATTTTGGCTTTTTCAACTACGTATGTCTATTGCCGATGCCCTAAATCACAAGTTCTCACTAGCGAATTTACAATCCGGTATGACACTATCAATTCGATCTATTCATATTTTCTAGATGTTCACATAGAAATGATGTAATTTTTTGTTGTATTTTGTGATGGAAGCTATGCTTGGATAGCTATAGAATAATGCAAGGGTAAATTACTCTAAAAACTCCTTTTTCACAAAGTTTGACCTCCACAAATTAAAACTTTATGTATTGCATTGCATATTCAGCCAAAATTTATGAATTCTTTATGTCATTATCCTTTTTTGGAATACTGAGGGCCGGTTTAAGGAAACTTTTCAATTTCACGTCTCATCTTCAATTACTCGTCATAATTTCAAATTTACCCATTTTAAAAATAAAAGCCCGCATCCTCTACTTCTTTGCCTCCCTTCCTCCCGCCCGCGCCCAGCGCTCGCACTGGGTTGTCTCCAGCTGCCTAGGGTTTAACTGAACATCTTTAGAAACCTCCCAGGAATCCCTCTGTCCCTCTCAATGCTTGGTAATTGCTTGTTTAGCGTAGAATTGTCCATAATTTCTCCTCGGAGTTGGCCATATAAATTCCCAAAAAAGTGAAACTCGGCCCCCGAATTTCACACCAAATATGATTCCGACTGTTGTTATATGTCAAAGTTCCCCTCCTCCGACTGCTTTACATTTTTTTCCAAGTTCATTCATGTTTATGGAATTGGGTCATAGTTAATCTCATATTTTTTGGTGCCTCTTAAATTTATTCATCTTCATTTTATTATAAGATGGCAAGTTCATCAAATGAAAAGGCATAACTTGTGATTTTGCGTAGCATATGAATATCGAGACGAATCAGAGGCCAAAAAGAGGATTTTGACGTGTCACTTACTATAGATCCAGAAACACGGCTTGTAGTCTCTGATACGTAACGGACTAGCTTGTGTGCGGCTGCTAGTAGACATCAGTAGTTGTGTATCTGTTGCAATGTTTGATGAAAGATGAGATGTTTCCTTGATCGTATGTTTTAGTGAGGCCTTTTTAAATAGTTTTGGAAATTATTGTTGGGGCGCATTCTGAATTCTGAAGCTGGTTCTTGATCTTTGTTTTTTTTTTTTTTTTTTTTGTTAACAGTTGTGCAAATGGATGCTAAATCTCCGTAGAAGAACTTGAGCATGCTAAAGGCACCCGAGGGCAGAGCACTCAAATCACCAGTAATGTGATCTCCAAAGTTCTGCAAGACATCAGTTTAGAATGTGTGTCAGGTTCCCCTTGACACGTTCATCAGCCTCGCTGAAAGTGTGATGATCGACTGTAGTGAAGTCCATTTAGTCTTTAGTCTTTAGCTTTGGTACGTGACAAGGTTTCAAGTGCTTGTAGCTTCTGATTCCTGTAATGCTCTTGTTTTGTGTAGTTTTATAAAGGCTCTCAGGTTGCACAAATTGAACAATCAATTAAACATTAGTCTTTGGTGTATTATGAAGAGTGTGAACTTCTGGGGTACTGCAGATGGGACATGAACCTTGAAAAGATTCCCTTCCATAAATTAAAAGGAAAGAAAGATGCCAAGGTCGATGTAAAAAGGCTTCCAGTGTTCTGTCGAACCAATTGCTGTATGGATGAAACTATAAATTGAAAGAAAGAAATTATTGTTGGATTAGGTGAGGCAAAGAGTACCCCAATACCTTCAAAAGATAATGCATCTTTCTGGTATCGGTTTCTTTTTTCTCCGATGGACTACGTAGTCATCCTTAATTGTAAGAAAGTAGGCCCATTTAGCACGAAGGAGGCCCAATACCAATTACAAGTCTAAAATAGGATGTGTTTAGGCCGGATAATTTTTTCCTTTCATCCTTTCTATCTTTCAGGATTATTTGCCGATATCTAATTATTTTCTTTATGCATGTTGTAGTTATCTATAGAACACGTTGCTTTACTCCACCTAGTAAAGATAAGATAGTATCTTCTTGGGCATAATATGTCCGGCGTGTGTGTAAATGTTGTTTCTCATTGGACAAAAGACTTCCGAAAGGAACGGTAGTGGTTATCCATAATGAAAGCAAATCCTCCGTCATTAACAGATTATCTATATTGTACACGTATCCTCACTCATTCATCTACTTTTTTAGAGTAGTGTTCCATGATTTTTGGGACCCAAAAACATATTTTCTTGTTAACCTTGATGTCCACGCAGTTCTCTACCCTTGAAATTTTAAAGGAAATCAAAAGGTTGGCTTGCTTATTTGTTTTGTGGGTTTGGTAGGATCGCGTGCGGAAGAATCTCATAAAGAAGATTGTGGTGGAAAAAGAATGACTACTTGACTTCATGGAATACTTTATCTTTTTAAAAGAACTTTATGGGCTTATTGTCAAAAAGAATAAAGAAAAAGTCCATCCTTGCCCAAATAATGTATAACCTGACTTGACCTAGACTTAGCCATGGCTCTTTTGCTTGTGGTCATCCCTACAAGCAAAACTAGTATCTTCTGAGATACTCTTCATTAAATTAATGCATCGAATATCGTGGGATTTTTCATAAATAACACATCATATAATCTATGTTGCTTGGTTTTATGTAATATAGTCATGCAATGTAGGGCCAAAAAAATAAATTATATGTATTCAGACTAAATTTTCCTCTACTCCCACTTACTTAACTACCGGTAGGGGATCACTAATCCAAACATTCCTTATCTTTACAACTGTTCGTTGGCTAAGAAGCTATATTCAAGGACTTGCGTAGTAATAGCAAATGATGATACTACAAGGACATGATTGGAATAATATTGTCATGTCATATCATTTAACTTGTCATTAACGTTGATCAAGAATTCAATCCCATTATGGTCCAGTCATGTCAGTAATCACATTTAGGCTATAAAAAAAAAAAGTTGGGTCTTGATTACATGTCCCCATATTTCTATGCGGTGCAATTCACTATACTTTTTCAAAAAAACAAAAAAAAAAAAACAAAAAAAATATCATTCATATATTAGATTTTGAAAATCGATCGAGCCAAATGATATTGCTCGTAGATAAGGGTAAGAAGAGTCGGAGACACCTCACATAGATCAATATTTGTCCTCTTTATGAATTAATTATGTCGATGGTTGTTGGTGGTTTCGAGTAAATTGATGAGGTTTGGAGTTCGAGAAAAAGAACTGGCCAAAACAATGAATAAACAATGTATGTGCCCTGTGACCTTGGATTCGGGCTAAAGTCTTTAGTCTTTCTCTATACCATTCTTGTATGCTTCTATTTCTTTTACAGACGCAGTCCATAAACAAATCTTTTTGTCATTATATTCTCCTCGGCTCTAAATTCATTTTTATCATCTAAACATGTAATGTAATTCACCAATTAAAAATTTAATTTCGTTCAATTAAGAATACAGAAAATTAGTATAAATATTTTACTTAGGCTTTCATGATGGCACGACAATGAATGGTATAATAGATGAAAAAGACAAACAAAGCAAAATTAAGAACCAGACATTTTTGACTCCTAAGGAACACAATGAGACCGGAGATAACAGTATTGGAAGAAGATGAAGGAGTGTTTAATCTCTTTGCGGCATAAATGACAAAGTTTATGCCTATTAAGCGCCTAATCTGATCAAATTTCACCAAAAGCGCAAGTTATTAAATTGTAAGCTAACTAATTAGTTGAGTTATTCATTTTCACTCTCAAAATCCTAGATTGAAATTTGAGGATGTGATTGCCTTTTTACTTTTTAGTTTTTCTCGTGAGACTTAAGCATCGTGAAAAATAGAATCCACTTCAAAAGAGTTAAAAATACTTGGAGATGACATTATCTTCCATTGACAAAGCTTCAAAATTCGTCCCATCAGTAGTTCATTAACGACCTCCTCATGGGGTTTATGCTTATCTGTCTCTTTTATCTCTTACTGAACATTGACTAAAAAATGATCCGATTTCCAACCAAAACTTGTATCTCACATTAGTTCAAGCAAAAAGAAGTCATATTTACTGGAACAGTACGTCCAAGACATAAGCGGAAGCTGAATCTTTGGACGTTCATGTGCTGTCAAGTGGATGAACCAGTGAGCTTGGACTTGGAAGGCACGAAGCAACGAGGGCAAATGTAAAGCATTAGGAGACGAAAGCATGTCACGTACACGCGCATTAACTGTCCCCTGTTGTCGTTATCTAATGGCTCAACAGTTATCGAGAATCCCTCCTTAAAGTCTTGGTCTTTCTTTAAGAACTATGTGAACTAACTGTGGACATGATCACTTAAAGAAGATGGTGGGGGGAAAAGAAGACATACTCGACTTCATGGAAACCTCCTTTAAAGAACTTTATGCTGTCGAGAGGGAAAAAAAGAAGGCCCATCCTTGCCCTAATAATATATATATCTTGACGCGACCAAGACTTAGCGATGTGTCTTTTGCTTGTGTTTAGCCCGCCCTACAAACAAAACTCGTATATTCTGAGACATTCTTCAATAAATCGATGCATAATATACATTTAGATTTTTCACATATATATTTAATGACGAATCTGAGTAAATAACACCGGTCCATTTCTCAGCAAATATATATGGTTTTATCAAATTACATGAGTTTCTCGAGTTTTTGGCTAAATATACTATTCGAATGCATGCCTATTAACTGTATAAAATTATATAAGGCTCCATTTATAAAATGGCGAGCACAATCCTAAGATCCTAAGATTACTCCAAGTGAGAATCACAGTGAATAAATTAACCTCGCATTGGTTTACATTTGTCCTCATTATCAATAAATTATCTCGACGGTTGTCCGTGATTTGGAGTAAATTAAAGAGGTAGGGAATTTGACTAAAAGCACAACTGACGAAAACAACGTATAAACAATGCATGTGTCTCGTGACCCTAGATTCCAGCTAAAGTCATTAGTCTTTGTCTATGCATGCTTCAAATTCTTTTACAGACACAGTCCATAAACAAATCATTTTGCCATTGGATTCTCCTTGGCTCTATATATATATATATATATTCCGTCTAAACATGTAGTATAATTCACTAATTAAAAACTTAATTTCGTTTGATTAAGAATACAGAAAATTAGTACCCTTTTTCTAAATATTTTGCCCAGGCTCTCATGGTGGCACAACAATGAATGGTAAAATAGATGAAAAAGACAAACAAGGCAAAATTGGAAACCAGACAGTCGCGACTCCTAAAAGACACAAGGAGACCGGAGATAACAGTATTGGAAGAAGATGAAGGAATGTTTAATCTCGTTGGGGCATAAAGGACAAAGTTTATGCCTATTAAGCTACCTAATCTGATCAGATTTCACAAAGAATAAGTTATTAAATTGCAAGCCAACTAATTAATTGAGTGGTTCATTTTCACTCTGAAGATCCCAAGTTGAAATTTGAGGATGTGATCGCCTTTTTACATTTTATGTTTTTCTCGTGAGACTTAGTATCTTGAAAAATAGAATTCACTGCAAAAGAGTTAAAAAGACTTGAAAATGACAATATCTTCCGTTAACAGAGCTTCAAAATTTGTTTCATCGGTCGTGCAATCAACAGCCTCCTTATTGGATTGATGCTTATCCGGTATCTTTTATCTGTTACTGAACAGCGACTAAAAAAATGATGAATACGCATGAGCTGATCCAATTTCCAACCAAACCTCGTACCTCACATTGGTTCAAGCACAAAGAGGTCATATTTATTGGAATAGTACATCCGAGACATAAACGGAGGCTGAATCTTTCAATGTTCCTGTGCAGTGGATGAACCAGCAAGCCGGGACTTGGAAAGCACGAAGCAACGAGGACAAGCCTGAAGCATTAAGAGACGAAAGCATGTCACGTGCACACGCGTTAACTGTCCCCTGTTGTCGTTATCCGTTGGCCAAGCAATTACCGAGAATCCCTCATTATCCGACAAACACGGAAGATCCAAAGAGGTGGCGGCCATTCTCCTGAAAGTCATCTTTTTTAAAGAACTTTGGGGAATAGTAGTGGGCATAATCTCTTTAAAAAGATAGTGGGAGGAAAAGAAGACTACTCCGCTTCATGGAGACCTTTAAAGAACTTTATGGACTAAATGTGGAGAGAGAAAAAAGAAGGCCAATTTTTGCTCCAATAATATATATATAAATCATGACTCGACCAAGACGTAGCAATGGATCTTTTGTTTGTGGTTAGCCCGCCTCACAAGCAAAACTAGTATATTTTGAGATACTCTTTGATAAATCAATGCATAAAATACAGTTGGATTTTTCACATAAATATTGAATGACTGATCTGAGTAAAGTACTGGTCCATTCCTCAGCAAATAAATATGGTCTTATCAAATAACATGGGTTTCTGGAGTTTTCGGCTCAATATACCATTAGATTGCATGTGTATTAAATATATAGAATTGTAGAAGACTCCACTTATAAAATGGTGAGCACGATCCTAAGATTAATCCAAGTGAGAATCACAGCGAATAAATTAACCCCACATTGGTTAACATTTCTCCTCATCATCAATATATTATCACGATGGTTGTCCGTGGTTTGAAGTAAATTAACGAGGTTTGTAGTTTGAGAAAAAGCACAACCGACGAAAACAATGTATGAACAATGCATGTGTCCCTTGACCCTGGATTCAGGCTAAAGTCTTTAGTCTTTGTCTATACCATTATTGTGGGCTTCAATTTCTTTTACAAACGTATTCATAAACAAATCTTTTTGCCATTGTATTCTCCTCGGCTCAAAATTCATTTTTTTTTCATCTAAACATGTAATGTAATTCACCAATTAAAAACTTAATTTCGTTCAATTAAGAATACGGAAAACTAGGACCCTTTTCTGTAGATATTTTGCCTAAGCTCACATGATGGCACGACAGTGAATGGTATGATAGATGAAAAGCACAAACAAAGGAAAATTGAGAACTGGACATTTTCGACTCCTAAGAAATACAAGGAGACCGGAGATAACACTAATGCAAGAGGATGAAGGAGTGTTTTATCCCGTTAGGGCATGATGGACAAAGTTCATGCCTATTAAGCTACCTAATCTGATTAGATTTCACTAAGGGCATAAGTTATTGAATTGTAAGCAAACTAATTCATTGAGCTGTTCATTTCACTCTAAAAATCACATGTTGAAATTCGAGGATGTGATTGCCTTTTTCCTTTCCATTTTTTTCTTGTGAGACTTACTGTCTTGAAAAATAGAGTTCACTCCCCAAAGAGTTCTTTAAGGACTTGAAGAAGACAATACCTTCCATTGACAGAGCTTCAAAATCCGTCTCATCAATTGTGCAATCAACAACCCCCTTATTAGATTCATGCTTGTCCAGTCCCTTTTATCTCCTACTGAACATTGACTACAAATGTGAACAGGCATGAGTTGATCCGATTTCCAACCAAACCTCAGACCTCTCATTAGTTAAGGCAAAAAAAGAAGTCATATTTACTGGAACAGTACGTCCGAGACATAAACGGAAGCTGAATCTTTCAATGTTCGTGTGCGGTGGATGAACCAGTGACCTGGGACTTCGAAAGTACAAAGCAACGAGGACAAACCTAAAGCATTAGGAGACGAAAGAATGTCAAGCACATACGCGTTAACTGTCCCTTGTTGTTATTTGTTGGCTGAGCAATTACCGAGAATCTCTCATTATCCGAATAAACACGGAAGATCCAAAGAGGTAGCGGCCACTCTCTTGAAAGTCTTGGTCTTTTTTAAAGAACTTTGGGGACTAATAGTGGGCATAATCTCTTAAAGAAGATAGTGGGGGAAAAGAAGACCTACTCCACTTCATGGAAACCTTCTTAGAGAACTTTATGGACTGTTTGTTGAAAGGGAAAAAAGAAGAAGAAAGACCCATCCTTGCCTAAATTTTATATATATATTGACTCAACTAAGACTTAGCGATAGCTCTAAACTAGTATATTCTGAGGTACTCCTCATTAGATCGATGCATAAAATATAATTGTATTTTCATATGCAAAACGTTATATATTCCCTATCACGTGGCTTTAGTTGTGTTCTAGGGCCAAAAGATGATTCCAAACTAAATTGTATTCAATACCCACATACTCAACTTCCCAATAAGAGATCAACGATCCAAACATTCATTACGTTCACGAATAATTGTTTGCATTCTAGGGTGGAAGTATGCATGGTGAAAAAACTAAATGCGAGGACTCACATAGCAATAGGAAATGACGATATTGCAAGAAAATAATTGTAAGAGAAAACGAAAATACGAGGATTATCTAGACACTTAAATAACTTTAATCCTTTAGATCGCCTTTAAAGGTCTCTTTTCTAGATAAAGTATTCATGTCAATAACAAATAAGTCCACTATGTACAACTCTTAGAAGAAAGTGAAGTTCGTACTTTTTGATAAATAACATAGACTTTTCGCATATGAGTGAAAGCAAGATAAATGGCTGTAAGCTATCAAGTAAGGTAGAGCGCCGAAAAAAAAAGGTAACCCGACACCCAACCGACCCGGACCAAAACTGTCAGAAGCCATTGTTTTACTCAGGAGCGTCCCAGTCTGAACGACAATTATTGAAAAAAAGAATTCGCTTCTCGAGGAGAGTGAAAAGACTTGAAGAGGGCGGCATCTTCTAATGGCATAGCTTCCAAATTCCTCTCATCAATAATGCAAACAACAAGCCCCATCATTAGATTTATGGTTGTCAGGTCTTTTTATCTCTTATTGAAAATTGAGTACGATGTAATGAATACGCATGAGCTGATTATATACCTCACATCAATTCAAGCAAAAATAAGTCATATTTATTGGAACAGCACGTCCGAGACATAATTAGAAGCTGCATCTTTGGATGTTCATGTGCTGTGAACCGACCAGTGAGCTTGGACTTGGAAGGCAGGAGGCAACGAGTAAATACATGAAGCATTAGGAGACGAAAGCATGTCCCATTCACACGCATTAACTATCCCCCATTGTCATGATCTATTGGCCAAGCAATTACCGAGAATCACCCATTATCCAACGAAACACGTAAGGTCCATAGAGGGAGTGGCCATTGTCCTGAAAGTCTTGGTCTTTCTTAAATAACTTAGTGGACATGTTGTGGACATAATCCCTTAAAGAAGATAGTGGGGCAAAAAGAACACCTCCTGCACTCCACGGAAATCTTTTTAAATTGCAAGATCTAAATTAAGCAAAAAAAGTAAAAAGTAAAAGTATTTCTAAAGATACTGGTAATAGATTGAAATTCTTATTAATTGTCGAGGAAATCCAAAGTCGACCAACTGAAATACTGATAACCAACGAAATATTAAACCACCAAACCTTAAACAAGATGCTAAAATTAGTTTGCGAGTAGGGCCAAATTGATCTTTTCAATATAGGGTTTTGCTTAGAGATATTTGGATTGTATTTATATAATAGAGGTTGTCAGTAGCCACTAGCTCAATAGTAAGATATGTTTTTGGTATTTTCTGCATAATAAAGGACCCAATCTAAGATTAATGTAAGAACTGCTTCACAAAATTGAACAAAGAAGAATGATGCACAAAGTTTTCATTAGCTACTCGAACAACTAAGTCATGTTTAGAGAATCAATAAAGATGTACCACCTCGTTTATAACTTGGCTTCATAAACCAATATTATATTTCTAGCATCAAGATAAAGAAGAGGTGATACAAAGATTTAGGCCTTAAAGAGTCAATGTTCAATTTGGTCCGTAAACTTTAAATTGGTCAAACAGATACTCATGCTTTTTGATTCGAACAAATATGTTTTCTTTTTATCTGGTTTTGTATACAAGGAATTAATCCTTTATAATATTTAATGACTAAGTTGATTAAACACTATTGATCCATTCTTCAGCATATATATAACATGGATTTTCTGATTTTCCGTCTTGATACAATATTATAAATGCATGAAAATCGCCCTATGCATGTGTATTAATTCTAAAGAATTGTGTAAGACTTCACTTATTAAATGGAGAGCACAATCCTAAGATTATTCCAAGTGAGAAACACAATGATCCGAATATCACACCCTTGTATCTTAGCCGAACGTATGCCTATACAGCCAATTAGTTGGGTATCACATAATTTTGTTAGTTCTCAATTTGAATGTTTATCTGGTATTTTATATAATTATTGATTCCTTCCACTAGGTTAATATATCTTTGGGTTGATGTAAAATCTAAGGATATATTGAAGAGAGTAACCTATATATAATTACAAATTTGAAAAATTATTCGTCAATGTTTTGATACTCGACTTGGGCGAGGTAGAATAGTAGCGTGATTATCTCCTTTCAACGTAATCCATACAAAATGCTCCATTCTTGCGAAAAATAGATCTACATACAAAGAGGGAAAAAGGTGACCAAAAAGAAGAAAAAGAATAATCTTGACTTATTTTAGATTTTTCCTATAAATTATAATATTATGACAGCTAAGCACGTCTAGTTTGGTCTATGATAATCGATAATTGAGAATTAAAAAAAAAAATAAAGAGAGATTCCTGATTTGGGAGAACCCATCACCACTTGCTTTGGTGGAAGACAGACATGCCTTTTAGTCCATTTCTTTGGCTAAAGCACACTTTTCGGTGAACTTTTGTCACGTCAAGCAAGAT
This sequence comes from Eucalyptus cloeziana, assembly GCA_014182715.1. NCBI lineage: Eukaryota > Viridiplantae > Streptophyta > Magnoliopsida > Myrtales > Myrtaceae > Eucalyptus > Eucalyptus cloeziana. The sequence continues at coordinate 2,326,470 of CM024634.1, read as the reverse complement.
CATAATGGATTGGTTTACCAATTAAAAACTTAATAGAAAATGGTGGATTGGTTTAACAATTAAAAACTTAATAGCGTCTACCACTTTGGGGGACACATGAACCACATTGAATATCTTGTGTTATCATTATTTGATCTGCCAAATATCGATAGTAATAACTGATTTCATGAACTAAACATATTTCTTACGTTAACTTTCCCATTTCGTTATTGTTGATTGATTAGAAGACATGTTTAATATCATAGCCTCAAATTTACAACTGATTTCTTTCCCTAAATGAGTACCATGAAACTGTTAAAGAAAAGAGCCGGTTATTATATTTAAAAGAATAGGTTTAATTTCCCTCCCGACGAGGGAAAAAAATGAGCTCAGTAACTTACATTGAGACCACCACAACAGTGAATGATTTTGGCTCAATAATAATATTGAAAAAACAGACATATATTAATGGATAACATAAATGTAAGAAACCGACTCGATTTACCATGTCATTTAATATTAATACTCCATATTCATGGCACCGATCCTTAAGGTATTGGCTCTCGTTTTATATAATATATTTAGAGATGTTACAAATTGATGTGTCGGAATTTAATTAAAGTGCATGAAGAAGAATTTACCGGACAAATTCAATGCTAGTCAGATTAGATAGAAGAACTTGTCATTTAAGAGTTATCATGTGACTAGAAATTGTCTTTCTATGTTCCTTTTTACTCGATAGTTGTTTGTGTGAAAGAACACATCAAGAATGAAATCCTCTCCTTGCGCTTGTGTTATCGGATGGAGCCAAATGTAGTGTGCAAAAATTGACGGGGCACGACGACCGATGTCGTTAGTGTGAAACCTGACACCACATAACAGAAGAATAATATTGACGGTGTGAATGATTTGACTATGGCGATTTTGAGGAAGTATTGTTTCTGCCATGGATAAGAATAACTTAGTGGACATGTAGTGGACATAATCTCTTAAAGAAGAGAGTGGGGGAAAAAGAACACCTCCTTGACTCAACAGAAATCTTTCTAAACTGCAAGATCTAAATTAAGCAAAACAAGTAAAAAGTAAAAGTATTTCTAAAGATACTGATAATAGATTGAACTTCTTATTAGTTGTGGAGGAAATCCAAGGTTGACCGCCTAAAATAATGATAACCAACGAAAAATTAAACCACCAAACCTTAAACAGGATGCTAAAATTAGTTTGCAAGTAGGGACAAATTGATCTTTTCAATATAGGATTTTGCTTAGAGATATGTGAATGGTATTTATTTAATAAGAGGTTGTCAGTGGTCACTGAGTCGATAGTAAGATATGTATTTTCTGCTTAATAAAGGACCCAATCTGAGATTAATGTAAGAACTGCTTCACAAAATTGAACCAAGAAGAATGATGCACAAAGCTTTCATTAGCTACTCGAACAACTAAGTCATGTTTATAGAATCAATAAAAATGTACCACCTCGTTTACAACTTGGCTTCATAAACCAGTATTATATTTCTAGCATCAAGAAAAAGAAGAGGTGATACAAAGATTTAGGCCTTAAAGAGTCAATGTTCAATTAGTTGGTTACCTAGCTCAATTGTGAGGGGGTTGCTAGGTGTGAAACCTGAGACCATGTGACAGAAGAATAATGCGGATGAATGATTAATGGTAGTGTGCATGATTTGACTATGGAAAGTTTGAGGAAGTATGCTTTCTGCGCACATTTCTTTGGCTAAAGCACACTTTCTGGTTAACTTTTTTCACGTGAAGCAAGATCATAATGGTGAGCCGGTTATTATATTTAAAAGAATAGGTTTACTTTCCCTCCCGATGAGGGAAAAGAATGAGCTTAGTGACTTACATTGAGACCACCACGACAATGAATGATTTTGGCTCAATAATAATATTGAAAAAATAGTTGTCTATTAATGGATAACATAAATGTAAGAAACCGACTCGATTTACTATGTCATTTAATGTTAATAATCCATATTCATGGCCCCGATCCCTAAGGAAGTGGCTCTCGTTTTATATAATATATTTAGAGATGTTACAAATTGATGTGTCGGAAGTTAATTAAAGTGCATGAAGAAGAATTTAGCCGAACAAATTCAATGCTAATCAGATTAGATAGAAGAACTTGTCATTAAAGTGATTTAGCACATAAACCAATTGTATGAGTGATCATGTGTCTAGAAATTGTCTTTCCGTGTTCTTTTTTAATCGTTGATTGTTTTAGAGTGAAAAAACACAGCAAGACTGGAATCCCCTCCTCACGTTTGTGTTATTGGATGGAGCCAAATGTAGTGTGCAAAAATTGACGGGGCACAATGACCGATGTCTAAATTAGTTGGCTACGAAGTAATTTCGCTATGATATGAGGGGTTCTTAGTGTGAAACCTGAGACCACATAACAGAAGAATAATGTTGATGGTGTGAATGAATTGACTATGGCGATTTTGAGGAAGTATTCTTTCTGCCATGGATAAGAATATCCAACATGAATTTCCACATAATTAGACTCGTTGATACTGGACTTCTTTATCATATTCAATTGAAATTTTGTGAGGTATCAGATTTGTGGTGGACCCACGTATTCAAAAGCGCTCAAAATCTCCATACAAAATCTTCCATTATTGCCAAAAAAAAAAAAAAAAATCTATATATAAAAAGGGAAAAAGGCGAGAAAGAAAAAAGAAAAATATTACGCCCTTTACATGGAAAAAACCTATTGAGCATATGCCATCTTAACTTGCTAGTTCTATATTTTTCCTATAAATCATAATTTTGTGACAATTAATCTGGTCTAGTTTGCGCTGTGATAATTGATAATCGAGAAATTATAAAAAAAAAAAAAAGATAAAGAGAGATTCCTCGTTTGTGAAAAACCTATCGCCACTTACTTCGGTGGGAGATAGACATGCCCTTGAGTCCTTTTTTTTTTTTTTTTTTTTTTTTTTTTTGGGCTAAAGCACAGCTTTTGGTGAACTTTTGTCTCGTGAAGCAAGATCATAATGGATGGTTTAACAATTATTAACCTAAACGCATCTTCCACTTTTGTGGACGCACGACCCAGTGCAACCATTTAATTTAATTCCCTAGTAGTTGTACCACCTTAAGTTGGATCTATTTTGTGCACTATTTCATTCGTGAAATAATTAGTTCACGATTTTTTTATCTTTTAAGATTTTTATATAAATAAAATATTCTTATTGAAAAGTAAGGAGTCATCTCAACACACGCATACCTAATAATTTGTGTGTATATATATATATTAGTACAGTATTCGTAGGCTCAGAATTAAAGTTATTCAAGGTAGACCTTCTCACACAAGCTTTTAAATGTTAAGATGAAAGTTTTCTAAGGATGGACTTGATATGTTTAGTATTGAACAGTAATTATTTGTGATTTGGGCTACCTTAAATAAGATTAATTTGTCCCGAGCAATATATTACTGTTAGTTTTTTTAAGAAAATGATGGAATTTTACAAGACTTTAGCTGTCTGTCCGCATACGATTGAAAAGTCAAGCTTCAATCAACAAAAACTGATATGCAAATGACTTGTTTTCTTGACGATGGTAGAATGGTAATACTATCTAATTTGACGGAGGGAAAAGGAAAACTTTGATAGAAGGCTAGATAGATTCTTGCAATCCCTCAACAACACAGTGAACCAGTCCACCAAAAACGGCAGCACTTGCACCACTCATTGAATCAGAGGCAGAGCAAGGCCAGTGCTCTGCTCTGCACGTGCTGCTTCATCCTCCCAAGCCCCAAAGTCCCAAGCATTGACGCTCTCCCAACGTCGCCGCCTCCTAACCAATTGTCTTAACATTTAAGAGAAACAATACTTATTATTACATTGAGAGCGAGAGAGAGAGGAGATGTTCCAAATATACCCTTTTTCGTTATTACACTCTACACCCCACTTACTTGGAAGTTTCTACTTCAAGGCTTCCTTATATAGTCTGCAAAGCATTGTTTTCTCGATGCATTTGAAACTCTTCAGATGGATTGTTGAGAGAATAGTTTTGTTCTCACCAGAGTTATATTAGATACGAGCGATAAAATTCAAACGAAGCAGGAACATGGCATTTAGCTCCATTTCTGATCTATGGAACAAATGGAACATCCGAAGCTTTGTCCTGCTAAGCCTCTTGCTTCAGGTCTTTCTCATTCTATTTTCACCCATTAGAAAGAAAACGGCAAATGGTCGAATTATTTTCCTCTTATGGTTGGCCTATTTGATGGCTAACTGGGTAGCTGCATTTGCAATCGGGCTCATCTCTCACAACCAAGGTAATTTGTGCGCCCATGCAACTGAAGTAGACGGAGCACTTCAGGCGTTTTGGGCCTCATTTCTCTTGTTACATCTTGGCGGTCCGGACACCATCACTGCCTTTTCTCTAGAGGATAATTCACTTTGGCGACGACACCTGTTTAGTCTCATTTTCCAAATTGGTGCCGCCATTTATGTTTTTGCGCAGATATTTCCCAGCGACAGGTCACTGATAATCCCAACAATGCTGGTTTTCCTTGTTGGGGTCATAAAAAATGCAGAGAGAACACTAGCACTTAATCTCTCAAGCCTCCCAAGGCTGAGGGAATGGGTGCTCTCACAGCGCGAGTCCGTTAGGGGTATGTATCTTTACCATGTAAAGACACTTTCTTTCAAGTATGCGTATGATGAGGAAGATGAAGCAAACGAGTATTCTGAAAAAGATGAAGCAAAGAATGACGAGAGCGCTGTGGTGGAGCTAGCGTACTCGTTCTTTCAAATCTTTAAGGTCTTCCTTGGGGATCTAATGTTCACACGTGAAGAACGCAAACTTAGCTGCGGATATTTCGCTAGCATTTCTGCAATGGATGCATTGAGGGTGATATCAGTTGAACTCCAATTCATTTACGAGGTACTCCACACAAAAGTGTTAGCAACGCGTTCCAAGTTGAGCTACATTTTCCGCTTTTTAACCTTTATGGGTGTTGTGGTGGCTTTCGTCCTTTTCAATCGCTTGAAGAAGCATCAACTCTCCAAACTTGACATGAAAATTACTTATATCCTTCTTTTTGGAGCGATTGTTCTCAATGTGATAGCTCTATTCATGCTCATTTTCTCGGATTGGACACTAGCCGAAATCATATTGAACAACTATGGATCATCTAGATCTCGTTCACTTCTGAACATATTGGCATATAACACAAATAAGCTAAGGGAGCCCCGATCTGCCACATGTGAAGCAGAGCCTAACACTAGTGTTACTTACGAGGTCTTGGATACACCATTAATATTTCGAAGGTGGTCAAAATCCATCTCTACTTGCAACCTTTTATCCATCTCCTTGAAGGAGAGTCCGAGAAGGATGTATAAGCGTGATTGGAGCTTGGGCAGCATTGCTTCTTCTTATCCCTTCGCTTTTCCATTCCATATGGCTGAGAAAATCATCTCTTATTTCCATCAAGCCGGTGAGACAATCACCAAAGGCTGTGGTCCGAGGACCACGAAAGGGGAAATAGTAATGCTTGCAAATACAAAGTACGTAACCAAGAATCCCTTTCTTAAAAAGCTATGGATTTTTATTTTTAAGGAGGTGAGATGTAAATCAAGTATTATGCGTAAGCTCACAAATAGGATGAATAATATAAAGACGATCAACGAGGTGAGACATGATGAGCTCATAGAGGTGACAAAGATATTTGAGGCTAGAGGTGATTTGTTTCTCAAGAGTTTGTTGGATGAAAACAATTATGACGATCTTCAAGAGGATGTCACCATGGCTAATTATGATGACAGTATTATAATGTGGCATATAGCTACTGAAATATGGTACAACAAAGAGAAATCCACGGAAAAAAAAAAAGAAGAAAGGGAATTCAGCAAGATCCTCTCCGACTATATGTTGTATCTGTTACTTAATCAATCTAATGTGATGTCCTCTGTGGCAGGCATCGCCCAAATCACAGCAGTAGAGATGTTAAAGGATTTAATAATGATTCGGTTCAATTCTAGCACCAATAATGTAGAGGTGCTATGCGAACAATTATTTAAGAGCTATTCAACGACGTCGAAACTCGAACGACCTGGGAAATCCATGCTCCTGCAGGGGATCAAGTTAGCTGGAAAGATGGAAAGGCTCAGGGAAATGAAGTGGGTGGTGATGAGCGGAGTGTGGGTTGAGATGCTGTCATATGCAGCAATTCATATTGACGGAGAAGCACATGTGCAGGTGTTGAGTAAAGGTGGAGAGCTCCTTGCTTTCACTTGGCTGTTGATTGCTCATTTCGGTTGTGTCTACAAACCTCAATTGGGCATCTGTTATGAACGTGAACGCGTTTGGTGGGATAAGTAATTGATCCGCATCAACTATCTTATTTACCATGCTCATGGCTTTCCTACTGGCGTTCGTAAGAATAGAATTTAATAGTCTGTGTATCTTCGTGACTAATGCCGAGATGATGGATTTTCATTAGAGGGCTGTGCAGCACTGTCCAGACCGTGGACAGCGAGCGTTCAGTCTTGTTTGGTTCATTCGACAAGCACCGGGCCGACCCTCAGGGGTCCTTATGGCTCGAGAATGTGACGGTGTGTTTTTTGAATAATTTCAAGCCATTTTTCAGTCCTAATAACAAGCGACACGCCTGCTACCAGACTTCATACATGCTTAATAGGGGACGTTTGGTGTGCCTTTGTTTGGGTATTGCATCTTTGAGGTGTCTCGGGTTGGCTTCGCAAAGATGCATCGAGGCCTTTTAGTAGTCATTTCGGTGTCCTTTAGCACATCGAGTGGCATCCACCGCACGCTGTCCAGACTTAAGACATGCTGCGTAGGGGATGCGTCGTGGCCAATTGGCTTTGTTTTGTATCCTCGACGAGTCTCGTGTTAGCCTTCATTAGTCCTTGTAGGTACTTTCCCGTTGCTTAATAAGAAGGCGATGTTTAATGTTGCCCGATGCGTCTCGGGTTGTGGTGCACTTGCTTTGATATTATCATATCTTGCTTGGACATTGTCTTGCTTAAATCTTGTCGTACGAGCATGTTTGCATGATCATTTAGACATACATGTCTCAGGAAAAACAAAAAATATGTGTGAAAGAATGCATAAAACTAAATCCCCAAATGAGCTAAGCTAACAAACTGTTCATTAGGTAATATATTTAGTGTAGTCAAATCTCCATGTCCTGAATTTTTTACTCCCAAAAATAAAACAAACTCCCACATTTTACTCGATCTTTAATCGGCTCATCATACATTAATGGTGGCTCCTAAAGTCAAAACAAAGGTCATAATTAGAATGAGAAAATCAAGTAATGATCGGTAGGGTTTGGGAGAACCCGTGTCAAGAGTAAACATTGTCTCGCAAGAGGGACCATTCATCCCCATTTAGCAATCCTCAAACTCATTCGAGAGGGTCATGGCAATAATCTATGCCGACGGACATGATATCAATTACCTCGATGAGCTTTTGCAATAGAAACAATTATACAGACATAGATAGATGGCATTCAAGGTTGATGCTTTAATGTAATTCGCCTTCTTCATAAACAGGATAGCATGAAGCCATTTGGCAATACACAAACAGAGCCACATACATATGATGAAATGCTACTTAAGCAAGAGCCAGGGCATAATAACTCCTTTTCAAGCAATTCACAGACCGATTTAATGAGATGCAGAATTATCAGTAGGAATCACAAATCAGCTCTAAATTTTGGAATATGTTAACTTTTCCACAATTCTAGAGCAACCAAGAATGTATCCATCAAAAGTTATGGCTACATTAACTCCGCATTGCTACATTACATGGAACAATCAATGCTAAGCCCCATCTGCTAGAGTCCGCTTTGAAGTACTGATGTACAGAACTGCAATAAAACGTACCAGTTACTAAAGGTCCAACTCAACAAAACTAAAAAGTCAGAAATCTAGTATACATCGTTACCATTATTTCCTCGAATAAAAGCATCTCCATACTTATTTTTCAGTTGTCCATTGATGTACTCTTCCGTCTATTCCATTGCTATGTTCATATATCCATCTAGGCAGGCTAGAATACCTGCATAAAATTCCAACGCATCAGAACATATAAGAATACCACACCAGTTCAGACAGCACAAGATTGTGATTCTAAACTAATCATCAGCATAGCCTGCATATAGCATGGGAAGGAGAACATGCTTGTCAGAAACATTCCACATCCATTAATTTAGTATCATCCAACTCACCTCCCATCCAGGTCTCATGCCACAAGCACTGAGGTTTACAAATCACGAGAAGTTGACAAGAAAAAGCTTGGTCATAGGCACATGCCACGCAGACACAGCTTTTCCTCAATTAGGATTTACCACTAACTGTAAATTCAGATAGTTTTTAGAGAATGACAGCACAAATCCCACAGAAAGGGTATTATCATCTTATTTTCATGAGAAGGCCATTGGAATGGATCAAATGGCTTTCAAGCAACCAATTCTAAATCCCATATAAGTTCGCTAATTTACCATCAAAGGCCCCGCATCTGCCCTTCTCTATCTCTGCGCTTGTTCTTCCTCCCTCTCTGTCTCAACACCCAAAAGAAAAAACCCGTGAAATTCGAAAGCCAGGATATATATATACTCATGCCATCAAAGAAAGGTTTTTTGCATTTGGAAATTGAATAGCAGCATGTACATGCATGACCCTTGTTTTTACAGTTTCTCCCAAGAAAAGCAATGTTCTGCAACCATCATTTTATCGGCTAAATATCTATAATACTAACTGATTTCATGAGCAAAACTTCCCATTTAATCATTGTAACACGAGTTTAACATCAGAGCCTCAATTTTACTACAGATCTCTTTTTGACAACGAATACCACAGACATAGATAGAAAAAGAAACGGCTATTATATTTTGAAGAGATATTCCCTCCTGATGAAATAAAAGAATAGGTTTAATGACTTACATCAAGACCACAATGTACATGGCAAGACCAACCTAACTGCCCATGATGCAGGGTCACAATATGACTCTGAATTTTCTGACAAAAGCAATATTCAGGTAAGGTTCATTTGGTTCATAATTGCGGTTAACTCAAACTTCTGTTTGAATTTTGAGATCAGTAAGAGACAGCTTCACTCATATGAGCCACCAAGAATTCAATCGACAAATCATCCCCAACTAATTAAAGTTCGAGACAAGTTGTTAACGGCACATAGGATTCAGTACAATAGGTAACAAACAAGGCTAGAAATAATCAAAAACTCAGCAAAATCTGGCTACATAGAGACAATTTTTGCGGCAGAAGAACAGCCCAAGTGCCATAACTTGGCACGGGAGGACACTTAAGTGCTATAACTTCGAAAAGGTACACTTAAGTGCCACTTTTTTTGAAAAGTGGGACACTTAAGTGCCACCTCCGGCGACCCTTGCCGGAAATCCTACGTGGCAATATTTTATTATTTTTTATTGCCTACGTGGCTCACCGGAGAGCTGAGTCGGCTCTAACTCACCATAAACGACGTCGTCTGCATAATACAAGCCCTAAATCTTCAAAAAACGACGTCGTCTCCCCAAATGCCCCAAATCTAAAACCCTAAATCGGCCAAATACCCTATTGAAGTGCTCGAATCTAAGTCTCGAACCCTAATTTTCATTTGCCCAAAATTCCTTCGTCGAATCTTGGAAATGGAGAGCAGGAGTCGCAGCAGCGCCTCAATTTCCTCTCACCGAAGCGAAGGAGAAGGCCAGCGTTTCTGTTTTTGTGGGTTACCGAGTCCAAGAAGAACATCGTGGACTTGAAGCAATCCTGGGAGAAGATTTTATGGATGCGCCCAATATAAAGAAGCGTCGAAGTGCAAATACTTCAAATGGGTCGATGCGAAGTTCTCTGACCGAGCCACAGAGGTGATATTGGATCTACTTCATAAAAGACAGCAATCTTCATTTGTATTCGTGGACGACTTGGACGATGTTGACTCAATGCAAGCTCAAGCGTCTTCAGCTAAACTTTTCAAGAATGAAGTCTCAATGCATGCTCAAGCATCTTCAACTAAACCTTTCAAGAATGAAGTTTCAATGATGAAAATTGAACGAAAGTGTTACCAAGCGTTTATTATGGTGTTGTTTTGTTGTCTATTATACTTTTTGATGAAATGTAAAGCACTTGAAAATGAGAAAAAGTTTCGCCGACTGCCATAGTTAAAAATGGTGTTGTTCTGGATTAAACGTAGGCTTTTTTCTTTTTGAAAGATGCGAAGAAGTTTGTGTTGTTCCACAAGATCATTGTGGCTTTGTTGTTGTTTGTGCTGTCATATGGAGTTGCCATAAGTTAAATTACCATCATCTTCTCTGTTTTGATGCAAACCAACATATACACAACACAAACATGAGTGATTATCCGAGTGCCATAAGTTGTATTTAGTAATCACTTAAGTGCTAGTCGCGATGAAAAAAGGAGCACTTAAGTGTCAAGTTATTATTAAAGTGATCAGTTAAGTGTCACTTGTAGTTAAAAGTAAACAGTTAAGTGCCAAGTTTTTTAGAATATGACCAATTAAGTGCCAATTTTTTTGTAGGTTTTCTCTAAAAATTGCGCTAGCCACCACCACTAGCTGCGCCACCAACCATCACCACTAGCCACACTACACATTAGACGCTCCAGCCACCACCATGCTGGTGGTGTTGCTACATAAGGTACTAGTGCAAGCTGAGCCTTGCACTAGCTTGCACCAGTACACATGGTGTAAGATGTGCAAACTGCACACTTGCACCAGGTGTAGGTGCAGCATAAGTCTATAACCCCACCATAAACCCATAATCACCGGCATCACCACCAGCCACACCAACACCCCAACCACCACATTAGCACCCCAACAACAAACTCACTACCACCAAACATCACCATCCACCACCACCAGCCACACCAGCACTCCAGGTACCACCACAAAACACCAACAGCAGCAGCAACAAGTAAATGCAGAATCCATGACAACAACAAAAATTGACAAGCGGCGCAAGATCATTTCATTAATATTGAAATTAAGTCTCACAACATCAATGACAAACTAAAGAAAAAAGAAAAAAGATAACCATCCATAGCAAGTGTTATTATAACGTTAACGTTTACATAACTGTTTTGACTCCTAAGTTCCACAAATCCTATCATGTCCCATCTCATCAATCAATATGTACGACACCCCCTGTTCGTGCTCCTTTCGATGGGCCTTTCACTTGATTCATAATTCTTGCACTCTTTCTAACTAGACGTGCAACTTCTTCTTCAACATTCTCGATATCCACTGACTCAGATGGAGCTGCAAATGTCCCAGGCCGAATTGATTCAAAAGGAGCTACAACTGCAACTGGGTTCTTTCTCTTCTTTCTTGTTGGCACAGTTGATGTTTTCTTTTTTGTGGGTGCAGCCGTTGATTCTTGAGTTGGGCCTGAGATAAGAACCTCTGAACTTCTCCCAGGCTACAAAAAAAATAATAAATTATCAGCAAAAGTCTACAGCATAAACTAAATTAAATGCACCCATATAAATTACATTCAGAATAACTGTTCCAGTACGCTCATCTGTATAAAGGCCATAGCCATATTGTCTTAACCTCTTCCCAAGTGCCCCTCTTGTTTGAATAGGGGCGTCACTTTCAGGAACTTGTGATTTGTTGGCTCTTTTTCTTGCTTTCTTGGGCCCTTCAGCTACAGCCGGGGCTTCTTCGACCAATTCTTCAGCTGGGTGTCTTCTAGATGGCCTTTGTGTAGGTGCCACTTCACCTGGCCTTCTTCTAGTTGTCCTTCTGTGTAGCCCTTCAACTTCAGTAACACCTCCTTTCTGTTGGGCCTTCTAGTGGTACTGGTGGTGGTACTTGTGGTGCCCCTTGTAGTGATTCTCCTGGTGGGCCATGTAGTGACCCTTGAGGTGGCTCTTGTGATGGCCCTTCATTTGGCAATTGAGTTCCAACTTGCTTTCTTCGAACCTGAGAAAGAGACAAAAGACAAAAGACACCATAAATATAACATTGTGACATATAATAATGTAAAGAAAATGAAAAACTGAATACAAATGGTTGAATTTACCACTAGGTATTTCTTTCGCTGCTGAAGAACAGTCAACTGAACTGGCCATGATGCTGCTTTGGCTAATCCTTCAGCTAGCCGTGATGCTGCTTGGGCCAATCCTTCAGCTGGCCGTCTTGTACCTTGCCTTCTTTGAACAAGCTGTTCAATTTCATGACTTACTGGGGTTCTTCTTGTGACCTAACAAACACATTACATACAATGCCAAATAGGATATTATGTACATTTTTATGATAAACGACAAAGCAACATAAACATAAAATAAATTTCATGACTTACCGGGGTTCTAGTTGTCGACTGAAGAACAGTCGACTCACTTGGCCCTGTTGTTTGCATTTCTCCAACTGTCTCTTCACTAGGCCCTTCACCTTGCCTCAACGGTTGTTGTTGTTGCTTCCTCAATTGACAACCTTTAATATTGTGGCCTGCTAGGCGACAATAAGAACACGTTATCTTTGCACCATGCCTGCTCATTCTTTGCTGACCCGAGACCTCTCCCTCCGCCATTCTTCGTCTTCGTTTTGGCCTTCCAATTTTCTTCTTCAGTGGCAAAGGTTGAGGTGCTTCATGATCCGTGGGCTCCCAAAACTTGCTACTTCTAATTGGCTGCATCATGAACTAATAGGAAGCAAGGTATTTTGATTTATAGTACCAATCATCAATGTAATCATATGTATTGTCGCCCTTCAACTGGATGGCACATATGGCATGTGCACATGGAATTCCACTTACTTGCCATGCTCTACATGAACACTTCATGCTTCCTAGATTGACAACATACTTATCAACACCCTTCATTATCTCATATCCGTCATCTCCATTCCAAATGGGATGACAATGCCTACTTGCAGCCAAGTTCTCATCCAATTTCTTGGCAATCCTAGGACCATATTGTCTTGTCCACTTTGCAGCCTCATCTCTTTGTTTCTGCAGCCGAGTCATAACCGCAACTCGTATATCTTCAAGCATTGAGATGACTGGTTTGCATCTGGCATCTATTATCTTCGAATTAAATACTTCACAAATGTTGTTGTCGACGTTATCGCACTTGAACTCCTCACCGAAGAATGCCCTGCACCAATGCTTCGGTTCTAGTTGAAATAGGGTAGCACAACCTTCCTTTGTCAACTGAAGCAGTCCTTCTTTGGCTATCCTAAAGTCAGCCATGTTTGCACTCTTTGCTAATTGCCAAAATTGCAACTGCAGCTTATCCCCTTTGTAGGTCTTTGCCCAATTTCCGTATATGTGCCGCGCGCACATTCGATGTTCAGCATGGGGCAACAACTCGGCTACTGCCGGAACCAATCCCTACAATAATTCAAAGTAAGAAATACTAGAGCAAATTACATGTTCATTTACAAAGCAAACTATTGACTAAATTTTTCAAAAAGCAAGCATTACCTTTTGTTGGTCGCTCATGAATGCCCACCCTTCCCCATTTGTTATCTCCAAGTCAGCCATCAAATTTTTCAAGAACCATGACCAATTGTCCTTGTTCTCAATCTTTACAATAGCCCAAGCTAGTGGGAACATTTGGTTATTCGCATCTCTTCCAATCACCGCCAACAATTCTCTCTTGCACAAGCCCTTCAAGAAACAACCGTCCAATCCTATAATCCGTCTACAACCAGCTAAAAATCTCTGTTTGCATGCATCAAAGCACACATAGAACTTATCGAACTTGGTCCCATGATCAGGAAGCGGTCTCTCAACCACCTCTACATATGCTCTACTTGTAGGGTTTTGCGGTCTGCACTCCCAAGCATACTCCCACACCGGTCCATATTCCTTAGCATACTGACCAATAAGTATCTTTATCACCTTTTGCTTTGCTCTTTTGCATTGAGTCCTAGATACATTGTTGCCTACACGCTCCTTCACCAGCATCCTAAAGTTACTAATTTTCATCTCGGGCATCAGCTTGATCAGATCGAAGAAGTGCTTGGACAACCATGCACTTGTTACCCTTTTGTTTTGAAAATTAATGGAACAAGTGTGTTCCTCTTGGTAGGCTCTAATCTGGAAAGACCCACTCTTCTTAACCAACGCGCCGTAAATCTTCCATGGACAATTTTGCTGCGAACACCTAGCTCTTACAAATTTCTTAGTATTTCTAATGAAATCAATATTTCTTTGTGCAGCAATGGAATTTTTCAGTATAGCTTCTCTAAATTGCATTGCATCATGGAATTTCATACCTACTGACAAAGTCGGAGAGGCAACGGATGGATCATAGGAAGGAAACTTACTTTTCCTTCCACGCATAGCTTGTTGATCTTCTTCAACTTCGTTCTGGGAAGTAGCGGTGTCGATGCTTTCTTCATAATCTGCCTCTTGGCCAGCAACACCAACATCTGCAAGACCTTCGTCTCTGTTTGGAACTTCATCAGCTACCTACAAAGTTGCAAATCTATCTGACAAAAAGTCCCTTTGTATTTTCCTTGACTGTGTAAGCTCCTCATCGTCGTCATCACTTAAGATTAATAAATTTTCAGCAGCCAACCCTTCATCGTCATCGTCATCATCACCATCACTGGATTCAGCTACTTCCCAATCTAATTCAGTGATGGTGACATCACCTATGTCACCATCGCTCTGGTGAACAGCATCTGCACCCCTCTCCTCCCCGTCCTGTCCATCATGCCCTGCTTCATCCCTAACCTCAGTACTAGCTTGAATACCATCTCCTCCTTCTCCTACTTGGGTGCTATCTCCGTCATCATCTTCGTCCTCACTATCATTATTGTTTTCAACAAATACTTTCACCTCTTCTCCATGAAGATAATGATATAGGACATCTCTAAAACCATTATCATCTTCCAAAACTCTCAAACCATCTCTCAAGCCTTTCCCAGGAACACAGTACAGCAACTTTTGTACTCTACAAGGCAAAAATGTCACTATATCCCTAACAAATCCAATATAAGATGTCTTCTTTATATCTACAAAAATACTACCCTCATTCCCCCCCTCATACTCCCACTCATCCTCCCTAATCAGAAAATCCCCACCGTAGTAAACGATGATAGCAACATGGTCCTTATCATGAGCCATTTCTGCAACAAAAGAGAAAAAAAAAATTAACTTTTGGGACCACATTCACAAAGGACAATAGACAATTGCAAGTGGAGGTCCCTACACTCTTTATTAAAGAAAAGAAGAAAGAGGGAAGATGCATAGGTCGTCCGACAGCTGTAGCTTGAAAAGAGGCCTTAGGACAAATAGAGATGGGACCCGACAACTACTTTGATTATGTCGTCGCATTCCTTTAAAATATGGAGAGATCCCTCAGATAAGCATGAGTCTTCATGACACCAATTTCAACAATGCAATTTATTAAAAAAATACCCAAAAGTCCCCATCCCCACGACAACAAGAGATTCGATTCGAACATGTCCAAGGTCCAATACTCTGAACCCTAACAATCACCAATCACCATCACACATTTCACATCCGACCACTACAAATTACTTTCGCACATCACAATTCAACATTAGAGCCCTAAATCACACATCACAGTGGATGGGGTGACGTCGAGCCCTACACCGAGCCCTAATTTTCCCCCCACCGAGCCCTACATTTTGAGGCCAATCCTAAACTGTCAATTCAAACCCCACAATAGGATTCTAGCACCACATCCGAGCCATAAATCTCACATCAATACCATCCAAGCCTAATAGCTTTCCCAGCCGACCCCCAAATTTCAAGTCCGAGCCCTAATAAACAAGTCAAAACCCTAAATTCACCACAGGGGAGAGGAAGAAGAGAAAAAACCTGAGCAAATCGACGACGGCAAGTG
The DNA here is from genome assembly GCA_014182715.1 of Eucalyptus cloeziana. Lineage (NCBI taxonomy): Eukaryota > Viridiplantae > Streptophyta > Magnoliopsida > Myrtales > Myrtaceae > Eucalyptus > Eucalyptus cloeziana. The sequence continues at coordinate 2,310,638 of CM024634.1, read as the reverse complement.
ACGACGGCGAGCGACAACGGCGAGCGATGACCTGCGAACGGCGACCTGCGAACGATGAGCTGTGAACGGCGATGGAGAGGACGTCAGATCTGGTGTGAACCGATGGACGAACGGTTAAAATCCAAATAAGCTAAACGACGTCGTTTAGCACTAAGGAAAAACGACGTCGTTTAGTTTAGCCAAAGGCACAGTGGATGGGGCGACGTCGTTTTCCTCCTCCACATGTGCTTTTTTTTTTTTTTACAAAATTGCCACGTCGGTTAAGCATGTCGCCGGAAAATGCCACGTTTGCATTTTGGCCGATTTTTGGCCGGATTGGCACTTAAGTGTTCCATTTTACTCCGATAGTGGCACTTAAGTGTACATTTTCAAAGTCATGGCACTTAAGTGTCCCTCCGTGCCAAGTTATGGCACTCCAGGTGTCCCAAACTCCAATTTTTGCTGAATAACTCTCCCAACACAGAGAGACCATGTTGAGAGAAGTACCTCGATAATCAACTCCAGTTCAACTTGACAACAACCGGTCTCCCGCGAATCGATTTCAGAAATCCATGGGGGTCTTCGTGGTGGCCGACCCTTTCTCTCCTCCTCCGCTCATCCTCCTAATCCTCAATCACTTTGCTTCCTCTACCTGAAACAGAATACCCACGATCATAATTTAATCAATGGAAAAGAAACGAAATTGATTTTTGGTCAAAAAGGTTGACCAAAAAGTCATCCCGAATGCCAACCGTTTAACTTTTCGAGTTTTTTTTTTTATTGAAAATGCATTAGAAACTGCTTTAAAACGATAATATAAAAGAAAGAAATAAAAAAAACGACACGTTTTGGTCGAGAGATGGGGTTCGTTGCAATCGAAACCCAAATCTCGATTTTTACTTTTTAATGACGTGTCGACTAAAAATCGACGTCAACAAGAGAGAGAGAGAGAGAGAGAGAGAGAGAGAGAGAAAAAATCAATTTTTAGTGAGAGAAAATATCTGCAAAATGAGCCCCTTCAAAAATTGACGGAAAATCCTTTTATATTAGTCCCAAATCGATCGATCTTAATGGACAGTTCAATCCGATGGTAAAAAAATTGATCTAAGGCGAAAATTAAAATTTTAGCTAAACACCCTTAGGATGCATCGTATGATTGACTGGATGGATTCGATTTTCAAAAATTGGAATTTAAATCGAGAATTGCACTAAGGGCCTCATTAGGGACTAAATCGTAAATTTCCAAAATTCAGGAGTTATTTTGCAAAAGCATGAAAATGTGAGGGCATGGGGGTAAATTCCACATGGTGAAGATCCCATAACCGATTTTTGGAGGTCCAAAACCGGTCGGCAAGAAGCTGAACCGACTTGCCCCACCGACAGCCAGTCGGATCGGTTAGACCGGTTCACACAGGGTTTGATTGGTTTTTGACTAGTTCTGGCCAGTTCTTGCTGATTCTAGTTTTTGTGGTCTGTGAGGGTTCAAAACATATGCAATTTGATCCTTGAGGGACCAAACTGAAGAAGAAATTTGCGCAATTTGAGAAGAAATGGTCTGATTTTGACCCAATTAAGCTAATTAAATCTCGTGAATACAATCTATGGGTTTTTTTGTTGACTTAATTGAGTGATTATTGGGAAAAGCAACGGACTTAAACCATAGGTACATGAAATTGAGTACTATAAGCTAAAATGAGCAATTTTGCAATTCTTTGGTCAAAATTGCATAATTGAAATTGAATTCAATTAATATTGCTATAAAACTTTTGGACTAATTCCCCATACTTAGGATACTCTATTGCATTCAAATTGACTTTGAATTAAAGCCACGAGACTTAGTCCAAAAATGAATTGAGGTATAATATGAAAATTGGACCTTGATTCATGAAATTCAACCATAGTCTTGAATGGGCCAATCAAAATTTCTTCAATTAAAACTTGATGACTCAATTTTCTTACATTCAAGGGAGTAAAATTCTTCAAATTAGGAGGTTCTCATGTGAATTTCTCAAAACAGACCTCAGATTTTGACTTATCTCAAGAAAATGAATTGAAAACAATAGTCCGTTCGTGAATCATAAAAGATCAATTTTGACCCCTTAATTAGGGCTTAAAATGATAACTTGACTTTCAACATGGCAATGCTTGAAATTGAATGAACTCGTGGATTAAAAATAGTCCCTAGACCAAATGTCTTAAAAGGAACCATATTTAATTATAACTAAAACAAAAGTAATTTTATTTTTAGTCGATTTAGAACCTAAAACCAAAAAATTTGAAAAATAAGGTTCTTAACTTAATTTTGTAAAATTTTCGACACAAAAGTCAAATTGACACTAAAACAAAGTGTTTTGAGAATTTTTTTTTCCAATTTTTTTGTTAAATTATTGACCAAAAGTCAACCATTTAGTTGACTTTTCCTAAAAAGTTAATTTTTCAGCCAAATTTTTGGATTTTTGAAAAATTAATTTGACGAAAGTAAAATTAAGACTATTTGACATCTTTCTAGAAAAAAAAAAATCAATTTTTAATTTAGGACTTTTGGTCAAAGGGTTGACTAAAAAGTCAACTCAAAAGTCAACCATTTGACTTTTCAATTTTTCTTGAAAATGAATAGGAAAAGACTAAAAAGCAATAATGCAAAATAAAAAAAAATGAAAAATGACAATTTTTGGTTGAGAAACGAGCTCTGTCGCAATCACAAACCCAAATCTCGATTTTTTTTTTTATCTTTTTTATGTGTCGACTAAAAATCGGTGTTAATACCAATAAAATATCTACTTCACCCAAATCTTTCATTTTAAAAATGAAAGTTAGATACTTCTATGTCTTAATGATTCCAGTCATATTAATTCAAGTAAATTCCAATCAAAATAACATTATCAATCAAGAATCCAGCAAATCTTGATCATGTATGGCAATTCCAACTATGAAACGACCGAATACTGGACATATATAGCTCTTTTAAGCATGATGCCAACAAATCCCAAAATAGTACAATATTATTAACATGAATTTTCTCTTTTGACTCCCAATACAAATATATATGCTAATGTGATCAAAGCAGCATCAAACTTGCGTGAAACCGTTTTTTTTTTTGGTCGAAAAATAGTTGTCATTGCTAATATGTTGTAGAGTTCGAAATCATTACATAATAAGATTCCTCCCTCAAGTTGGGCCAGGAGCACTTTGCAGTCCTCTAATATTAGTTCCACCGTCCATGGGCTTGGTGCTAAGCCTATCACGCTCTCCACTACAGTTTGGTTGTTGGATTGTACTTCCCCTTTGGAGTCCAGAAGAAACGTGCTGCACTTTGTTCCTCTTTCCTTCGCCACTTTCTGCAGGACTGCACAAAGAGCTAAAGCCTCCACTTTCATGGCAGAATCGGCGTTGATTTCTTTTGCAAAACCATCTCTGAGGACCCCGTTCTCATCCCTACAGATCCCGGCGACTGTTCCCTTGCTCTAGTCTTCTGTCCACGAAGCATCAACGTTAAAGTTGAAAGATCCCTTTCTTGGCGAAGCCCATTTTGCAGGTTCGTCTGTGCGGTTTTTGCTGCACTTTTGTTTCTTGGGGTTCCATATGTTGTAAAGCTCCAGATCTGCTTTTTCTTCGTGCACAGTTTCGCAAGGTCGCAGTTGTTCGCCTTTGAAGACTACTGCGTTCCTCAACTTCCAGATCTACCATAGAACGTCGCCTACTAGCTCCTTCAGCCAATGGTTGCTGCAAGAGGTGAGTGTTTCTAACAGCCATTTATCTATTCTGGTGATGTTGTTGGGGGACTACTTGCGTGAAACTTATGCCGTGAATAGATCCTTAAATCACGACAGAAAAGTCAGGCTCATTCTTAACAACTTTTGGGCACATCAACTTGGAGCATTATGTCCGAATTTAACATGAATTGCCCATAACACTTTATGTCGCATGTGTATCATTTTCTTTGTCGTGGAAGTCTTCAATAGGGCATATCGCATCTCTTCAACTGTACCATTATCCTGCAGATGAAATTGAACACCCACACCAAAAAATGACTAAAGACTAATAACAAGTATGAAACCCTCAATGACAAATAGTATAGCAGTTTACATGCTAAACATGGAGATAAAAACATCGCATACCTTATCGTATAAGCCCATAAGCAATTTAGCATATTTCAGTTGCCCGCATACCAGACCTTATTCCTTGACTACTCCACTGGGCGAGAAGTCCTTTTGAAGCACGGCCCCCAAAAACCATCAAGAACTACCGTACGCTTCTTCACTCGACAGTTTCTACCAATTTGCCCATCTTCCACTACCGATTCCGATGACGTTAACTCCACACTTATTGAGTCTCAACGTCGTTTTTACGAGATGAGACGCCGTCTCACGTGATATGTCCACGATGGATTTCGCATTGTGAGCAAGAGCCTTGTAATTCAAGACTCCGCCATCCTTGTCTTCTCCGTCACAATAGATGTTGTCAAAATTAGTAGTGTTGAGTCCCAAGCCAAGCATCAAATAAAGAGACATTGCCAGGCCGGCAAGGTCATTGGCGAGGCTTGACCTCACCTAGCCATTTGCGAGGCTCACCCTCGCCAGCCCGACAATGGTGAGTCTCACCCTCGTGTGGCAATTTCTATCTTAATTAATTGGCAAAACATGAAAATATCTAGGACTTAATTGGCATAATTAAAAAGTTTCAGATTGAATTGAAAAAAATATAATAGGTTTACGACTTTTTGGACAATTTTTCCGAGTAATATATATAGAGAGCTTCATGCATCGAGGGTATTCTGAAAGATACACTCGAATTTACACGATCAAAACCTCCATGTTTCGTCAAGGCCCACTTCGTGTTGTGCCTTACGGTGCATGGCTGTGCCCTTTACCTAGCGCGGACGCCACGTTGGTGGTCAATACAACCAGAACCCATCTTGCAAATCGCCTTATGCACAGATCTAATCATAACTATCGTGTAATCGGAGCTTGGCTACAGGCTACGGATTGAAAGTTCTTTGTTCCGAAAGAGCTTACATCATGTTTGATTTTTGTGGGATCATTGTCATATGTTTTAAAAACTTAAGCTCTTGTTAGAAGGGCATAGTAAAAATCCAATATCTTTATCAAGAGAAATTGCCAAGGGAATTCAAGCCCGTCAACATACTCAGTTAGATCTATCTTTACTAAAAAAATTAAATCAATAAATTATAGACTAACTAGGATATATTAATTGCTCAATACACCTATATCATAACAATCTCCCCCGCGTGTGTGCTCAGTGTTAACTATACTTCCCCCTAAAATTTAAATTTTCTTACGCATCGTTAATTGACCAGCCTTGTTTGAGTTCTCTGCTGCTTTGTGCGCGCGTTTTCGTTAGCTAGTTTGGCTCTCTTTTGGTGGAGATAAGGTGCTTCGCGTTAGACTTCTTTTCTTTTCCTTTGGTGGATGCTTTGAATTCTAGTGCTTCTAAAAGAAAACGGATCTAAGTCTGAATAGGAATAGACTTGGGTTTGTCTATAGTGGTGAGACAGAGAATGCCATAGATTTTCTGTTTAGCATCTCGTCTTACGGATATGTCTCTATGTTTGTGTATTGCCAATTGGCTTAGCGTTGACCTGTTTATGAAGAAGGTGAATTGTATTTAAGCATCAACCTCGGATGCCATCTACCTATGTCTGTATAATTGATTCAATTGCAAAAGCACATGGAATTATTGATATCATGTCTGATAGAATATACGAAGTCATCTTTTGTGCTCACAAAAGGAAGAGTTGGATTTAGATTAATTAACCAGCAAAGTGATATCACCACCTCCAAATTTATAAGTCCTCGCTTGAAACTTATACCTTTGGTATCTCCTACAAAGCAATAAATTACGAGAATAACAATGGCGTTTTAGTTGGTCCAAATTGCTCAGCGATAGTAGAATGCTTTAACACATTTATGTCGTTGAATATGAATACAGAATATTGATATTTCTAAATCTATAGCCTGTTCATGAGAAAATCACTGCCCCTTGTGTAAATTTACAATTTGTCCTTTTCCCTGGAGAAGCATGACTTATTGGGCATCTTTATATATATATAGAATTATCAGCGTGAACTGGTTACACACTTAGTACGAGTAGACACATGCGAGGCTTACTATGAGGAACGAAAAAGCGATATTCTCGGCATTAGTCACAATGATACACAAACAAGTAAATTCTACTCATACGAACATCTGTAGAAATGTCATGGCGATGGAATACAAGACAGTTGATGCAGTTGAAATATCTAATTCCAGAATTGATTGAACATGCCACCCCATTCAGGTTTGTAGAGACAACCGAAATGAAGCATCAATAGCCAAACAAAGGCTAGAAGTTCTCCACCTTTGCTCAGCACCTTCACATGTGCCTCTCCCTTAATATGAATTGCTGTATATGACAACATCTCAACCCACACTCCACTTATCACCTTCCACTTCCTATCGTCGTGGATTTCCATCTTTCGAGCCAAATCGACCCCTAAGTTGGGCAGGGATGACGAATATGAGTTTCCTGAAGGAGTCTCATACAATCTCTTGCATAGCCCCTCCACATCCATGGTCGCATCACCGAATTGCCGCCGTAAAGGAATCAATGCCGACTCTGAATGCATTTGGGCAATTCCTGCCATAGCGGACACCAAATTAGACTGATTAAGTAAAAGATACAACATGTAGTCTGAAAGGATCTTGCTAAACTTCCTTTCATCATTTCTCGCTGTAAATGGCTTCTCCCAATTGTAGCAGATTTCAGTAGCAAGATGCCATACTATAATATTGAAGTCAAAGGTGCCCTCGGTGTACTCTAAAAGATTACGGCAATCACACCCCATTGGGCTACTCTTGAGAAACAAGTCACCTCTAGCCTCAAATATCTTGCTCACCTCTGTATGATCTTGTGCATCCTTAGATTTACGTCTCACTTCCTCAAAGATAAAAATCCATAGCTTCTTAATAAAAGGATTCTGGGAGACATACTTCGTATTCACAATCATTTTTAGCTTCCTTTCCGTGTTTCTCAGGCCACACCCTCCAATGATTGTTTCACTTGCTTGATGGAAACAAGAGATGATCTTCTCAGTAATATGAAATGGAAAATTGCGAATATTGGAGAAAGTGATAATGCCCCAGTGTCGATCATGCTTATACATCTTTCTCGGACTCTCCTTGAAAAATTCGGAGAAAAGGTTGCAAGCATAAATGGATTCTGACCACCTTCGAAATATTAATGGTGTATCTAAGACCGCATAAGTAACATTGGCATTAGGTCCTGCTTCACATATGGCAAATCGTGGCACCCCGAGTACATCCATGGCGGACAACAACTTGTGGAGGAATGCATCTAGTTTAAATGATCTTGTGTTGCACCACTTGATTTCGGCAACAGTCAATCGGAAAATGAGCATGACTAGAGCTATCGCATCAAGAGCAATACCTCCCAAAAGAAGGAAATAAGTAATTTCCACATCGATTTCCAGGAGGTGATGCTTTTTCAATCGATTGAATAGGAAGAACGCCGTTACAATGTTTGTGAAGGCTATGAAGCGGAAAATGTAGCTCCAATTCGAACGTATTGCTAATGCTTTTGTGTGGAGCACCTCGTACATGAAATGTAGTTCAACTGATATCACCCTCAATGCATCCATTGCAGAAACTTTGTGAAAATATCTGCGGCTTATTGCGCGTTGTCGACCTGTGTAGAGGAAATCTATGAGGAAGACCTTGAAAATTTGAAAGAAGTAGTAAGCATGCTTTACCACAATGCTCTCGGCAAGCATTGCTTCTTCTTCTTCCTTCGCTTGAACATTGAGTTCTTCAATCAACTCATTATCTGCATCATCCGATATCATGTGCTGTGAGTACACCCATTCCCTGAGCCTTGGGTGGCTTGAGAGATTAAGCGCCAATGTTCTCTCCGCATTTTTTGTGATTGCGGCAAGAAATACCAACATCGTTGGGATCACCATCGACTTGTTGTTGGGAAATATCTGCACAAAGATATAGATGGCGGCACAAATTTGAAAGATGAGACCGAGCAGGTGCCGTGGCCATAGTGAACTATCCTCCATAGAAAAGGCAACAATGGTGTCTGGACCGCCAAGATGCAATAAGAGAAATGAGCCCCAAAATGCCTGAAGTGCTCCGTCTACTTCAGCTGCACAAGCGCATGAATTGCCTTGGTTGTTAGAGATGACCCCAATTGCAAATGCAGCTACCCAGTCGGCCATCAAATAGGTCAACCACAAAAGCGAAACAATCTGATGGTTTGCTATTTTCTTTCTAAGGGGTGCAAACAGAATAAGAAAGACCTGAAGCGAGAGACTTAGTATGACGAAACCTCAAATGTTCCATTCATTCCATATATCCCAAATGGAGCTAAACATGTTTTTGGTTAGTCTCTTCTCTCAAATATAATTTCAGGGCAACAAGATGTATAGGAGGAATGGTGAGGAATGTATATATGCATGTTAAAATGGTTCCATGTTTTTGGCATCCAGTCAAAAACCAAGAAGGAAGAATAATCATGAACCAACTATTTCCCGTACAAAATGAAGCCCGGGATAGATCCAACTTTGAGTTGATTTAACCACTAGTGGATTAAATTGTGACGACCCAGACCTAGGGCAGTACGGAGGAATGGACTGAGATCGCCTTGGCAGTACACGGGTGAGGCTAAGGGCATGTCTCCCGTCCCACATCGCTTAGTGGGGGAGTCTTGGGCTAGTTTATAAAGGCTTTGGTTCATTTAATCTGTATAACGCATTTTAAAGCAGTGAGGACTCAGTGTCCAAAGCGGACAATATTATACAGTGGGGCCCGGGTCGTTACAAATAATATCATAGCTGACTCCCGACCGTGTGTGGGGGCCACAGTGAGGACGCTGTGCCTTAAGGAGGGAGAATGTGACGACCCAGACCCAGGGCAGTACGGAGGGATGGACTGAGATCGCATTGGCAGTACATGGGTGAGGCTAAGGGCATATCTCCCGTCCCATATCGTTTAGGGGGGAGTCCTGGGTTAGTTTATAAAGGCTTGGGTCCATTTAATCTGTATAACGCATTTTAAAGCCGTGAGAATTTAGTGTCCAAAGCGGACAATATTATACAGTGAGGCCCAGGTCGTTACATAAATTAAATGTTTAAGCTGGGTCATGTGTCCCCGAAAGTGGACAACACCATTAGGTTATTAATCGCTAAACCCGTCCATTATTAGGTACTTCACAAGGCATTTTAGCAATATATATATGGTACTCCACAAGACAATGAGAATGTCATTCACTCAATTTTGATCTTGATTCAACCAATGATAAAAATTCACCATAAAGTTTGCTTTAGCCAAAGAAATGGGAAAACAAAATTGTTAGCGAGAGCCAAATTGGAGTCAAAATAAGTAGGACGCTCGAAAAAGGCGTCTCCCACCAAAGCAAGTGGCCATTGGTTTTCAATAAATCAGGAATCTCTCTTTGTACACATATTTTTTCTTATTTTTTTCTTGATCATTGATTTCTACAACCTGAAATTGTTCCCTTACTTTCTTTTTCTTTTTAACTAGACAAGATTAGCTGTTATAAAATTAAAATTTATAGGAAGAATATAGAATTTTTTAGTTAATACTGCTCGGGCTCAATTTGACAAAACAAAATGAAGAGACAATCTGTGCATTAAGACACTGACGTGACTCAACATTCTACCAAATTTGATTTTGTGCAAGTTCGGAACATTGCGGGGAGACTGAAGAAAAGGGGCAAAAGAAGAAAATGAGTCGGGCTAAGGATTGTAGCATCACTTTATTCGACGGTTGCTTCTGGATACAAATTCATGACTCGAAACAATAAGCATCATCCATTTAATATATTTCTTCATGCGTGAGATATTGTCAATAAGCAATAATTTTTACCCAATTCCATGGGCCACAAATCTTACATTTTTCTAGACAATGAACCTAAATATAAAGAGGGAAAAAGGTGAGAAATAGGAAAGAAAAGAATATACTGCCCTACATTGACAAAAGGCAAAATGATGAGAAAAGAGAACCCCTTCATATGGACAAAACTTCGAGTTCATCCCATGCCAACTTTTAAAAAGATCATAATAAAGATAAAGACAGATTCCTGATTTGTGGAGAACCTGTTGCCACTTGCTTTGATGGGATTCAGACATGCCTTTTTGGCTTATATCATCCACATGAAAGGGAAAGTAAACTTTTTGGCTGAAGTAAACTTTTGAGTGGACTTCTGTCAATGGTTGAATCAAGATCAAAATTGAGTGAAAGCCTTTCATTGAAAGCGCATCATCATCATCTTGTGAAGTACTTAATAATTGAGTGAAATGATATTATTCTTATCTCCGTTGAAATATGTGGTTCACATTTTCCATTATCTTTGAAAGCACATTGTCATTGTCATTATTATATGCGGAATGATTAGTTCATGATTTCTTTTACCTTCTTGGATTTTTTAATTTGTACATTCTTCTGACGTATAAGTCAGGAAGCATCTCAACATGTATATATGCACATTTTGCTGTAATTTCGTTAAATCAACTAACGTTCAACATCACGCATCATTGAAATCTGCTGATAGGACACCTATCTCATAAAATTATTGTCTGATGGAGAAAATCTTACTAGTTTCATGCATGTAGCCATTCACTTGAACTGAAAAATAAATGTGCAAATACCATCTCTACACGTAGTACTCTCTTCAGGTAGATAATTTTCCTTCTATGTTCAGTTACCTTAAACAGATTTTTCATCAATGTAATCCTTGTCAGCTAATCTTGTCTAGTTTGGGCTATGATAATCAATAATCGAGAAAATAAGAAGATAAGATAGATTCCTGGTTTGTGAAAACCTCTAGCCACTTGCTTTGGTGGGAGAGAGACGTGCCTTTTTGGAGCATCCCACTCGTATAAACTCCAATTTGGCTTTTGCCTTCTTCCTCTTTTCTTTGGCTAAAGCACACTTTTGGTGAACTTTTGTCCCGCGAAGCAAGATCATAATGAAGGGTTTAGCAATTAATAACTTAATGGCGTTTTCCACTTTTGTGGACCCACGACCCAATGTAAACATTCAATTTAATCCACTAGTAGTTAAACCAACTGAAGTTAGATAAATCTCGAGCTCCATTTCATTCACGGAATGGTTGGTTTACGATTTTTGCACTTTTAGGTTTTTGCATAAAAACTATCTTTTGACAAACAAGGGACCATCTCAATTTGTATATGTACATTCCTTGCTATTCCTCCCCTGATATTCTTACTGAAATTATATTGCAAGGAGCGATCAAATTCAAACCTAGCATAGACATGGGTTTTAACTTCATTGTGGATCTATGGAACAAATGGAATATTTAAGGCCTCGTCATCCTTGTCTAAATATTTAAGCTAAAAATATTTAAGTATTACACTCCACTCTACGCTTAGTTGTAAATTTCTACTTCAAGGCGGCCTTGTAATGTCTACAAAGACTGTTTGCTTGATGCATGTAAACTCTCCTGACGGATAGTTGAGAGGATAGTTTTGTTGCAATCAAAATTGTACTGGAAAGGGAAAATAAAATTTTAAGTAAAAACATGCATTTAGCTCATTTTTCTCTATGGAACAAATGGATCATCTAAGGTTTTATCATACTGAATCTCTCGCTTCTAGTCTTTCTCTTTCTATTTGCTCCTGTTAGAAAGAAAATAGTGAATGACTGCATCGTTTTCCTCTTGCAATTGACTTATTTGATGGCTATAGTTTTTCCCAAAAAAAAAAACAATAAAAGCAAAATGAATATCTTGTGCGATCATCATTTAATCTGCCAAATATTAATATTTTTGTTTTTTTTTATACTGAGGATTCGGTCTAACTCACCTTCAAGAGCACAGCACCTACTATACCTCAGGGGAGACTGGCCCAGCAACCCACCGCCGAGGCCCTCCGCTTAAATCATGGAACTACTTTGAGAGTCGTGAACGACTCAGGGAGTTGAACCCCTAACCTAGTGGCCAAATCAAGGGGTACGCCTCAACTAGCGCAGCCATGTGTGGTTGGGTGCCAAATATTAATATTAATAAATGGTTTCATGAACAAACCACTTTTTCTAAGTTACCTATTGCTTGGCAGCCCTTGCCAGCACTTCTGGGAAGATGATTTTGTTAATTCTCATCTGTTGGGTGTTGTATGATTTTGCTATCAATCTAAATGTATTGATATTTTGCAGAACTGTTGAGTTCTTCAACTAGGTTGATCTACCTTGGATCGATGTAAATCATTGGATATATAGATGAGAGTAATCTATTTATAATGATAATTTGAGCCATCTTATTTGTCAAATTTTTATACTCAAAAGGATGAGAAAATGCACCTAGCGTGATTATCTTCTTTGAATGTAACCTTACATAATTATAAATATGGAACCTTTACCAGATTCCAAGCATGACAATCTGGTGAGGAAAAAGAAGAAAAATAAAATTTTGCCCTGCATGACAAAATGCAAGAGGGTGGGGAAAGAGAAGAAAAGGAATACAATAATACAAAAAGATGAAGAAGTGTTTTGTCTCGTTGGGGCATGGTGGACAAAGTTTATGCCTATTAAACTGCCTAATTTGATTAGATTTCACTAAGAGAGTTGTTAATTTGTAAGCCAACTAATTGATTGAGTCATTCATTTTCACTCTGAAAATCTCATGTTGAAATTTGAGAATGTGATCGCTTTTCATGTTTTTTTCGTGAGACTTACCATCTTGAAAAATAGAATTCATTGCTCAAATGGTTAAGAGAGTTGAAGGGGATAATATCTTCCATTGACAGTGCTTAAAAATTCGTCCATCAATAGTGCATTCAATAACCTCTTCATTGGATTTATGTTTGTCGGGTCTCTTTTATCTCCTATGGAACATTGACCAAAAAAATGAAGAATACGCACGAGCTAATCCGATTTACAATCAACCTCATGCCTCACATTAGTTCAAGTAAAAAGAAGTCATATCTACTGGAACACTACGTCCGAGACATAAATAGATGCTAGATTATGAGGAGATGATAGCATGTCACATTCACACGTACGAAAGGGCCCCGGTTAGCCAAGCAATTACCCAGAATCTCTCGTCATCTGACAAGATGCATAAGATCCAAAGAGCTAGTAGCCATTCTCCAAAAAGTCTTTAGTCTTTTTTAAAGTACTTTATGGACTCATTGTGAACAGAATTTCTTAAAGTAGATAGTGGGGGGCAAAGAAGACCTACTTTACTTCATGAAAACCTTTTTAAAGGAACTTTATGGACTAGCTAATACTTTTTCAAAAGAAGAAACTATCATTTTTTTGTATAACTATTTTTGCCCAAGCTCTCGACAGTGAGTGGTATAGTAGACATCCGATTAGTCAAATTTTGAATGAAGAGACGAGAGCTATACATCAAGTGTAGGACACCAATGTGACTCGACTTTGTGCCAAAATCTTTTAGGACAGAACGTGAATCGCAAACCACGTGATTTTGTACAAGTTCAAACAATTGTGTGGGGACCTTGAAGAAAAAGGGCACAAGAAGAAATGAGTCCGCGTGATAGACATCCGATCAATCAAATTTTGAATGAAGAGCCGAAAGCTGTACATCAAGGGTAGGACACCAACGTGACTCGACTTTGTGCCAAAATCTTTTAGGACAGAACGTGAATCATGAACCATGTGATTTCGTACAAGTTTAGACAATTGTGTGGGGACCTTGAAGAAAAAGGGCACAAGAAGAAATGAGTCCGCGTGATAGATATCCGATGAGTCAAATTTTGAATGAAGAGACGAGAGTTGTACATCAAGTGTTGGACACCAACGTGAAGCAATTGTTTGGCTAAAGCACACTTTTTGGGTAACTTTTGTCACGGGAAGCAAGATCATAATCGATGGGATTAACAATTAATAACCCGATACCGTCTTTCACTTTTGTGGACACACGACCCAAAGTAAACATTTAATTTAATCCATTGGTAGTTAAACCACCTCAAGTTGAATCTATTTTGTGCTCCATTTCATTCATGAAATGGATAGTACGCAAATGTTTAACCTTTTAGGATTTTCGCTTAAATATTGTATTCTAACAACAAGTAAAAGGAATCATCTCAACACACACGTACATTTCCCACTATTCCTCCTTTTACATTTTGTTGTAGCCAAAATTATATTATAGATGAGCGATCACATTCAAGCTAAGCAAAAAAACTTAATATGTAGCTCCATTTCAAATATGTGGAATAAATGGAACATACCGGGTTTTGTCATAATAACCCTCTCGCTTCAAGTCTTTTTTAAGCTCTGGCTTCAAAACATTTATGCTTTGGTCTCTTAATTGGAATCATGGTATTAGTATGGTATTTGTAGACTCATAATTAACCTTTTGAAGGTAGACTTTCTCACACAAGCTTTTAAATGTTAAGGATATGTGTATTGGAAGTTCTAAAACTTATCACGGAAGTGCAATTAAGTTATAAAACTTTTTAAAAAAATATAATTAAGTCTTAGTACAAAAATACAATTGAGTCCCAAAATTTTCAAAAAGTGCAATCAATTCTTAAAGTTGTCATATTAGTCGAATCAAGTCCTTTCTTTAGTTGCAATTTTTGATAAATTTTTGAATTTGATTGCACTTTCGTGACAAATTTTGAGATTGACACTTTTTGAAAATTTTAGAACTTGATTGAATTTTCCAAACAAGTTTTAGGACTTGATTAAACTTTTTGAAAATTTTAGGACTCAATTACATTTTCATGATAAATTTTAAAATTTTCAATGCACTTATCCTTAAATGTTAAGATGAAACTTTTCTAAGTAAGAATATGAGCTGTTTAGTGTTGAATAGTAATTATTTCTGATTCGGGTGACTTTAAATAAGGTTAAGTTGTCCCAAGCAATAATAATATACTACTGATCTTTTTATAAATATGATGGAATTTTTACATGACTTTAATTGTCAATATGCGTACGATTGAAAAGTCAAGCTTCAATTAACAAAAAATGATATACAGATAACTTGTTTTCATGACGATGGTAGAATGGTAATACTATCTAATCTGACGGAGGAAAAAGGAAAACTATGATAGAAGGCTAGATAGATTCTTGCGATCCCCCAACAACACAGTGAACCAGTCCCCCAAAAACGGCAGCACTCGCACCACTCATTGAATCCGAGGTAGAGCAAGGCCAGTGCTCTGCTCTGCACGTGCTGCTTCATCCTCCCACGCCCCCAAAGTCCCAAGCATTGACTCTCCCCAACGTCGCCGCCTCCTAACCAATTGTCTTAACATTTAAGAGAAATAATACTTATTATTACAAGAGCGAGAGAGAGAGGAGATGTTCCAAATATACCCTTTTTTCGTTATTACACTCTACACCACACTTACTTGGAAGTTTCTATAGTCTGCAAAGCATTGTTTTCTCGACACATTTGAAACTCCTCAGATGGATTGTTGAGAGAATAGTTTTGTTCTCACCAGAGTTATATTAGACACGAGCGATAAAATTCAAACGAAGCAGGAACATGGCGTTTAGCTCCATTTCTTATATGCGGAACAAATGGAACGTCCGAAGCTTTGTCCTACTAAGCCTCTCGCTTCAAGTCTTTCTCATTCTATTTTCACCCATTAGAAAGAAAACGGCGAATGATCACATCATTTTCCTCTTATGCTTGGCCTATTTGATGGCTGACTGGGTAGCTGCATTTACAATCGGGCTCATCTCTAACAACCAAGGTAATTTGTTCACTCATGCAACTGAAGTAGAAAATGCACTTCAGGCATTTTGGGCCTCATTTCTCTTGTTACATCTTGGCGGTCCAGACACCATCACTGCCTTTTCTCTAAAGGATAGTTCACTTTGGCGACGACACCTGCTTAGTCTCATCTTCCAAATTGGTGCCGCCATTTGCGTCTTCCCAGCGACAGGTCATTGATGATCCCAACAATGCTGGTTTTCCTTGTTGGGGTCATAAAAAATGCAGAGAGAACACTAGCACTTAATCTGTCAAGCCTCCCAAGGCTGAAAAAATGGGTCCTCTCGCAACGCATCAAGATATATAGGAGTTATTACCCTGAATGGTCAGAACGTTTCGAGTGTGCGTATAATGAGGAAGATGAAGCAAAGGAGTATTCTGAAAAAGATGAAGCAAAGAATGACGAGAGTGCTGTGGTGGATCTAGCGTACTTGTTCTTTCAAATCTTTAAGGTCTTCCTTGGGGATCTCATATACACACGTAAAGAACGGGAACTTAGCTGCAAATATTTCGCTCGCATTTCTACAATGGATGCATTGAGGGTGATATCAGTTGAACTCCAATTCATGTATGAGGTACTCCACACAAAAGTGTTAGCAATACGTTCCAAGTTGAGCTACATTTTCCGCTTCGTAACCTTCATGGGTGTTGTGGTGGCTTTCGTCCTCTTCAATCGCTCGAAGAAGCATCAACTCTCCAAACTTGATGTGAAAATTACTTATATCCTTCTTTTTGGAGCAATTGTTCTCGATGTGATAGCTCTATTCATGCTCATTTTTTCGAATTGGACACTAGCCAAAATCATGCAGAACAACTCTAGATTATCTAGATCACGTTCACTTTTGAACATATTGGCATATTACACATATAAGCAAAGGGAACCTCGATTTGCCACATGTGAAGCAAAGCCTAACGCTAATGTTACTTACGAGGCCCTGGATACACCATTAATATTTCGAAGGTGGTCAGAATCCATCTCGGCTTGCAACCTTTTATCCATGAGCTTGCAGGAGGATCCGAAAAGGATGTATAAGCGTGATCGGCGCTTGGGCAGAATTGCTTCTTATCTCTTCGATTTTCCATTTCATATGGCTAAGAAAATCATCTCTTATTTCCATCATGCCCGTGAGACAATCACCAAAAGCCGTGGTCAGAGGCGCACGATACAGAAAACAGGAACGATTGTAAATACATGGTACGTATCCAAGAATCCCTTTCTTAAAAAGCTATGGATTTTTATTTTTAAGGAGGTGAGACGTAAATCGAATAATGTGCGTAAGCTCGCGGTTAGGAAGAATGATATAAATACAAACAGCAAGGTGAGACATGATGAGCTCAAAGAGGTGAAAGAGATATTTGAGGCTAGAGGTGATTTGTTTCTCAAGAATTTAAAAGATGAAAACAATTATGATGATCTTCAACGGGATGTCACCGTGGCTAATTACGATGACAGTATTATAACGTGGCATATTGCTACTGAAATATGGTACAACAAAGAGAAATCCACGAAAGAAAAAGAAAAAGAAAAAAAAAAAAAGGGAATTCAGCAAGATCCTCTCCGACTATATGTTGTATATGTTACTTAATCAATCTAATGTGATGTCCGCTGTGACAGGCATCGCCCAAATCACAGCAGAGGAAACGTTAAGGGATATACAATGGTACTCAGATCCTAGGCCCAAGAATGTAAATGAGCTCTGTTTGTATTTATATGAGAAGTATCCACGGTTGTCGGAACTAGAAGGACCTTCCGAATCCAACCTCCGGGAGGAACAAGAAGGACCTTCCAATTCCATGCTCTGGCGGGGATCGAGTTAGCTGGAAAGATGGAAAGGCTCGGGGAAATGAAGTGGGTGGTGATGAGCGGAGTGTGGGTTGAGATGCTGTCATATGCCGCAATTCATATTGATGGAGAAGCACATGTGCAGGTGTTGAGTAAAGGTGGAGAGCTTCTTGCTTTCATTTGGCTGTTGATGGCTCATTTTGGTTGTGTCTACAAACCTGAATTGGGCATCTGTTATGAACGCTATGGGTTGAAGTGAGTAATTGATCCGCATCAACTGTCTTATTTACCATCCTCATGGCTTTCCTACTGGTGTTTGTACGAATAGAATTTAATAGTCTGTGTATCTTCGTGACTAATGCCAAGATGATGGATTTTCATTAGAGGGCTGTGCAGCACTGTCCAGACTGAGAACAGCGAGCATTCAGTCTTGTTTGGTTCGTTCGACAAGCACTGGGCCAACCCTCAGGGGTCCCCATGGCTCGAGAATGTGACGATGTGGTTTTTGAATAATTTTAAGCCATTTTTCAGTCCTAAGAACACGCGGCACGCCTGCTACCAGAGTTCATGCTTTGGCGCGCCTTTGTTTGTGTATTGCATCTTCAAGGTGTCTCGGGTTGGCTTTGCGAAGATGCATCGAGGCCTTTTAGTAGTCATGTCGGTGTTGTTTAGCACATGGAGTGGTATCCACCGCACGCTGTCCAGACGGTAGACATGCTGGGTAGGGGATGCTCAGTTGCTGTGCACTTGCTTTGATATTATTATATCTTGCTTGGATATTGTATTGCTCAAATCTTGTTGTATGAGTCCCTTTGCTTGATCATTTAGATATACATGTCTTAGGAAGAATATTTAAAAGAAAAAATTGTGAAAGAAGACATAAAACTAAATCCCTAAATGAGCAAAGCTACCAAATTGTTCATTAGGTAATATCTAGTGTAATCAAATCTCCATGTCCTGAATTTTTTACTCACGAAAATAAAACAAACTCACATGTTTTAGTCAATCTTTAATCAGCTCATCATATATTAGCGGTGGCCCCTAAAGTCGAAACAAATGTCATAATTAGAATGAGAAAATCAAGTTACAATCGGTAGAGTTTGAGAGAACCCGTGTCAAGAGTGAACATTGCCTTGCAAGAGGAATATCGCGCCAATTTAGCAATCCTCAAACACAATTGGGAGGGTCACGGCAATAATCTATGCCAGCAGACATGATATCAATTATCTCAATGAGCTTTTGCAATAGAAACAATTATACATAGATAGATGGCATTCAAGGTTGATGCTCAAATGCAATTCACCTTCTTCATAAACGGGACGACATAAAGCCATTTGGCAATACACAAACAGCCAACATACATATGATAACATGCTACTAAAGGAAGAGTCAGGGCATTAGAAGTCCTTCTCAAGCAATTCACAAACCGATTTAATGAGATGCAGAATTATCAGTAGGAAGCACAAATCAGCTCTAAATTTTGGGAATATGTTCTCACTTTTCCACAATTCTAGAGCAACCAAGAATGTACCCATCAAAAGTTATGGCTACATTAACTCCGCATTGCTACATTACATGGGACAATCAACGCTAAGCCCCATCTGCTAGAGTCCGCTTTGAAGTGCTGATGTACAGAACTGCAATAAATCATACAAGTTACGAAAGGTCCAAGTCAACAAAACTAAAATGTCAGAAATCTCGTATACATCGTTACCGTTATTTCCTCGAATAAAAGCATCGCCATACTTATTTTTCAGCTGTCCATTGACGTACTCTTCCGTCTGTTCCATTGCTATGTTCATATATCCGTCCAGGCATGCTAGAATACCTGCATTAAATTCCAACGCATCAGAACACATACAAATACCACACAAGTTCAGACAGCACAAGATTGTGATTCTAAACTAATCATCAGCATAGCCTGCGTATAGCATGGGAAGGAGAACATACTTGTCAGAAACATTCCACATCCATTAAATTTAGTATCATCCAACTCACCTCTCGTCCAGGTCTCACACCACAAGCACTAAGGTTTACAAATCACAAGAAGTTGACAAGAAAAAGCTTGCTCGTAGGCACATACCGCACAGAAACAGCTTTTCCTCTATTAGGATTTACTACAAACTGTAAATTCAGAAAGTTTAATTGAGAAAATGACAGCACAAGGCCCACATAAAGGGCATTATCCTCTCATTTTCATGATAAGGCCATTGGAATGGATCAAATGGCTGTCAAGCAACCAATTCTTAATCCCATATGAGTTTGCTAATTTATCACCAAAGGCCCTGCTTCTGCCCTTCTCTATATCTGCACTTGTTCTTCCTCCCTCTCTCTCAATACCCAAAAGAAAAAAACCGTGAAATTTGAAAGCCAGGACATACACACACACATATTCTCATGCCACCAAGGAAAGGTTTTTTGTATTTTGTAATTGAGTAGCAGCATGTATGTGCATGACCCTTGTTTTTACAGTTTCTCCCAAGAAAAATGATGTTCTGCCACCATCATTTTATTGGCTAAATATCTATAATACTAACTGATCTCATAAGCAAAACTTCCCATTTAATCATTGTAAGACAAGTTTAACATCAGAGCCTCAATTTTACTACAGATCTCTTTTCGACAACGAATACCGCAGACATTGATAGAAAAAGAAACGGCTATTATATCATGAAGAGATATTCCCTCCTGATAAAATAAAAGAATAGGCTTAATGACTTACATCAAGACCACAATGTACATGGCAAGACCAACATAACTACCCATGATGCAGGGTCACAATATGACTCTGAATTTTCTGACAAAAGCAATATTCAGGTAAGGTTCATTTGGTTAATAATTGCGGTTGACTTAAACTTCTGTTTGAATTTTGAGGTCAGTAAGTGGCCACTTAACTCATATGAGCCACCGAGAATTCAATCGATATATCATCCCCAACTAATTAAAGTTCGAGACAAGTCGTTAACGGCACATAGGATTCAGTACAATTGGTAACAAACAAGGCCAGAAATAATCAAAAACTCAGCAAAATCTGGCTACATAGAAACAATTTTTGCTGAATAACTCTCCCAACACAGAGAGACCATGTTGAGAGAAGTACCTCGATAATCAACTCCAGAGTTCAACTTGACAACAACCGGTCTCCCGCGAATCGATTTCAGGAAATCCGCAGGGGTCTTCGTGGTGGCCGACCCTTTCTCTCCTCCTCCGCTCATCCTCCTAATCCTCAATCACTGCTTCCTCTACCTGAAACAGGAATACCCACGATCGTAATTTAATCAATGGAAAAGAAACAAAATTGCACGCTAATTTAGGCCGAAAAAAAAAAAAGGTTCATGAACAAACAAATATGTGGCAAATCCAATGTCCACATCCACCTATAATAACCCCCCCCCAAAACATCAAAACGCAGACGACCCTCTTGTATGCTTATCTCGTCCCTCGTTTTAGAGCAAATGGAAGGAACTTAGAACGAAAGATGAACTAGAAAATGCAGCGATTCAGGCGAATTTACAGAGGGGAAACCAACACCAAACCCTTAAAAGAACCAAGAGAAACAAACCCTGAACGGAAAGACAAAAAGGGAGCGAGAAATTTCGAAGAGCAAGATGTTAAAGCTGAACTCACTTCGCTGGAAGTTCCTGGTTCGATGCTGGGTCGAAGGCAGAGCGCGCGCTGCAGGGAAATTGAGAAGAAGAACAAGCCCTAGGCCGAGCTCCGCATCACATACATCAGCACCGAGTGTCAAAATTGTGAAATAGTGGGCTTTTAAGGGGTAGAATTGGAAAGAAACTCTGGAATGGCAGTTTCGTAATTTGTGACAAAATGTTTCGGGAAAAATGAATAATTTCAAAATTATTTTCCTGCATCTTATTACTTACAAAAATTTATCAACATAAGGTATTCTTCATAAAAACGAATGAACAAAATACATTTTCATTGTTAAAGGGATTAGAAAAGTGTAGTTATGATCTAAGTAGCACGGACATCGACGCGTGACCTTAACACAACGCGACACGTCGTTTTTCAAAAAATAGATAATTTCACTACGTTGGGACATGTTGTATATTAAATATATATATGTATAAATTATCAATTTTATAATTATTTCAATCAAATTAATTTAATTAAAATTCATAAATAAATAATAAAAACCTAGAATGAATTTACATTGAAACACTAATCTAATAAATCATTCATTATTTTAATTTGACAAATTCAACTCCATTTGAATAATCTATAAAATTTGGAGAGAAAAACAAGCTATTCCTATTTTGAACTTGTGTGTCAACTTGTCAGGCATGTTAGAAGAAAAGAGAAAAAAAAAAAAAACTTGGGGATTAATTGTATATCATGTGAAATGAGAGTCGGAAGAAGATAAAACTAGATTTTTCTTCAATCCCTATTTATTATTTTCATTATTATTATTTTTTTCACATATATACATTTTGACCTCTTATTTATTGAAAATTTTTAAAATTGATCTCACGTGTCGGAAACTCACACTGCCGAAATTAACTGAGTTAATTAAGTGTCGGATTTTCCGACACGTCAAGTATCCAAAGTGTCGAAAAGTGTTGGATACGTGTTGAAATGTCAACACAATACAAATAAGCGGTGGTGCTTCTTAGATTATGATGTTGCAATATTTGGGATATTATAGGTGGGAGGTGAAGAAGGGATTTGCCGAGTTTTTTTTTTTTTACGAGTTTTCCCCCTAGTAAATTTTGAGTTAATAATCGTGTTTCAACTCCATAATTTGAATTAAGATATTCATTTTTCAAATTTGTTCGTGAAATTCATAAGTACAAGGATGCTGCTATTCAATCACGAGAGAATTATACTTAGAGGTGATGTCTTTCATGACAAATTCGATGACTATTTTATTCTTCTTCTTTTTCAGAAAAAGAATTTATTTATTTATTTATTATTATTATTATTATTTATTTTATTTTTTTGCCTCAACCATATTCGAGATCCAATGAAGATTATTATTAAAAAATTATTATTATTAGTATTATTATTAGGACATGCATTCCTCTCTACATAGCTTTCTTCATATAATGTCCTATTCATGGCGCAAGTACCACGTTTTGTTTAAAATAAAATAAAATAAAATTTTCTAATATTTTCTAATATATTTTTTTCACTATAATTATATCATTTATCAAAAAAAAAAATTGTTAAAACAATAATTTCTGCTATAATTCATGTAGTCCAACGTCCCTCCAATTCACCTTTCCATTCCCATGATGGCGCCCCTCCACCGACCGCTCTCCAACCGTCTCCTCTCCAAGCTCCCTCCTTTCCATCCATCATGGCCCCGCGCCGCCCGGTTCTCCGCCGCGGCGGACGGCGGCGCCCCCGCTCCGCCGTCCTCCGCCGCCGCTCCCCCGCCCTACGAGAGCTCTCCGCCCATCGACGCCGGATCGTCGATCCGGAAGCCGATCAGCCTGTGGCCCGGCATGTACTTCTCCCCGTCACCAACGCCCTGTGGGAAGCGAGATCCAAGATGTTCGAGGAGGTCGGCGGCGCCGGCGCGAGCGGGAAGGCGGCGCCGCCGCCGCCGGAGAGCGAATTGGTCCCGCGGAGCCCGGCCAGGAGCAGGACGAGCATTTTCTACAAGTTCTCGAGCGATTATGTGCTCAGGGAGCAGTATAGGAATCCTTGGAACAAGATCAGGATGGGAAAGCTGGTGGAAGATCTCGATGCTCTCGCTGGGACCATATGCTATAAGGTAAATGAACACGCTTTGAACAACTATCGGATGGTGATGTCTCGATTTCCTCTTTCTGAATGCGGTGCCATTTATACTTTGCGATGTTTTTCTGCGGAAGATGAATTGCATGTGATGTCAATGATGGTGCTTTGATGAATTCCTGATACAAAACTGACTGATGGCGGTGTTTGGTGGGTGGGTAATTGATTCTAGTATTCTGCGATTAGTAGTTTGAATGTCAAGTCCTTGTTTGAATAATTTAGAATCGGTCATCTGGTATCAGAGAGAAGTTCATTTCTTAGTCGAAAATATTGAACAACATGCTACTAATTTGCTGTAAGCAGTACCTTGTCTCTATCATTTGTATAGGAGCATGTCTAAATTCTCATCAATTTTTGTACTTATCATGTTCTGCAATCAGAGGCTTAATGCTTAAGTTCTCTAGTGATTATTTAGGGTTCATATAGTGTGGAATTTATCATTAGAATTGTGCATAACAGAACAACCCCCGTTTTTTATTTAGCCGCTTTCTTTTGGACCAGCATTGCTCCAGCGACGATGGCACCACAAGGCCTCTATTACTAGTCACTGCTTCTGTAGACAGGATGGTTCTCAAGAGGCCAATCCATATTGACACGGACTTGCAAATAGAGGGAGCTGTTGTGTGGGTTGGGCGCTCATCAATGGAGATCCAACTGGAAGTGACTCAGTCCACTGAAGGTGTTATATGAAACAGTGCTCCCAAATACTGATAGTATGCTACTTTCTTTCCTAGAGTTGATGACATTGCTTTGTTGGCTTGTTGGACGAGAACATACATTTTCATCTGCTGCAACCAAGCAATTGCAGGATGGTGTCACTTTGATGGCCGTGCCTTAAGTATATGTTTCTTCTTCACAAACCATACTTGCTTTTGCATGATTTCATTACTCTACTTGTAAAAATTATGGAGAAATTTGCTAATTTGCTATCCATCCACTATCCCCTTATTACCAAAAATAAATAAATAAATACTAAACCCGTCCCCGTCCATACTATAGAGAAGCTTGCTAATCAACATCCTCTTGCCAAGAAGTACTGGTTTGTCAAGGATTCTGACATGCTGGTCAAGCACAATATTAAGATATCAGATCTTCTTAAAGTTATCATTTCCATGATATAGTCTTATTACTGATCCATTCTGCCGTTTACCTTCAACTGGCAATTCCATGCAGAAACCCAGGATTCTTCAGATTCAGTTGCACTTACCGCCAATTTCACATTTGTGGCTCGTGATTCTAGAACTGGGAAATCAGCTCCAGTTAACCCTATCTCACCAGAGACAGAGAGAGAAAGATTACTTTGGGAAGAGGCAGAAAATAGGAATAAAATGAGGAAAAAGAAGAGAGAAGAAAGTAACAAAGATGGTAAGGTAGAGGACTCGTCAAGGCTCCAGGCTTTACTTGCCGAAGGTCGTGTCTTCTGTGATATGCCAGCTCTGGCGGACAGAGATAGCATTCTGATAAGAGATACTTGTTTTGAGAACTCACTAATATGCCAGCCACAGCAAAGGAATATCCATGGAAGAATATTTGGAGGATTTTTAATGCGAAGGGCTTTTGAATTGGCCTTTTCAAGCACATATGCCTTTGCTGGTGCGGCACCCCGGTTCATTGAGGTTGACCATGTTGATTTCTTGAGACCGGTAAGCACTTATACGGCGCATGATGAATTTGTATGTGTAGGCGATGCTGTTGTATGACTTAAGCTGCTGAGTGTGGAACTGTGGCTATCAGCATGGATGGTTGCACTTGTGCCTTCACTCTTGCGGTCTGATGTATATATGTAAAATTATGGATCTGTTAAGTGGAAGATCATAATATGAAGTATATTATTTATGGGATGTAGGTGGATGTTGGTAATTTTCTCCGCCTCAAATGCTGTGTTCTGTATACGGAACTTGACAATCCAGATGAACCCCTGATAAATGTCGAAGTTGTGGCCCATGTGATGCGACCTGAGCTCAGATCAAGCGAGGTACTTGTTGCCCATGTGTGTTACATTTCTTTTACCAAATTTTGATATTGTTTCGCTGCTCTTACAGAAGCCAAAGGATGCTGTGGTTAGGGTATTTATCTATTTACTCTCCACTTCATGTGGGCGCTAACTATTTACCACCTCTCAACATGATGATCATGCATAAGAAAATTTAAACAGAGAATCAACAAGAATGAACTGGTCACTAGTTGGGGGATACTGAAGTCTGTCTTTAATTCTAACTAGATAACGAACTGAACCTTTGTGAAGTTACCATTTCTTATGTCAGACTTGGCTTCACGTCACCATGTCTTAGATCCTCCTAATAAATTTGTTATTATTTCATCTATCGTCCTAACAGGTGTCAAACAAATTCTACTTTACATTCACTGTACGTCCTGAGGCCTTGAATGACGGATTGAGGATTCGGAAAGTTGTCCCATCCACAGAAGAAGAGGCGCAGCGTGTCCTTGAACGTATGGATGCCGAGAGTTGTCAGACTTCATCCTGAATGCACTGTTCCGGTGAATGAAGCGAACGTCCATGATTACTCGCAGGTCAATAAATGGGGACCGAAATGGATACGAAAAAAGCGAAGAGTGGACAGCAGACCATCAGTCTAGTTAGGAACATAACAGGCGTCTATCCCACCAAAAACGTATCAGCATTGTAAAGTCCAGTTCTATGCTACTTCTGAGATAGTCTCACTGCACGAATTAGACGAACCAAAGATTAGAAGACGCCAAGCAAAATGATGTTGAGGAATCAGAGCTCCTGCTTATTCACAAGGACATGGGACTGAACATATGGTTGATTCTAATTAATGGATAGTAAGAGTTCACATCTGCTGGTGATAACCTCGTACTATGTTCAGAGTCCATGTGTGAGTGTTCTTTGCTTTGTGACATACTTGCTGTTGTGTCGACTAAGAGAGTTCTTATGATAAGGATTCTTTACGGTGGAATTCTTTTGGGAAATTTGTTTGAATAACATGCTTGGAAGCAATTTAACCTTTTCGGATTTAAATTGGCGCGATAATCTGGGGTCAGAATTTGGGGGATCATTGCACCAGATCTGGTCGCCTGTCCCATTAGCCATTTATTAGATTCAATTCTCTGTAATGTTCCAATTTATCAGCCATCATCCGAGGGCCGGTCATTGAAGTGGGACCACTCGTGCTCACCATATTTTTATCCCTGAATGACTGGAAATGGGAAAAGGTTAGAATACAGTCTATTGTTGCAAGCATTTGCAAGATTATTTTTGTTGAATACCGGCTCACCCGGCCATCTTTATTATTTCTCCCAGACGAAGTTTCCAATAATTACTTCGTCCAATCTGCTCAATCTTACCAATTTTCTCTTCAAATTTATTTATTCACCTCTAACAATAAAATCCAACTCAAACTATTAATTTGAGATCTATAATAATGAGAGATCTTGCGCAAGGCCATGAAAGGACCTAAAAAAGAGTTATGGCGTGCAAAGTCTCAAGATTATCAGAACTTTGCGTAGTTGGTCATGATTCTCCCATAAACATCTAGCAATACACATACTTTGCTCGGTCTAATTGGCATTCATGAGAACACTTACACCTGTAATAGGAAGATGCTTAACCCAAACTTCCTGAACTATTCATGCTTTATTTAGCACTATGTGACCGCTCCTCAGACCACGGTTCCAACAATACAGAGTGATGGACATGGAATAATTTCGATAAACTCACTGCCAACTAATTTGTAGACCCACCAATATATGTAGAATAAAGTACACCTACCCTCATGTAGAAAAAATACTAGGTCAAGTCCAGTACAGATGTCAGTACAAATGTCTTAACAAAACTGTTCATGACTGTTGTACTTCAGATATCGGCACACCATAACACAACAAATAATTCATACATTGTGACATCAAGCAAGGAGGGGATCTTTATTGATGCCAGTGCTCAAAGTCGATAAATGGCATGAATCTGGAAAAGCCTTATCAATTTGTTATAGAGATGAGAGATGGGACTATCAATAAAAGCTACACAGCGAAATCGTTGGAATAAATTACACAGATTCATCCAGAATGACTAACCTAAACAGAATAGCCCCTGGTACACTTACACATACCTCAGCAACTATAACAAAAATTTTGTAAATCTGTCTTGAGGAAATTCTGCAAAAACAAGGGGAATGTCTTTAGCATTATAGCATGTGAGGGAGATCTATTTCCTGTTCCACCTTGTTCTTCATAAAAAGTCGTGGAATTGCAGAGTCATTGGGAGAGGCGACTAAGGCCGTCCATCAAAGCAGCTGTGTGCTCGGGCTTCCCGACTGATACACGGACATAACCCTTCAACTCTTTGTTGTTGTAGTGACGGATCATGACACCCATTTTGGCAAGGTCCTCCTGCATCAATTTGGACAAGCAACACTTTGTGGAAAATAAAGGAAGAGGGGGGAAAAGTTTCAAGGATTCAAGGATTCAAGGAATTCAGTGAATATGTCATCAAAAGAGATCATCTAATCCTTGCAACATGTAAATATTAGTGGCCATAATAACAGATGACAGTATAATAGAGGAACTCAAAAAAGATAACATCAAAGAAAGAATTTTGAATGTTCTTTTTACGGGTGAATCCTTGAATGTCTGTCTTAAACTCTCAATGCATATTAAAATGAGAGAGTCCTAACTTACCTTCAGCTTTTTAGCATCCATTCCTGATGTAACCTCGCAAAGAATGAAATTAGAATGGCTAGGATATGGATTGAGAAATGGAACTCCGATTAGAAGTTTAAAAAGCCTCTCCCTTTCTTGTACCAGAGCGTTTTTAACATCCTGGTAATAATCAACAAACAGTTCAAAGATAGGGCTTTGAGAATTAAGAACATTGAGGCTTTGCTTTCAGATTACTAAAGGTAGAATTCCATGGAGAATGTCATCAATAATTAACTAAGAATTACCTCCAGATAAGTTGGATTCTGCAATGCTGCACATGCAGCAACTTCAGCAGCAACGGATACATTATAAGGTTGCTTCGCTCTCCACAAATACTCAATAATGCTCAAGGGAAATGCTCCGTAACCCACACGAAGTCCAGCTAAAGCTACATTGGCATAAATTTGCTGACATCCATGAATTTAA
Source organism: Eucalyptus cloeziana (assembly GCA_014182715.1). Lineage (NCBI taxonomy): Eukaryota > Viridiplantae > Streptophyta > Magnoliopsida > Myrtales > Myrtaceae > Eucalyptus > Eucalyptus cloeziana. The sequence goes on along the minus strand of CM024634.1, from coordinate 2,282,260 downwards.
AGGCTCCTCAAACAAATTGAAATAGCACCAGCATAATCTGTCAATCTCCGGAAACTGCGACACTGTGTGCTTACCAGCTCTTTTGCTAAATGTCCGGAGAACAATCAAGTTCTCATACTTCTTCACCCATTTCATCCTAGACTCAATCCCCGAAAACTCAATGTATGCTTCATCCAACACAACCAGCACTGGGAGTTTCAGGATTTTAATGAGATCTTCATCACCAATAATACTGCAGTATTAGTACACTGAGTCAAGAATTGGCAGATAGCTCTGTCACTACAATACCAACAACTACTATTACACTATCAGATTAGCAGATCCAGATTATATTATATAAGGAAATCACAACTATAAAAGTGTGTATCATCTTTATAGTGTGAATTGCACAAAATTGCGACGAAAGATGCTATGGCAATTAACAAAAGTGACCTTTATTGTGAGTTTTAATGCGATAATAAGTAGAAAAACCGACAATCAACTCACTCATTTAGATGTTGAACTCAGACATCTTAACGATTCAAAGTCAAGTGTAATACAGAACATAATGTATGTATATTATATAAGTTTAAATTACAAGTACTCGGAATTGAGAGATACCTCCCATCTGGATTATTAGGAGAAGTTAAAAATATGCATTTAGGGTTCTCCTTCTCAACGGCATCAGCTATGAGTTCCACATTTAAGCTGAAGTCTGGCTTCCTAGGAACTGGAGAAGAAGATCGAAAGGAAAATGATAAGCTCAAAAGTTGCAGTATGTTTCATTGTTAAGTTGAAGAATACATACTGAACAAAAGATAAAAGCAGATTCAATATTAAATACATCTATTAAGATTGTCACTCAGAACAGAAAAAGAACTCATCTGCAACTGATCACCTTTGATAACATGTGCCCCATTAACTGCAGCATCAAACTCATACATTGTAAATGTTGGAGGACAGTCCACAATCTTATCACCGGGATCCAGAACACATCTGCATGACATATTTACAAGTTGATTAGGACATGTGCAATACTAATGTCAAGATAACTTTAAGGGCCAAAAGAAATGCTGTGTCTAACCGCATAATTAAATCGATTAGTTCATCTGCTCCACATCCCGCAAGAATGTAATCAGCTTCGAGGCCAGAATCCACAGCAAGAGCAGCACGGAGCCGGCGGCTCTCTGGATCAGGGTATATATATGGGAATTTCATTGACCCTAGAGCTTCAAAAACCTGCAAATTCCGAAGATTTAACAGAGGAGACACAAGAAAACTTAATAACAGATGGTCTATTCAAACGAGTGAAGCTTTACTACTACTACCACTCCTCCTCCTCCTCCTCCTCCTCCTCCTACTACTACTACTGTTGTTGCTGTTGTTGTTGTTGTTTGGATAAGTAACTGACCGAAGCTTTAACAAAGAACAAGATTCATTTATTCGTAATTATTAAGAAAAAGAAACAGTAATATACTATTTTGCACAGTCAAATCATTTATGAAACTTACCTCCGGAGGAGGACCATAAGGGTTTTCATTTGCATCTAATTTGATAATGTCCTCTGGTTTTCTTCCAAGACGAGTAGACAAAACCTGCAGTAGATACACAACGCCAACATCAACATAGAACTTACGTCAATGTCCAGTTTGTCCATTAACAATTGCAAATGAAGTGTCATGCTTCATGTGTTAGTGAAAATAGGAGAACCAAACAACCGTAGCATAAACAAAATTATGTCCCATGGAGCAGGAGTCCGAAGGTGTACAATGGTTGGGAGGAGGACTTCCACAATCAGCTGACATTCATTCAGACTGGAAAATGGGAGGAGGATTACTTTTGGCTCAATTCTTGGTGCATAAACGAGACTTAAAAGAATCAATTCCCCACCTTAATCTATATTCCTAGGAACCAAGAGGCTGCAGTAGGAGATTGTAATAAAGATTGAATTTTCTCAGGCAAGCCCAAGATTGAGAAGCGAAATCCTTGGCGCCTAGATAAATCAACTTGGGTAACTTACAAGAAACTCCAAAACTATAACCCAGAAACACTCTCCCACCAAAGCTTCAACAGTGAAATGTCAAGCACAATAGCCACAACGTATCAAGCATAGAGCATCAAGAAAAAGCTCACACCTTTCGCAAAAGTATACTAAAAATTTCAAAAGAATCAGCTTCAGCACTAACCTCAAAAGGGAGAATGGGCTGGTAAGGAGACAATTTCCTCAGATGAGGCCGAATGAACGAGTCGCCGGTCAATTCCCGGTTGGCCTCGCTCAAATGCTGGACGTCCACGGTGGAGGCCATGGCGACGACCCTCCTCCGGCTTCCCTCGAGCGAGCAAACGGGTCGCCGGGCGCCGTTCAATTTGGCAGACCAAAGAGCGGAGAAGCTGCTTATTTCAACCACACCCATCAAAAATCAATCTGCATGGTGTTCAAATTCAACGATCAAGGCACGAAAAACTCGCAAAGAAGAAGCGGGCAAAAAAGAGAGAGACGGAGATCGCTCCATACGTACCGGCGGCTTTTCCCGGGCGAAAAGTCCGGTTGTCCGGTCCGAGCAGGGACGCGGCGGAGGGCAAAAACCCTAGACGCCCGCGAGGTGTTTGTGAAAATGTCGGAGACGGAGGGAATGGTTCGTTCCCACGGACTGGAATGAGCCTCGGATAGCGATGTAGGATTTGAAGAAACAACGGAAGAGAAGACAGAGCTGAGGTTGGAGGCTGAGGAGTTGCGACAAATGCTGTTTAGGTATCGAATCCCTTTGATATTTTCGTCTCCTCGCAATTAAAGTTGACTCAAGTTGGAAAAATTTAAGAAAAATGATAGTTGTTAAATTTTGATCCAATATATAATTTAATTTTCAAATTTTTAATTTATTTAATATAGGCATTGAACTTTACTAATGTGTTTCAGAATTTTCAATTTATTTTATGTAAATCTTGAACTTTTAATATATATTTAATTGAGTTTTGAATTATATAAAAATATTTAACATTATTCCTGAAAAAGAATCACATTGTAAATTAGATCAAAGTTTATAAATTATTTATGTCATTATCCCAAAATTTAAATAAATACTCGAAAAGAGTTATTTTTGTAAAGGAGGATTCGTACGTATGTGTATCTCACGTGTCACTTTTTAGGATTTCTTTTTTCCTTTTTTCTTTCTTTCTTCCCCTTCTCTATGTTCATCTTCTTCTTTCTCGTTTTTTCCTTCTTCTGCACCGGTGAAGTCGTCGGAGAGAAGGTGCAGTGCAACGTCCTTCACAAGAAATTTGCCGAGCGGGCAGAGCTGTTGAAAGACGGGAGGAACTCAAGCTCGTCCTCCCTTTCTTCGTCGACGGTATAGACAAAAGGAAATTCCCAATCTTTGACTTTGAGAGGAGAAGCCAAAAGCAAATGTCTTTTGACCTGGAGACAGCACAATATTGGGAATATTTTCCGCTTCTGCGGCACGACATGAGACTTCACGAAAACCCAAGCCTTCGGCATGCCGTGAGTAGCGTTGATTCGTTCCCATCCAAGGACAGAGTTTTGAGCAAAAGGACAAATTTAAAGCGGGCGAGTGAGAATAACCTGGCCCGCCATGCAAAGAACTAAATTCTCAGAGGGTAAGAGAAACTCGATGTTTACATATTCAGCCGAAGGAGATATGGCGGCCACAGCAGCAAGTGAGAAGAGAAAGGAAAGCGATTGGCGACATCGAGCGAGCACTAGATGGAAGAGTGGTCGTAAGTGATGCCGGTATAGTGGTTCACACTTCGCCGTGAGTTCTCGACATCGAGCGAGATCAGGCAATGCAAGTGGCTTGGCACCAATACGAAAGGCAAAACCAAAAAGGGGAAGACGAATAGAGAGAAGACACATACGAGCTCAAGTCCTTATTTCTGTGTTTGTTTTGGCTTTGGGGATATAAAGTCATTTTCCTATGAATATCTGAATGTAGGTGATTGATATACATTTTGTGTAAAGCGAGCTTCAAGTAAAATATCAAAATAAAAAAGAGAGGCTGGGCATGGATGTGCATCGGCAGAGAAGGCATGGAATTTAGACAAGCTTTGGTGGCGACCACAGGCGAACATCGGCGGCGACCAGAGGCTATTGTGAAAACCAAGCGAGTGTCGATCGGCCACTCTTGTTGCAACCCTTGTCAAAGCTCAACGAAAACACCAGGTGATGGAGATCAACAAAACTCAGTAAAGCTAAGGCAAGACTCATTGAGGTGGCAACCTCGGGTGAGGGCCACTGAGGTTGAGTGACCTCAAGAGAACTAGGCATCAGGATCACGCGACATCAACACGACCAGGCGAGGGTTGTTGAACTCATGCGACCCTAGTGACACCAAGGTCACATGACCTCAAGCAAGTCAAATCTAGATTTCAGCACTGCGTGAGCCTAGCGCTGAATCTGACTTTGACATCATGCGAACCAGGCAACCCTACATCGACATTTTTCCAACTCCAAACATTCATGTTGAAGATAGAACAGTCATGAAGCGAAGACTTGAATAAAATAAATATGTGGGGGTAATTTTGAAAAGAAAAAAATTCGTCAACCTTGAAATCTTCTGAAAATTTTAAAAGCTCAAGGTAGATTGAGGTCTCCATGAAAAAAGTAGGAAAATTTAAAATTATACATGTCGACACTTGTGTCGTATAGGACGATTGGTGTCCACATGAATGATTTTCAACTAAAATTAGTCGAAATAACTTAATTGGCAAATTATCAGAAGACTTATGACTAAAGTGGCCAAATTGAAAAAAAATTATGATTGAATTAACATAAATATAATAGGTTTATATCTTTGTCGGTAATTTTTCTTCAGGCTATTAATAATTAGAGTAAGTATCAGCTCCAATTCAATTCAGTAATCAGATCGAATCGGTGTGGACCAACCGGTATGAGGCTGGCTCTAGAGAGAACCGATTTGATTCCCGATTTCAAGGTCCAAGAACTCAAACCAGTTTTCGGTTCTAGGTCGGGAATCAATCCACCGGGAAACCGCTCATCCGCAACTAGTAGGTACGTGCCCCTGGGCGTCCAGCCGCAACGTCCTTTCTCCATGGGCTCGAAAGCCTTTTTTTCCAAGAGGGCCCTTTAGCCTTTTGCTTATCGCGGGTTGCGATTCCTCCCCTTTACCTCTCTCGATCCAGCAACGTCCAAATCTGATCGGCTCGGTTCTTGTAATTCCCGTTCCGACGAACTCTCACCAATGAAAACCTAGAACAATTCCTGTCCCCCTTCCGCATCCGCAGGCTTCTTAGGTTGCTCGAAATCGAGCTCTCCCGGACGATACCCTGTCCGAATTCGTCCGGAGATGGGGAAGAACCAGGCGTACAAGGCCATGCAGAGAGCCCGGGTGGGCTCCAGCTCGGCCGCCCCCGACCAGATTGAGGATGGCATGGTTCGTACCCTTCCATACCATTCTTCTTGAATTGAAACTCCCTTTTTTCTCGTGCTGGTCTGATTTGTTTCGATTGGTATCGAGAAAGTTTCGTCCTTTGGTCGGCTTGGCGGGTTCTGTCGGATTTGGGGGGGGCGTTTTGTTGTATGCCCAGGGAAGTTTGTTGAGTGATTGGCTTGCTGGGGTGCTCCATGTGGATGCTATCTTGAAATGGTTGACCTGATTGGGGAAGTTTCTTGGGCGTTTGGTTGTAGCAGCTGAGGATTTCGAAGTCCTCGTTTTTGGGTTTCTTGATGGGTGAACTGGGTTAGTGTCGCCTGGGACTCTTCAAATGTAATTGTTCGTTTGAAATTCTGCAGTCATTGGCACCTTTTTGCACTAAAGTCTTTTTAGAATTGATCTCAAGTGTAAACCCCCTTCTCAGAAATGGTGCATCTGACATGTTTCGTTTATGTACTGATTCAATTTGGTGATTTTGTATGATGGTATTGCTTTTCAGTGGGTATGATCAGTACGCGACAGCATAGGTTAGAATTTCGTTCTTACTTATAAATTTAGGAGGGACTTTTGAAATTGTTGTTTCCATAATTTGTTTTTGTCCAAAAATGCGGCATTATTAAAGGAATAGAATGACACTGATGTTAGTTCTGCGGGAGTTTGAACTCTAGATAATTCAGGAATTGGTTAAAGTCTATTGGTACATAGAGCATATGTCCCTGTCTTCACAGCCCCAAGGCACAGAACTATCTGGTGAATCCAAGACATGCTCAGTTCCTTGGGCATCATAGATGCACTAGAACTAAATATCGGTCATTTATGTTCTTGTATTGTCAAATATGGATTGTCCTGGCCTGTGTGGTCATCTTGTCTCAAGCCGTGGTTATTCTTATTAGAAGCCCGAGGATGGTGTTGTAACCCTGTTCAAGGGTTAAATTTAATTTTCTTGTCCCAAGCAACATGCTATTGTGCCTTTTTGTGATGCTTTATGCTCTGAAAAATTTAGTGGAGGTTTATATCGTAAGTAGAAGATTTCTCACTGGCTAAACAATTACGACTGCAAGATTTGGCTTCGTTGTCAGTGCCGTTTGTTTTCTTTTTTTTTGGAAGACTATGCTTCCTGGACAGTCATTGATGAGGAGAGTCGCAGGTGGATGGTTCATTTCATTCACCAGCTTGGCATGCTGCTCGTTTGGCAAGCCTTAATACCTCTCACACAGTCACTTGGGAAGAATTCAAACAGAAGCAGAAGGTAATATGTTGAAACTAATTATACCTCTAGAACTAAATTCTTGTTCTCACTTTTCAATATTGGCTTATTCTTGCTATTTTATCACAGTGAAATATGTCTTTTTTCCCCGTTCTGGAGATACTCTCAAGAATACAACTGATAGCCGGTGAATGATTGTTTAATCTTGTCCAAGAACTTATATGAAGACTAAACATACTGATGGAACTCTTTCTGCTATAGCCAAGATATTTTGCTCTTTTTCATATCTTTTCCCATATTCTTGTTTTTTCCCTGTAGCTTTTCCCCCATGGAGGCATCACATACTGCCTATTTTCTTGAAGGCATTATGAACGAGTCTGTTTCAGTTTTGTTAGTCAGTAATCTGGTTTTATGCTTGATATTCCATACCAGTTCCGTGCACGCAAATTTCTAATCTTCTATTAGCTCTGAATTATGCTGTGGACATCTAAAGGCCCTCACTTTTATATATATAAGTGCATGGTCTCCTCAGTACACCACATGTGTAAGTTGTTATGCGGAGTAACTCTTGTAGTCACTAAAAGGGTAACAAATTGTTAAGATTAATTGTTTAAAGTAATAAAGAGCGTTATCCTAATCGGACCTTGCTCTTGAGTTTTAAATATGGAGCAGACGTGCATTGTGTTATCTTGATCTGGGCAAGCTGCATGCTTAAGCTTGTACTTGGACTCTTAATTCATACATTGGTTTACATGATCAAATCTTGGGTCTAAATCTCTTTGTTTGGGTGTGAGCTTTCAAAATTCAAATGGTTGATTTAAATTTGTCACTGATTGTATATTTTACTAGGAAGAAGAGATCAAGAAGGGGCAAGTGGAAAAAGACAAAGATAAGATGATGAGAGAGTACAGAGCGCAGCTGGATGCTGAAAGGGCACGCAAGCTTGCGCATGGAAGAAACCACTCTAGTAGTAAATCTAAGCGGAAAAAGGGTATGTAACAACCATTGGGACCCTGCAACTTCTATGCACGTTTTAGTTCCTATATTAAATCAGAAATGTCTTTGCAGATCGAAAGGAGAAAGATGAAAGGAAACGCAGCAGCAAGAGAAAGGTGCCTACCCTTTTTCTTTATGCAGTTAATGCTTATTCTGTTTCTTGTACATGTGATTGGTCTTTAGTCTCTCTGAGTGGGATTAGTCCTTTCTCATAAGTTCGCCTTTCATTTTTGTAGTCCACCTTGTAAAAGATCAATAAAAGCTCCTGAAATTCTCCGGATTTAGGCACTTTCTTTTTTGTGGAAGACGTATTTTTTTCCAATGGACTTATGCATCAGTCTAGATTGTGTCCATGAGTGGATGAGATATACATTAAGACTATATCATTTGTCTAGAAAAATCGTGGGAAGTGCCATCATTTTTTAAAATGGGATCTCTAGATGTGCTTATTAAGTTATTATTGCTGTCCATTGCTATTTTAGTATTGCTTTCAATAGCTATTCTAATTATTGCTTAGAACTTGGATGGGGATTTGTTCTTTCTTTAATATAAGATGGACACCAAACACTTGAGAAGTGAGTATTGTGTTGCTCTCTCTCTCTCTCTCTCTCTCTCTCTCGCTCTCTCTCGCAATTGTGCCCACATGCAAGGCCCCCTCCCCCTCCCGAAAAAAAAAAAACTGCTCTTTCTTCTTTCTTATTCTCCTTCTTAAGTGGTTTTTCCACTATTGGGACGGAGGCCATTTCTCTACACCAAGTTCTGACTTCTGTGAGCTAGCTTGGCTCACATTCCCGGTTCATGTTAAAGTGGGTTGCTAACATGTAAAGAGTGACGAAAGATCAGACAGTACAATGTGAAGGATGCACCTAGTGAGGACTGAATTTGTTCAACAGTATGTTTGGGTAATTCAAAATCAAAAGTGAGCCTTTTCCTCTCTTCAGAGAAAGCAAGGATTCTTCTTGTTCCATCTGATGATGAAGGAAGAACGACTGGTTCTTTATTCTTTCCACATTTCCAGGCTTCGTTTGCTTTCGGGAGGGGGTTTCTTTTGTCAAACTGAAGTTGAGAACTGGGTCACCTTCGGGGGAAGATGTATATCTAGTTCAGGGTACCTCAATTATTTCATGATCCTGAGTTCTTTTGTTGATTCTTTCTGCAGAGGTCAAGGAGGAGATCTTCGGATTCTAGCTCCTCAGGCTCTTCTGATTATTCGAGTGATGAAGAAGAAGAGAGGGAATCCAAAAGATCGAGGTCCAGGTCTAAAAGAAATAAAAAGGAGAAGAAGCACCGGTCTAGCTCCTCAAGCTCATCTTCTGATTATTCAAGTGATGACGAAGAAGACAGAGAATCTAAAAGGTCCAGGTCCAGGTCTAAAAGAAATAGAAAGGAGAAGAAGCACCGGTCAAGAAAACAGAGTGGCAGCGTTGATGAAGAAACCGGTCCTGTACCACTCTCCAGATTCTTCGAAAGTGTGAAGAGTTAGCAGTTTTGCTGCGTAGCCTGCATGCCTTGTACTTGTAAAGATTATCCTCCTAAAACAGGAGAGGAGTTGATGACTTGATTGTTTCACTTATGCATTTGTTAATCCTGATTTTATCAGCCATCGATATCTCATTTGCACCTCAAGTTCTACTTCTAGCCTTTCCTTAATGTGATGTAAGAATGGTTGAAACTTTTATATTGGAATTAGAATAACATGGCTGCGGAGCTTTGCAGAGCTAAATGAGGAGCGCTTGTATGAAATGCGAACGGCTCTTTAATCACTGTGGATTTGTCCATGTGAGAGCTAATGTATAAGTTTAGTCTCGCTGTTGAGTCGCTTGTATAGAACTGCAATTTCAGTGACTTTTAACAAGATAGTCCAACTGATCCTTGGCTGCAACGAGATAGTCCAACCATGCGCTGCCTGCCAACACTCTTTGTATATTCTCACGTGGCTAAGAACCCTTTTCGAAGAATTGTTGTTACGTCTATATCATTGATCTTCCCCTCACCTCCCTCTTGGTTTCTCCTCCCTTCTAATTAAAGAAAAGCTGCGATACGTGCCTCACGCACTGGTCATCATAAACGAGATTCCATCAGGCTCAGTTGCATCAGATATGCAAAAGGATTTTATCAGGAATGTCCTCACTATACCCTACTTGGTTCGTACCAAAAGATAACAAAGGAATGCATTGCTTACCCTATCCACAGAGCCATATAATACAGAAGAATTACCCGTGTCGAAACTACGTGTCAAAAGTAGCAGAGCAACCTTAACAATTCCTGTTACAATCGTTCCACGTTAACTGTCCTGTCAACACCACAGAATGGAATTCGAATCATCAACCATGTCCCCGGTGACCGAAATGATGAAGAGTGGAGCTTCTAAGAATATTCAGACCACCTTTTACCCTTTGAACTCAAAATCAATGATGGTGATGGCTATAAAATATTCAAGAGATAATTAGTGTCATAATGTCAAATATCATCATCCGCCTCGTCTCAATATCCCCGATTACTCCCACATTACTCTGATGATAATTCCACATATGTCAATAGGCTTTTTTAACCCATTCATATCCTGGTGGTGCCGTCTATACAAAGGTTATGTGCCACAGTCGTATTATTAACATCTCCTTCAGAGAGAGAGAGGCATGCAAGGAGAATCAGCAGAAGTTGGCTCAATTAACAGGTGGAGCTATAAGAAAACAAAACAGTTAATACAGGCAGTCTTCGAAAGTTCTTATGGTTCTCGAAGTCATGAAAAGAATTCAATAGCAGAGCCATCCAACAATAGGATAAAACATATGTACATGAAGAAAAAAATCATCGCCACGTTAAAGCGCGAGCATCACACTCAAGAACAGCCACCAAATACTAACAGCATGACTTCCATTACTGTAGATACTCGGGATTAAATGCAAGCGCTTCCCTATAAATTAACTCCCTCATCTGTTCCTCCGTGAGTGCATGCTGCTCAAAGTCGAAGTTGAATGGATTCATGCAAGTTGGCTCATCGCTGATGTCGTGCAGTGAGTTTAGGTAGGGATGAGCCAATGCCTCTTCAACTGTACCAAAGAAACTAAATGTTAAGAGATATAAATCTCATTGAAACAGGAATGTCTCCTGTCACGAGACAAACACAACTAAGTGAATTTATGGGGTAACATAGGAAGGAAATTTACGAGATCCCTTTGTCCTATCACCAGAAGCAATCTATAATCTACAATGGCCCTGTATAAAAGAGCAGCCAAGGATCACACTACCTTGGCCAATGACAAAAGCATACATGACAAAAGCATACACGCCACAATCAGTGAATGAGCAGAACATACATGCAGGACTATTCCCTAATCGAGCCTGATTACATCAAGAGATAGCTGATTCAGCTTCGTGAAACTCACCCATAATTTTACATGTTCTCAGAAAGGCTGTGAATCATGACTCACGCTTAAAAGCATATTTAAATGCTCATCACATCTCCCATGTGCTAGGAAAAGCCAAGTGATTTTTTTATTTTCAGCATGTAACAAGGCCAATTACCAAATACCAATCATTTTATTTGCAAACTTGGGGAAACTAGTACCAATAATTACCATATGAACAAAAGTCCAAACATCAGGTAACTTCTCCTCTTTTCTTTCTGCAGTTCAAGCTTCGGTTTTCTTAATCAGAAAAGAACCCCCAGCACAGCTCGATGGTGATATTAACAAGTTCAATAGCTTCCCTCATAGCAGAACAATGTACAGCAGACAGATGGTCAACAAAATTGGCTTCTCCTTTACTAAGGATAGATACATCAACCCTGACAAAACCCTGCAAGATACTCTTTCTTATACCCCACTGACTAGATTAGAGCTTAACTTCAAACTCCAATCTCCATCTAAGGTAGGAAAGGGAAAAAAGAAAAATGGAAAAAGGAAAATAGGATCACCGAAGTAGTTTCAGCATGAGCTGCCTTCAGCGCAGTCTCTAAATCAACACAGAATCTTCCAGACTACAAACTTTCCAGTATAGGATGACAGACCTTGCAAATTTATGATGATAGGATCTAAGTCATCATCATATTTCAGTATCTTTCTATCTTTTTTCAACAATAGAGCTTGTTGTCGGAAGGAGTACAATCCAAGCTCACAGAAAGTGCACTGAAGGACTCCGAAGAAAAAGAAATTTTTGTGGATTCAGCCATAAAGCTTCAGAAAAGCTAAGCCAAGACTTAAATGAAAGTTCAGTCCTAAACAGGTGTATGAAATGTAGCTAAATCAGTGATTATCTTTCCTTTTCCAATACACATGTTCCACATGATGTAGTAATTGCACAACTTTTCAGAACAATCTCTTCCAGCCAGTCGATGAGTTCTTGCCACTCACTGGCCATCCAAAACAGAAACAGACCAGCTCTAGAGGCATTACAAGATTCATCATCTCTTCACTAGAGATTTTGGCCATCTATGTCTGCAAATGGTGGCTACCACTTTTTGCTTTTGATGAGACTAAGATGGGTGAAGGTGGAAAATTCGTGGAGACAGGTTCCTGGCTCCGGCAGTTCTGACGGTGTGGTCTTAAGATGGAACAAGCTTATACCAAAAGTTTAGAGAAGCATAGGAAGTTAATGCAATTAAAATTAAAATTTCTACTTTGAATTTTTGGTGGCAGTATAAATCATGCTTTATTTTGGAAAGATCAAGTGAATACTATGCTTTCGTGCTCCTATTTCAAATGAAAGCAAATGACTAAAGTTGTGGATTGGAGGCGGTATTTCTCTACCTCTTCTAGCATAGCACAAATAATTTGCAACATGACATTCTCTCAGGCATATGAATTAACTTATGCATTCTGTAGTGTTTACTACGCTAGTGACTATCAATAAATGACTAATTTAAGTTTCATTATAAGGCCCCATTTGCCATCTGTATACTAGTCATCCATATCATATGTCGCTATGTTGGCTCCTAGCAGCCAGATATGCATCTATCATCTCAAACAAGTTATGCTATATATACCAATTCTTTGCAGTCACTAGCTTAAGGGAATTACATGAAAATTTATATAGCATAAAATTCACTATAGTGATGTCTATATTTATGTTATTTTGGAATGTCCAACCCCACATTGAGATTGTAGATCACTTACTAGGTTGATAGACTGCTTACACTGCTGTTAGACTGACACATTCACAGTGCTTCGAACACTGACTGCAATCCATATCAACAAGATTGGTATCCGATTGCATAATAGAAGCTTGACATTCTTTGGAGTTGTTATACTTTTTATATAATTGTCAAGTTCCATGAATATTGATCTTCAAATGTAAGAGGACAAAAGTTTTGGATTAAGATTTTTTGTGGGTAATTTGGAACTAAGAATTAAGGTTCTTTGCAATTCACGTCCCCAATCCCGGTCCTAGGTTCCGTGTCTGACATACAGCCCTTAACGCTCTGCACTTTCAGCAGAATAAAAGATAAACATTACTGGTTGTTTATCGGTTTTTATGTGTTCAAAATAGGACTGTATGGCAACAGAGAATCAATTCTGACTCGAGAACATATTTAATGACAAGAAACTGGCCAAAGGATGAGCACAGAGACAAGTCACCTCCCCAATCATACCCCAGAAGTGACTTGGCGAAGCCATCAGCATGGATACTCTCTTGCTCTTGCACGTGACCCAATTAGACTATAGAGAAGCGGTTTCCACATTAAATATGAATGCAAATGTGGTTGTCTCGCTTTTTTTTTTAAAAATGAAAATCTCTCTCAAGCATTCTACCAGTTCGAAGACAAATGAGATAAAGTGACCTGCATGAACCTCCATTTTGAACCCTGTTTCTCTACCCATCATTTATTGTTCATTGCCAGAGTTCAGGAACTAAATAGGGGCAGTCTGGTTCGGCCACTCGGCAAATCACATGCCAAGCACTAACCTGACATAGCAGGAGCATTGACATCTTTCAGAAGTTTACTTCTTCTGAAATGATAGGACCCCTAAGTAATTATCACTGAGACAAATTGATAAACATAAGTAAAATAACTTCATAGCACTGTACAAAAGACGAAAAGTTAAGTAGGAAATAACTCCCGACTCATCTTTTAACCGACAAAGAGTTTCTCAAACTATAACCAGATCATTATCACATGCTCACATAACTGGCCACTATTTTTTGCATACATCCTAGCACCCTTAGCATAACCTGATCCCCTGAGATAGACAGAAGATCATTACAGCCTAAAAGCATTACCAACTTCAAAACAAATGAATACCACACAGAAAATGAAGCAAGCAGATGCAGGTATGGAAGAACATACACAGCCCAAATGAGGAATTGAGCAAATCCCTCGTGCAAATATCTACCTCTTCAATATCAATGACAGTTGCATCAGCAACCGACCCAGTCAATTTACACGAGACTCATGATAGATTAGGAAAGCAATTAGAGCCCATGCAGAAATGGCTTACAGGAAAGTATCAGAGAACATTTTCGCACCTGTGAGCCTCAGCCTGGGATCGAATGTTAACATCTTCTCAACGAGATCAATTGCAAGCGGGTGGACGTGGGGAAACTTTTCAGTGAAAGATTGCCGACGGTACAGAGGAAGCTGTCTGATATACTTCTTAGCATTTTCATTTAAGAACCCCAACTCTGCCTCTGATGGGGTGCCAATCAGCTGCAAGGTCACACAAGCATAACTACCAGATGTCACATCATAACCTCTACAGAGCTAGATCAAATCCATCTCCAGTGAAGACACAATAATAGTTAATGGTGCAAGAAGAAAGAGTGTAAATTAGAGAATGCCTATGTAGAACGATCTTAGGTGGCAGTTTTTTTTTTGGTTTAGATTAGCAAACACAAGAAGAAAAAGAGCTCCCAAGGGCAAAATTTGCGAGAAAACAAAAAATGCAAGAGAGCGACATGGAAAGAAACCATTCTCCAAAGAGAACTGTTCAACAACTGATCAACTTCTTAAAAGTTACCTCCATCAACAAACGCAGCTGTTGCACATGGTCTCTGCCAGGAAACAAGGGTTTCCGATCCATTAGTTCCATAAAGATACAGCCTACAGACCATACATCTATTGCCGCCGTATAGTCTGAAGAATTTAACAATAGCTCTGGTGCACGGTACCATCTTGTGACAACATATTCTGTCATAAAATCAGTTTCAGAAGTGACACGAGCCAGTCCAAAATCACATATTTTCAAATCGCAATTTGCATTTAGGAGAAGATTGCTGGGCTTCAAGTCTCTATGCAGAACATTTGCAGAATGTATGTATTTTAATCCTCGCAAGATCTGATATAGAAAATACTGCAAAAGACACAAATGGATAGTCATCAGCCACAATGCAAGTGATTTGAGTATAAATTATATGAGCACTATACTGCTAAATGATCAGCACTGTGCAGGCATTTAATTTCCAGTGTTTGTAGCAAAGAGGGAGCATTTATGATGATAACCTTCATGCATCTTCTATCCAAGCAAGAAATCAATGATACTGCCATCAATGCCATGTAGACGAAATGGGAAAACCAGTCTCATGTCATCAAGCTCCCATAAATAAGCAAACCAAGAAGATGGCACCATTCTTTTACTATTCTTCATCACCCCAATGGTTCAAATTATTTCTGGCCTAATAAATTCCATAAAAGATCCTTACATCGTGTCTACAAATAATGATCTGCCTGTACTTATTTACGACTAAACTATCAAACAATCATTTTGATAAGAACCATAAAGTCTTGGTTCATATTCCTGTGAGAGAAGTCTCCAATTCATTACTCCGTAGCTCTAATATCTTTTAATTGACGATATTATATAATTGCCATAGAAGGCCACTTTCAATATTTTATCCCAGGATTGGCTGAATGAAATTCCAGCCAACATTACACATATGAAATAACTAGTTAATATGTACTCCCAGCATCATTTAGTGCCCCCTTTATTTTCTGTGTCAATGCAAGAAAAATTTTAATTGTACTATCCGTTTCGAAATTTGACAGCTAAAGATTGCATGATATCTTTGCTCTCTTGGCTTCTTACTATAATACAGATTTTATTTGAAAGTTCCCAATAACTTCTTTTTTTTTGGGTCAATTCCCAATAACCTAATTAAGACCCAGCAAATGACAAGAAAGCAGCGGGTGGCAACTCCCACTAGCATAATTAAGAACCAGCAACTGACAAGAAAGCAATATCCCATCTAGAAGGAAGCGCCAATATCGTACAATAAATGGCAAAATGAAACCTGACAATGCTCCTCAGACAATGCTTGGTTGGAACGAATAATTTGATGCAGATCAGTGTCCATAAGCTCATATGCAATATAAACATCATTGAACACCTCTCTCTGTGGCGGTGGAATAATATCCCTAATTGCCACAACCTGCATTAACATAACAGAACCTCACATAAGCATACCAGAATCATAATAACCGAAAAGCAAGTTCTGTTAAAATTACCATGCAATACCAGTTCTGCATTGATTAAAGAGCTTATTTTGTATCTGGCAGGATAGCCACGCCATAAATAAATGTAGCTTCATTAAGGACCACATGCATGTGGATTCCCACCAATCATAGTTTAAAACTTGTTCTTTATACCAACAAGAACCACTTTCATATCATTACAAATTGCATCCAGTCAGGATATAACCACCTATTCCATCTCTAAGAATGATGAGTATCAGTGACCTTCTATATCAGTATAATAGAAATTAAACTTTTGAGAATTTTTGCCTCCAACATAAGAATAGTCGTCAATGATACCTAAATAACATGTCTATCATTTATTTTGACTGAAATGGGATCGTACCCCAATTTATGATATTTTTGGTTGCGTTTCGTTCCAAAAATAAGCAGAAGGAAATGTGAATTATCTAGGAAAATAAAGTGGAGGAAGAAAAGAAGGTCTTTTCTTCTGGCATTTGGGAAGAAGGAGAAGGGGGAGGGAAGAGAGAGAATGGAGGTAAAATTCTGATCATGTATGTTAAAAACAACCATGGTAGCCTTCTAGAAATGATTAAAAACTGTCAAACAAAGTCAAATAACAACATAAACCATAAGTAACACTTCCTTTTCAATTTGCTTGTACTTTCTAACCACAAAAGCTATAATTCAACACAAGTACACCATATCAACATTTACTCAGCTCAAACTATGAAGATTTAAAAAATTTCATCAAAAAGCAATTTCAATTAAAACCATCACAAAACAAATCATAGGCTTGAGGACTTCTAATTTTCACCTACGAAAGGTTTGTGATGTGGGGCAAAAGAGATGCAACAAACAAGACATAATTAGCCAGCTATACTTGATAGTCGATCATGTTAAGTTTTAACTACTGAAACAGATAGCAAAAGTCTTTCTCACTAGATACTTTCAGAGATCTTCCCATGTTTCCTAGCAACAGCATTTAAAAGACATATGAACTGAAAAGTTCAAAGAAGGGACGTTCAACTCTGTAAGTAGCACAGTGACAATAAGACCTTCTATATCTTGATGAGTGATGACGATACTCTGACTGGTGTTTCAGTATGTTCTCTGTCTCATTAACAATTGATGCAGAGAAACGGTAACACAGAACAACATGGAGACCAGATTATCTTAAGCAATCGATATCCCTTCTAGTGAAATAGAAGATTCAACAGCTCTATCATTTGCTGCACTAACTAACTCTTAATTCGTTGTCCACAGCACCTGTACTGCACATTCGTTAGACTTAGAACTGAATGTGCAGTACAACGTAAAAGCACCATTGCACAATATCGATGGCACCGCCGACACCCATAAGCCAACCATCAAAGAAAACAACACACTTCAAACAACCCAGAAAGCCATGCTCAATCACGTAAACGAACAAACTGCACGCAGGTGATTCACTGACGTTTTCATGGTCCATGTGCCGGAGAAGCTTGATCTCACGGAGAGTCCTCTTCGCGTCGATCTTGTTATCGAAAGCGTTAGCAATCTTCTTTATTGCCACGTGCTCGTTCGTCTCCGAATTCAAAGCCGAGCTGAAACCGAAAAAAAAGGAAAGAAGCACAGCCCAATCAAAAACAAATAAAAAAGAAAACTTTACGCATCGCTTCTAATAAGGAGTTAAAACAGAAGCAGCTATATCAAGTCGATGACGCATCAGCAGCCAAGCCCGAGCTCCTTCCGACACCTACCAGACGATGCCGTAGGCGCCGCGCCGATGGGCATGATGGGGGCTTGTACTTGGCGGTGACCTCGAAAGATGTTGCCGAAGATGTTGTACTGGATGAAGCGGCCCCCATGGCTGAGCGTCGCCGGGATATTCTCGATCCCCTGCGGCTGCGCCTGCTGCGGCTGCTGCTGCGCCGGCGCCGGCGCCGCCTCCGGCTGCCGACGGTATCCGCCGGCTGAGGAGCCCCCGCCGTCCATCGCTGGTGGTGGTAGAGATAGAGATAGAGATAGATAGAGAGAGAGAGACAAAGAAAGCCCTAGGATTTGGGGTCGCGATTCCGTTACAGTGGAGGAGAGAGAGAAAGGGATTGATCTGGGGAATTCGGTTAAAAGGTGGGTTTTGACTGTTGGCCAGAGTTGGGCGGATGGCTTTGGTGGGGAGATTCGGGGTCAACCGTTCCGACTCACTGACTCCGGTCCCCCCTCTCTCTGTGCAGCCTGTGTGTGCAGAAATGCGATGGAAAAAGGGGGAGGAGCTTTTGAGTGGGAGAGGTCGTTGTCCTTCCCTCCCTGTTTTTGTTTTTTCTTTTTTTTTGTTTTCCTTTTCTGCTGCGCCTGCTGTTGCTGCGCATCTGCCCTGTGATGATTCCACCACCTGTATTCCTCCTCCTCCCTTTCCTTCTCCCTTTCTCTCTCCTTTCCTTTTCTTTTCTTGCTTTTTAATCGATTAAAAAGAATGTCCGTCCGAAAAAAAAGATGCTAATTTAAGGATCAGGGGCGGCTCTATCCACCCCTCGAAATGACTATTCCGGCCGATGCGCCACCGTCATCTTGTTCGCCCGTACTTTGTCTTCGAATATTCCTCTCAGGCCGTCTCGCCCGATCGTCTCCGATGAAGAATAACTCGGTCGAGAAGAATGGAGGATTGCGCTGAATTGCCGTCCATACTGAGGAAAGATCGTTGCCCGCTGCGATGGAAATAAGTTTGAGGGCTAACTTTCTTGCGATGGTGCCAGAGTTTCGGGAGAGTAGTAAATGACTTCTCGAAAGTTGTCGTTGTTGATTTGTAGATATATTCGGTTGTCGTTTGGCTATGACTTAATTGTTTGTATAAATTGTTCTGGTTATGTGTATAGTGAAAGCTCTATCAGATTTATATGACCTAATTTATAATAAGAGATGTTTATCGGGCCGATCGCTCGAATCGGCGTCATCGACGCCGGACGAAAGAAGATAGAGTTGGTGGTTCGAATTGGTCTCTAGGTAAATCGGAGTTATATATTCCAATCAATCCCTTCAAATACTTTTCTAATTGATAAACCTTTT